>JAVJAQ010001646.1:0-99125 GCA_032362365.1 Zygogramma bicolorata
TATGGATGTTATGGAATATGATTTCAGAGTAAGATGATTACTTAAAACACTGGTGAGTCCACTAGTATCTGTGGAAGTTTAGGATAACGTTGGCGAAAAACGAAAATTCGATTTCTAAAATAAAAAAAGCTACGAATTGTGATGCCAGACGGCTTTTTGATATAAAATGAGTAATTTCATTGGCAAGGAGTTTAAGGCGAGCAGGCCGTCACTACTCCTTCACTGCAACCCTATAGGGTTTATTGTGGCTCACACCAGATCTATACTTCACTAAATAGGTCAAACTTCTTGACGAAGCCGATGATTTTATTTGGTTCTAAATTGTAAACAAAGGCGGCATACCGGATCTTCAGTTAGTCCAAATTTAGTCATATAATGATTCAGACAACAGTAGCCTTTGGGAAAGCTTGTTAGACAGAGTAAGGTCATCCCAGCTGAACTCTATCAATTGTTTGTTGCCGTACATCGAGACGGCTAGTCGGAGTATATAAGGAGGTATACAAGGAAAGTGTTATCGATCAGAAATCGATTTCAGGAATAATTTTCAGCTCAAAAATCTTGAACAATATTGTTACGAAATCTCCTAGTGCCGGACCTGTCGGTCGTCAAATGCAAAGTAATATGAGGAGTCGACTGAATGAATGTTTGCCTGTGGAACAACGGAACGAGTCCCGAATTGCATAGGGCATAGAAGTTTCGATAACCGTCGTCGATGCATGAATGGATAGGTCCGGAAGATTCTCCATAGTCATACACAGGGTATAAACAAAGAGTAATTTATCGCAACGGCAGTTTTCTAGTACAGAAGGCTATGAGTAAGACTGGAGAATTAAGATATTAGTGGAGCTTAGTGCTGAAGTCAGTCGATATTTACGCGGTGTTTTAGTAAAAGTGTTGGATGTTGTAGTCATCTAAGAAGTGTTTGTAGGCGATTTATAAGTGAGAGCAGAATCTAGTCGTATTTTATAGTGACGTTAATAACAGTAGTTTGGTATTATTAATAAAATAACCCCAAACATATCGTACCAATATCTCCTACATAGATTATATTTGCAAAGGTTTTCAGGACGTCTTTTTCAGGTCGAAATAAGACTTTTTTCTCATGAACACAGGTTCAAAAATGCTTTTTGCCATCCATTATATTTGCATATACGAATGAAGTTCTGCAAAAAACACGATTTTGGAATTTTCAAAAATTTTCATTCTCCTGGGGGTTTGTAACCCACACAGATAGTTTTGCAACACACTGTATTGTTATTAGTAGTATTAGGTGTGACACGATTTTTTTTTTCGAGACGTTTTCATGAAGAACCTCCCCAACAAAAGCTACTCTGTATTTCCTAGTCGTATCTCTTCAGTTGATCACGGGAATCGCTCACATCAAACACACACACACACACTTTCCACATCATAAACCACTCATCGTACGATCTACCGCCGGGGAAGGTCAAACGTTCATCATATCTCCTTTGTCGTCAGTATAAATCATGATTATAGCGTACATTTTTGTGGCCCTTCTGTAATTGAACAAAAAGTGGCGTTTGAGGAGAACGACACGTGTTCCATATTTCTTCAGACTTCGCAGAACGGAATGAATTTAACCAGATGTGTTTCTCCGCTGAGATATGAGTGTGAAATATATTATGTTTCCGAAGAATATCAGGCATCACTTATTCACACGTACGTCTTACAAAAATTGAGTAATACTGCTCCCAATATATGCTCGGAAATTTTTCCAACGTAAGCACTGTGACAATAACAAGATGGTACCAAACACGTGTACCAAAAAAATGAGCCGATACTGGAATCTACTTCCAGAAAAATAATTTCAACACAATATTCCACGACCTTATTGAAGTTTTTTGTTTATGTATTGAACCATTTTTTAATGAAATTGCTCCTTGGTCGCGAACTCGAAGCATGAAGCGATTGAATTTGATGGTCCTCCTACAGTCGATTTGAAAGTGACTCCTCAATGGTGCCATACCAGACTGCCGCGATTGTTCCAATCGTAGGAGAGCGAGTGCAAAAATCAAGAGTTGAAGCTCATTCACCGAATAGGAGAAAATTATGAATGAATCATTCGAAAATATGTTCCTTTAAGAATCACAGCAAAGGATTCATCACTGAAAACACTGACATAAAACAAATACAGCGTTAAGAACTTGAAACCAATACTGGTACATTTGTCGCGGTCAAGTCGATCATAAAACCAAATATTTCGAATAAGTGTTTTTGGATTTCCATTACATACATATTCATGAATGGAATTGTTTTGTATTTCTTTCATTTCCACATTTACACCAATGTTCGTGTGAATAGTGATTACAGAATGATCTTCTATTCTACTCAGAAGTTAGAAATGAAAATGATATGAGTTAGTATCATAAAATAATGTTATTGAATATAGTATGTCACTCACTATTTACTGCAGGTTCCCACCACACATCTGTCAACTCACCTGAAAAAGAGAAACATAATGTTAAATATGATCGATGTAAGGATTCTTTCGGTAGCTCCTATTTCCACTATAGCAAAAATATATCATATCATTATTTCAATATTCTCTTATCGACCTCAATGATGAGTACACCCAGCTTCGGCATAGAGCAAAACTGGCTCGATTTCTCTTTCCAGGTCGAGGTCATGACCTGAAAAAAAATTATTGCAATAGGTAATTTTGGCTACTAATACCTTAGGAATGGCTAATCCGGAAGTGAACCAATGTTGGATAGATAATTGAGAGACCTTTCAAACAAGGAAACATAGGAGTTATGGTACTTGACGTTTTCTATGTGCATCTCTCTCGTAAAATTGAATGCTGTGAGGATGTTATATGACAAAAGGAAAATGTGACCACACACGTTACTATAAGCTCATCTATTTATAATCGAATTTTGAATGTTCATATCTGGCTTATGTTCCCAGTTATCACAGGGACCACAGTATTCTCTTCCGGATTTTGCATTATCATAAAATAAATAAAACGCCTTGGAGCCCTTCAGCACTCAAGAACATAGAACATCAAGTAGTCGTTCCTTGCCCGCTCAAGGCTCTGCATTCTGGGCACACTCGCAAAATTTGCGAAAATAGAAGGGAATGAACTTAAAAACAGATTAAAAACTGGTACTTGATAATTCATTGGCTTGAACTCTGTCGTGAACATCCGGACCGAGTAGTCAGATGCTGCTTACAACTGGACATATATATATATATATATATATATATATATATATATATATATATATATATATATATATATAAAGAGTACACTTTATTCCTCAGACTGCGAAACCCGACACAATCTCTCATTTTATATATATATATATATATATATATATATATATATATATATATATATATATAAATTTCCTTCTGAATCACTCCTGGAGATGTAAACATTATTAACAAAACCTGCGTCGAGTGCAGGTAATATCATTTTGGTGTTGGGGTAATTGTTCTCTACAAGTTTCACTTTATAATAACAAGTTTTTCACAAACCTCAGTCAAACGAGTATTCGGATGAGACTGTTATCAATCAACATGACGATAGTTCCGAAATTCCAGACGATCATCCAAATAGTTGGAAAATTTTCAAGAAAAATATCGGAAATAACCTATTTCGCGACTTGGCTACGCTCGAACTGGTTATTGCACTCATTCAATCAGATTATCCTTGCACTCGCTCCGGATACCGCATCAGTTCATCATCTTTCCCTTCACTCCTTCCACTACCGAAGGACTTAATAATTATCAAGTACATCTGCTTCTGAATTACAAACGGTGGGAAATGTCTAGTGCATCTGTTTTATGTTCGTTCGCGGTATAACAACGTTACTCTCTACACTCTGAGCCGAAAATGTGTTTAAAGTAGATCTGTTCCTAAACCGAGCATATAAATTCCGTTGTTGGTTGTTTGAGAAATGTGCATGTTTATTGTATTGTTTCTGGCAAGCCGAGATACGCGCTCGCGAAAAATGGATCCTCCGAGAGAGGGGAAATGAAATGGCGCTGAACACACAACCAAGCCTCCGGCCACTTCCTCTAATGAAATACCGAATTATTGATTCGATTGTTTCAAAATGCACGAGTCAATTGTGTGTTTTTTTCGATGATACTTTTTTGGGTTCCCAAATAAATTACCCACTTTTCAAATATAAGATGATATATATGGTTGTGACCAGAATAAAATCATGGCATTACAAAAACTGCAGAACCGAGGCATGGGAGTGATTCTGAATTGTAATCGTTATTGTAGTATCAATCTCATGCTTGATACATCAATCTGGTTATCTATAAAAGACAGATTTTACAGAACTTTTTCAAGACTGTTGATAATATGCTACCAACTTATTTTAAGGAATTTATAATTTATCGAAATAGTACACATGATTATGAAACAAGGCAAAATGATGACTTCCACTTGCCAAGATGTAATTTATCGAACTCCATGAAAATATTATTGTATAAGGGTTTGAATGAATATAATAAGTTACCCCAAGAAGTAAAAAATGCCACTAATCTTCATCAGTTCAAATCTAAATTAACTGCCTACATGAAATTGAATGCCAAATGATAGTATTGGTAATCGTTAGTAGATATACTAGATGTACTAGACTTTATTATTATTGTAAGTGCCTTAAATATTGTCTCAATGTAAGGATTATAGTATTGTGAATATTAGGATGTATTCCTATATTGAAATAAATTCATTCATTCATTCATAAATATGATCAGATTGTTTGGTTTTCCCCTCAACCGATTACCGATTGTCATACCCCCAAAAACGAACGACCTTCAGAAGTCGACACTTTGCGCGAAATGCGGATGAACCGTTAAAGGTACGCGTCCATAGGTATGCATCGTACGTATCGTACGGATCATATAAAACGTATCGATTTGTGGTAGTGCGTCCACTGAAACCGTAGCGATCGTAGTTTTATACGATCCGTACGATACGTACGATGCAAACCTATGGACGCGTACCTTAAGTAACATTCGCATTCTCGTTGTAAGTGGACGATCGGAAACATTACAGTGTGTAATGTTCCCGATCATGGAAAGTGAGGAAGAACTTGTCATTATTGCTTTGTTATTAGATGAAGAAGAAAAAGGGAAAATAAGAGAAGACATAGAATGTGGATGCATGACATATTCAAAAAAAGATCACAATTTGGAGGATCACTATTCACTGATTTGCCCCATGATATGCGTAATAACAATTATAATTGAAGCACGTGTGTGTACTCAGTGTTGAAATGTAACAAAATTCAAATGATCTGTGAGGCGACCAGTGACTACCTATTGTGACATGCGTCCACTTATCGGCAATCCGCTTGACGTCATCCGCACCAGTCGGCATTACCGACGAACCGATACGTGCGATCCGTCCGCTGCCGGTCAGTGGACGCATATGTATAACTTACTATACTAATAATTTCTAAAATCAGTTTCATACGATCCGTACGATGCGTACCTATGGACGCGTACCTTAAAAGTGCGACTACAAATACCACTAGTGTCTGATAGTTTGAAATATGTAGGGAACATTTAAAAACGGGCATCGAAGTGGAAGACGCGTGTACGCGAGGGTTCACGTCATTTTGTATTCAGATTGTGATGATTAACTGCCGACCACCTTATACCCAATAATTCTGTCTCCCCAGACGTACACAAAAAATAGTTGGGCCGAAGTACTTTCAGGAGCGAATTAGGAGTGGAAACTGAAGTACGCACAAGGTACTAGAGATGTTTACCATTCGTAATTACTGAACTATTTCCGAATTTGAATTAGATACCTGTAGTTCGAACAGAAAGTTTCGCTAATGAACTATCCAGTATGAACCAAAAAAGCAAATTATGGATATTTCGAGCAAACAAGTTTTTTTTTCAAATAGCGAGGCGTCACACCTGAATTCCACGATGCAATTCTTTACCGCAACTTGCTCTTCTCTGAGCTCTTTTCTCTTTGAGAAGTGTCATATATCTGTCAGTGGCTGCAATTCGGAGAATTCTCCTTCATTGCCAACTTCGAAAAATAACATTGAATGTTACCAATATAAACGTATTCATTATGATGACAATAACAGATCGATTCAAAACCTGTCGATGTCGATGTTAATTCTGACATCCACTTTTGATATCAATTGATTTTTCCAGCCTGAATTTTGTCTAGCTGAAATAATGAAATTTACGAAAAAAAATACTGAAATCCAATCCCAAACAAGCTTTGAAAATACCCACTCTGATGTGTGGAATTTTATATGAGGAGTAGGTGTTCCAGGTAGATCCTACTTTTTCTGGGTGGATCAAACGTCTACGAATGATATACACTTATTAACAGGAGTGTTTTATGATTTCAATTGATATCACTCCTTTCATCATTCAATTTTGTATCTTTCATCACATTGATTTGCAGGAGAGACCGTCAAAAGCCAAGTTCCACCGTCATTGGATTCATTGAATTCAGTTTGACTCCTCCTCCCAACCCAACTCCTCGTATTCCTTGGAAAATAAGCAGACACCTCGACGCAAACAAGACTGTCATCATGTTTCTTTAACACCTCTCGAACAAGATTCACAAAGAAACACGACAAACTCAGAGTGATATCAAATCGACGGAGCAACGTCCTGCTGTTAAATTGTTTACACCTCGGTCTGCAGTAGTAACGAGCGGAAGCAAATTCAATCTTCTGATTGCGTTAAGCACTCCTGTAGATTTTCTGTAGCGTCCTTGCTCGTCGATTTTTGTTCATCACAGGTGATTACGACGATTTCCTGCCGAGCTGAAAGATATACAAGAATCGGTCGAACTGTCAATGTTCCTGAACATCCATCCATTCTCTATATATATTCTCACATTTTGGTGGTTCAAAATCATAATTATCAGAACACACTATCCGCGTCTAACAGCTTACAGCGCTTGAAGCCGCTTCACAAAATTTGACAGGATTCCATGGTGAAATGTCAAATTTGGTGAAGCAGCTTCAAGCGCTGTAAGCTGTCAGACGCGGTCATTCTCACTGCCGATGGAAATCACACAGCAGAATGGATTGACACTCGAATGATAGAAAGAGCATTGTTTATAGAGATATAGTTAGTCAACCTTGTGGAAATATCATTTGAAGGGATGAATACTACGTGTAAATGGCAAAAATGATTTCGTTTCCAAGTCATGTCTTTTCGTTCGTTTTACTTACAGACGTCGTAGCCAGAATCCACATTTTCTGTGTTACTCATACATAATGCCAGAAGATGGCAATCAATTCAGAAAGATAAGTAGAGTTCTTTGAGAACTCAAGACAGATGATCAAATCAGTTAATCAAATATTGAAAAATTAAAAATTCAAAATTGGACATACGAATTTAAATAAACAGAAATCGAAGGGATAGATGCAACGATCATCTTATGATATTTATCAATACACAAGCATCAACCGGGATTCGAAACGGGCCGGAGGTGAGTTTCGTATGGCTTATGCGAAAGACGGAGATCTAGTAATGCACATTTCCAGTGTTTGATGAATCTTGAAATTTTGCTATAATGTATGCGAAAAATGTAGCCCAAATGAAGTGTTTCATTCAGAAGCCAGCAGTCTTTAATGTAAAATTGAGGTAATTTTACAATGAATAATAATAAATGAGGCAGACAGTTTCAATTGGGTTAACACGAAAAAATATCCAGTTTTCATTTATTCTGTATCGAATGAAGTGTTTCACTGAGAAGCCAGCAACCTTCAATGTAAAAATTGAGATAATTTTACAATGAATAATAATAAATGAGGCAGATACTTTCAAGGGCGTTAACATGGAAACAAAATAATCCAAAGATGTTATTTTTGTTATATTCAATGAAGTTTTTTATTCAGAAGCAAACAATCTTAAATGTAAAAATGAGGTAATTTCGCAGTGGCAGATACTTTCATGTATGAAAGTATGACATGAAAAAAAAATAGTCCAGAGTTGTGTTTTTTTCTATATTAAAGGAAGTGTTTTATTCAGAAACCAACAATATTTAATTTTAAAATGAGGTAATTTTACAGTGAATAATAAATGAGGCAGACAGTTTCAAGGGGATTACCATGAAAACAAAAGAATCAAAAGTTTTTTTTTTCTATATTAAGTGAAGCTTTTTATTCAGAAGCCAATAATCTTCAATTTATTCATTTAATCATTAACGATTGTTGACTTCTGAATAAAACACTTCATTTGCGCCAATTTTTTTTTCACTCTATGCGCAAAACCTGGTGTCTCAAGGTATGTCTAGCCAACACATATTCACCTTCGATCTACCCAAGAGATGCATTATAGCAAAATTTCAAGGTACATAAACTACTTCATGAAACGTGCTTCAGCAGCTCTTGAACTACGAGTGTATAGAAATTTCTTCTTCTCATTCATTCGTTTCCTGCACTTCTTCGGCTTCCTTCTTGTTTCATGTCCATATTTCGTTTCAATCACTTCCGGTATTCTTATTTTATCGCTATAATCTTGGGATATTTCTTAGTTTTTTTCTTGAATCTAGGTAGTGATTCAACTATGAATTTTAATTTTCGAAATTGATAATGAAATATCAATTGATACTCAAGCGACATTTTGAGTTTATGTCAATGGTTTCCAAATCTATATCACTTGTTTTTCCAATAGTGAAATAACTCTCGTTCTGTCTCAGAATGCCCCGTTCAATATTTTGATGCAGTATTGTCGATTTCCATGATGATACCAAACCATTCACCGAGCAAGAACACGAATCGATCTAAACTTCATTACATGGATGATTTTCTTTCCTAGGCCATGAGCGTACTAGCAACTTATGTTCGGCAACTGAATAATTGTGATAAAGGAACGTATTTGTTTCAATATGATACAATATGATCAACAACTATTTAGTAAGGGCAACTGAAAAATTACATTTTGATGTATTGCGAAAGCAATTCAGTTGAGGAAAGTCAAAAGAATATTCGGACAGAAATTCAAAATTTGTGGTTAGAAGTATTTGAAACGTCCTTGAGAGCAATAATAAATGCTGTCTCAGTGGAAAATATGGTAATAGAGCAACAAACCAGTCGACAAGTGCGCGAAACACAAATTCATTAGCCACTTTTTGGTTGAGCAATTCTTATGTTGGCTAATAAAAGAGTTACTAGTGCGCAGCTGGCCTGAGGTCCACCAGTCAATCCTGCTTCAATTTAACGCTCCACTGTTTTCTATGTAAAAATTATCCATTTTTTGTGACGAACTTTCGGTATGACAGCAAAAAGGTCGGTATAATGGAAAGTGTGTGCAGGCCGGAGGCGAGTGCGATTTCTTGCTCTTTGATCGATCACGGTGATGCGGGCATTGTCTCTTGCATCAGCTAAATTGCTTGTCGTAAAAAAGCCATCAGATAAAATCGAACGATATGTGACCGTACTGCGAATGATTCATGAATCCAAGGTTATTGAACCGAATAGTATGGGAGTTTTTTAGTCCTTTCAGAAATGTCCAATATAGTCGATAAAAGTCACCTGATGAAATCATTGGGATTCTACTCGGTGCAGAAACTTATTGTGTATGTATTGCAGATTTCATCGAAAACTATTCTAAATTATTTTTCAGTCACAACCTACTGGATTAGAAACCTCATCAAAATTTGAAAAAAATTAATTGAATTCGCTATTTGGCATCAAGTACCTAGAAGTTGTTTCAACATTGCTTGAATTCATATTTGTTCTTCCTGGTGACATATTTGATGTTGTTTTTCTCGTTCGAGCAAATGAATCTTGAGCATATTTTTCCTTGATTTGAATTGACTGAATCGTTGAATGTTTCCAATATAATAGTGGAGAAAATATTCAGGTCTTTTTGTTTGCAAATATTTCGCAAGTTTTGATAATGTCTTGGAATCGATTACAAGCCTGTAATTTAAATTTTGGGATTATATATAGAAAGGAAAATCATAACGGGAAAAGCATATTGGAAAATCAGAACGAAAATTTCCTCCTATAATTGGTGTTCTATTCAAAATTAAATCATACCGCTTGAATATTTACTAAACATTTATCACTGAAAAATTAAAACTCGCAGTATTTGATATCTGTTTCGGGCACTGCTAACACAAAAATAATGAGACCAATTGAAAAATTGCAAGACAAAACAATAAAATGTATTTATAAATATCTAGAACCTCTCAAAAGAAATTGAAATCATATTTCCGATTTTAAAACTTTATAGTTCTGAATTCGAGAACGAACTTTGGCCATACACAAATGTGTATAATTCTCTTCCACAATATCTCAAAAACATTGAACAGGAAAAATCAATCAAGACATTTGAAAAAATATTTTTTGGCCTGACTGATATCAGAATATTCTAATTATATTATCTTTCAATTTTTTTTTCAGATTTTATTAATGATTTGCTTTCATTTGTATAATTCGAGGTATAATTGTTGAATTTTTGAACCGGTTATGAATCATCATATTATTATGTGTATATAACCCAGACATGAACCACTTTAGTATCTTGGGATTAATCAATATATGAATGAATCTAATAATTATTCATTGCCAAACTATACTCATGAGATGATAAACCAACTATATCCAGATGTACAATAATTGATACTAGACACAGAAAACAGTAATAGGTTAATACATTTCGGAGTATGAGTACTGAATGAATTACTTCTGTATCATCCACAATACTGCCTGCGTTCCAAATGTTCTCATTTGGAAGGCCGTCGAAAAAACTCCCTACGCGTTATGATTAATGACGGTAATCATCATGAGCAAATGCACACGCCCAGTTTTGACAAATTATATTTGAGTGCGGTGGTAAGCTTCGAATTTCTGTCGTCGAAATATGACATAAAATACCGAGTAAAATACTTACATGTTATCGAGTGGGATAACTCTCATCTCGGTAATTTGGGGAGTGAAAACTTGACACCTCTATATCTGGTATAACAGAGCAGATGTTGCCACTAGATTTCAGGCATTCAATTTTGGGTAATGTTAAGTATATCGGGCACCTAGCGATAAAAAAAAATTTGCGGAAACTTACGTATTTCGACCTCCTGAACAAAAAACTTGGCGCTCTCCAATAGTTTTCAAGATACAGGGCATTTTTTGGGTCGAAAATGGGATTTTTGAATACACGTTCTTGCATCAAAATTACACTTGAAATTCATCCTTCTTTTTTATCAGCACAATGTGCACATCCCTAATATCCGTTCCACACTTTTTTTCATTCGGAAACACTAGTTTCATAACAAAAAAATGCACTTTTCCTCAACAACAAAAACATTGAAAATTCGGCATGTCACTGCTAAATGTTCAGTGTATTTTTTTAATGAGGGGTTGGTACCTTGGAAAACCAGAGCACACTATTCAAATTTAAAATATCGCGAATTAATTTTGGTTCGAAAACATCCACACTTACTTGGTTTGTATGCAGGTTCGTATGCTTTTTTTAATTTATTTTTGAGATCCATTTCAATTTCAACAATCAAGAATAATAAAACAATTGCAAAATTAATTCGCGATATTTTAAATTTGAATAGTGTGCTCTGGTTTTCCAAGGTACAAACCCCTCATAAAAAAAATACACTAAACATTTAGCAGTGACATGCGGAATTTTCAATGTTTTTGTTGTTGTTGAGGAAAAGTGCATTTTTTTGTTATAAAACTAGTGTTTCCGAATGAAAAAAAGTGTGGAACGGATAATTAGGGATGTGTACATTGTGCTGATAAAAAAGAAGGATGAATTTCAAGTGTAATTTTGATGCAGGAACGTGTATTCGAAAATCCCATTTTTGACCCAAAAAATGCCCTGTATCTTGAAAACTATTGGAGAGCGCCAAAAATTTCATCTAAGTTTTTTGTTCAGGAGGTCGAAATACGTAGGTTCACGCAATTTTTTTTTTATCGCTTAACATTACCCAATTTTGGACAATGTTCTTCATTTCCATTTCCATCATTCAAGCAGAGATTTGAAAAATTACAATACGTCATCAATAGACTGCTTGGGAAGTTTTTGACATCTTGATTCGATCATTAAAAAACAATAGGCAAAATTAGAGATACACGAGAAGTTGCTGACTAATTGGACTTGTTCTACCCAGAAAGAACTGTTTTTTAATAGACGCAGTAACTTTTCGGGGTAGATTGAAAAATCTGCACTTCTACACCTGTACAGATTCCAATATTAATTTTCATTTTTTCAGATTGTGATAGGTTACAAAGCCAAAAAACTACGGAACTGCCTCGATTGTTATTCAATCTAGAAAACATCAATGATTCTTGATCAAGTGACGTTATCAAAAAAGGTTATATTTCGGGTCATATAAACATACATCATCTCTTCGAAAGCTGCATCGAATATTATTCAATCTATAAAAAATCAATGATTACCTACTGATTAAGTGAAGTTATCAATCGCCCAGAAACCGCTGAAGTCTTTAGGCTCATGGTGATTAGCAATAATAACAGAAGTGGAATTTTAATTGGATCATATTTCTATGATCTAGCAAACTCTTGAACCATTGTATATATTTTTAATTTGTGTAAGGAATATATATATATATATATATATATATATATCGAGACCTATACTCGAACCAGTCACGAAATCGTTATTTTATATTTTATATATAGAGTAGACTACCGAAGTGTGCCTGTCATTCTGAGAATATATCACTCGTGAGAGTTTCAGGTGAAAAGTCCAAAACAGTGAATTTCTCATATTGTTCTTTACCGAAAGACAAACAATCGACTTCACTGAGATGCACAATTACCACTACACTATTATAGGAAACAATATGCATTAATGCATGTTGGTCCATCATTGATCCATTGATCCACCAATATACAGGGTGTTATTCAAGTACGTGGCCAAACTTAAAGGGGTGATTCTTTGAGTGATTCAAAAAAAGTGCATGTAAAATGGTCCGAGTCATTGATTCGTTTTCAAGATACAGGGTGTCAAAATTTTTAAAAGAAATCGTTTTTCTGGTAAATATCTTAATAACCCGTCAACCGATTTTATTGAAATTTGGCAGTGTTATTGAAGGTCGTAAAGGGCTAATTTAACCCTAACTATATCAAAATTATCATGTCCAGTGGCGTCCCGGAAGGCACTGTAACCAATATTTTTGACAGAAAAAATGTGCGCCACTGATTTTTTTGCAACTTTTGTATTTGTTTCACATTGAGCAACTAAAATTACAACTTTTTCATATCTAGAATTTTTTTCGTATCTTGCTTTGTTTTTGAGAAAAAACAAAAATCACTTCATTGCACGTCCCTGGCACAACACAATAAAAAATTGTTTTTATAGGGTTTTTAATGATTACAGGTGAAACTGTTATGCTTAAAAATTGTTTGTTTCATTTGGCCAGTGCGTGCATAGTTAAATGTCAAAAAAACATCAAACAAGAAACACCCTTTATTACAACCACACGTAAACAAAAATGGTATCTAGGCAATTTTTTTCCGTAAGAATACATTCAATAATAACTAACACAAAACTTACAATAGTTGCTCAAAATGTCCTCCTTCAACTTCAATGCAAGCATTAACTCGTCTTAACATCGATTTCCGAACACGTTGAAATATTTCCGGCGTATGTCTTATCTGATCACATGAATCCCGTATTCGTTGGATTAATTCTTCTTCAGTGTTGACTGTAGTTTTATAAACAAGGGACTTTAAATGTCCCCAAAGAAAAAAATCCAAGAGATTTAAATCCGGTGACCTGGGCGGCCATGACTGTGGACCTGCGCGACCGATCCAGTTTTCTCCATAAGTTTCATCCAGAAATTGACGTGCTACTATGCTGAAGTGAGGTGGAGCCCCATCGTGCATGAACCACATTGCTCCTCTTACTGCCAGTGGGACATTTTCTAGTAGTACAGGTAACACAAATTCCAAAAAATTACGATACTCTTGACCATTTAATCTCGGGGGTAAAAATTCACGGAAAACTGCTATTGATAATTATTTTTTATAACCGCATGGGGATTTTCTTCTGCCCAGATATGGTGTAACACTAATAATTACTCAAGATGGATAATTTTACAAATGAGATGGAATTTATTTGTAATTGGCAAGTTTTGGCCTTCGACTATTAGTTGGCTTGTCGAACAAAGTTTCGTTACAAAAAAGTTTTTAAAGTGCCCCTCTCAGATTACCGTAGGAGATAAGACACTGACTAGCTCAGTGGGCGGTGGGGTGAGTAAGGTTGGCTAGTAAATAAAATATTTCATAGTCACTTGGTAGCCTGGTACATTTAATGAGGTAGAAACAATTATGGATTTCATGAATATCCTTCACACACAACACTAAATTTGATTACATGCAGTTGAATCAAGTTGAATTAAATTTTACTAAAATATATTTAATATTTATTAAATATTACTACTGAATGTGGTATTTTGCTCTTTGTCAGCAAATAGGGAAAAAAAGGAAAATATGTATCAGCGCATAGCTACTTTTACCTTGGTGATCACCTTGGTTTACATGCTCTTCTGAGCTTCAATTACCAGCATACACATTTAAAAATAATCAGTATAATTCTACGCTGATCAAAACCAAACAAATTCATCCGTAATCAGAGCCCTGTGGATATATTGCGCTATGGATGGTGACTTCCATTCCTGGTCGCCTTCTTTACTTTCAGCGTATCATAAAACTAACTGAGATCTCTTACCGGATATTTGGCTTGAAGTCAAATGTTACTTTGAAGTGTCAGAGAGTTCTTAATTTGCAAAACCAAATTCACTGGTGTATACAGGAATCTTCACCTGGTACCATCGCATACATAAAGAAGATTTTCTCCATCCGAATACTCATTCCTCATCGAAACTGCACCATTCAACGAACGTCAAATTTACATCAGAGTTTAACTGGAAAAACTAGAAGCCCTGCAAATAATTTTTCTCTTGAAATATACCCTCAAATAACTTGTGAGATGAATTCGTCTAATTTAAAAGACGGTGATCCTACCTTGGATGGTATGTGGGCTATCTTGAGTAGTAACAAGGAAAAGTAGTGACTGGAGTCAAGAAATGATCCCTCTTTGGAGGAGTACTTTTGCTCACCAACTACAGAGCCAAAGATATAATCGAACCAGCATCCAAATAATCCCAACAGAGTCAGAAAATAGCCAAAATTCTGCCAAATATCGAATTAGGTTCGTCTTGAACTTTTCACTACCTCCCAGAGCACGCCGAATTCTCTATTTCTTTCTCACTTCCTCAAAAAAAACTTGACTTTTGAAAGGATGAGTTTAACGTCACGTCCTGGCGCGGGGAATACAATAGATATTTGAATTATTAACATTGTGTTTGAAACTTTCCATCTTTCCATCACATTGTCCAATTATTTTACTTCTCAATCGAATAGGTTAGGTTTCGTGGAAAGCGGTAATTTACCATATTTACAGTATTTACACCTCATACCTTTAGAATTTAACATTTCAATAACCAGGAGCATGCGCATTACGATTGCGAAGCGGTTACCACAGATTTTTCACCCAGAGTTGTGTCTACCAACTAAGACGCTTGAAGAGAACGTTATTGTCAGCCCTTATCCACGATCAAACGACCGGTCATCCGAGCGTTTTTAGCTCACAGATAATCATGCCTTCAACTATGTTAGCGGAACCGTCATTCTACAATCAGCTGTTTATAGATTGAAAAATAAACATTGCCTCTAGGTGAAGAGGTACAATAATTGATGAATGATTTATTTTCCAGGTTATTCTGTCATGAGTGATAAATAGATGTGAAATAGGTAAATAACGACGAGTGGAGTTATGATTGGACATTTTCGGGTTTCGTGAAGGAACGAATGAACAATCTTTACAAGACGGTAATAAGTATGAATAAGTTCGTAAAACAAGTATTAGATTGTAACTGATACCAGGCGGGCGGGTATCACAAATATCTAGATTCTTTTCGTGAAATAAAAATGAAGTGTAACAATGGTTGTTATGAAAGTTCATAATTGAATTGTGGGAAAAACACGCTTCATCGGTAAATAATATACTGGATAAAAATGTCGGAGATGCAACCTGTTGTTGCAAAAGCCACGTAGTATAAACAACTCGCTTGGGAAAATCCACAGGAAATAACGCTTGAACACGCTGTATGTGGTAAGGATACAGTTGGTAATCTTTCAAAATCTTCCATACAGTAAAGTGAGAAATGTTTAATTGTTGTGCAATTTTGCGTGTGCTTGTATCGGGGCAACGCTCAACTTCATGTAAAACTTCTTCCTTCAGCTCCACTGTTCTTACCGTTGCAGGTCTCCCAATAAGAGCAGCCGACCTTTGAAAGGTGCCTGATTCGCACAGCCTTTCATGTATTCTCACAAATGTTTGTCTATTTGGAACATTTCGATGAGGATATCTTTCTTGATAAATGCGTCTAGCCGCTCTGGAATTGCCTTGGGCCATTCCATAGACAAAATGCATATCGGCCATTTCCGAGTTTGTAAACCGAACCATTTTCAGATATCAGTAACAAATTTTATATCTCAAAACTCTTGAAAACACTTTCAATAATTACTATCAAATAATTACGTATGTACCGTTTCAATTTGTGACAGTTATGAGGTTAAATTTGTTTGAACATTTGTTTTTCCTTCCATGGCCCTCTTACTTTAGTTTCAAAACACTGCAGTAATACATAACAACATTATTTGTTTCACCGAAAACAGTTAATATGAGCGAAAAAAATTGAAAGATGACTTCCATGTTATATTAATTGTTTAATCATAAATAAAAATGTCTTTATTGCATGTCCATGGACAACAATGAGCCAATTTGGCGGCACGAGCCGAAGCCAAGAGCCGAAGGCAAGTGCTGCAATTCATACATACACATTTTTTGTTTTTTCATTGCATTAATTTTGGTAGAAAATTCTGAGACTAGAATAGAGTATTAATATGAAAAAATATTAGTAAGACCCCAGTTTTTGATGGTTTAGTAGTTGAAATGTTTTATTGTGTTGTCACAGGGATGTGCAATGAAGTGATTTTTATGTTTTTTCTCAAAAACAAAGCAAGATATGAAAAAAATTCTAGATATGAAAAAGTTGTAATTTTAGTTGCTCAATGTGAAACAAATACAAAAATTGCAAAAAAATCAGTGGCGCACATTTTTTCTGTCAAAAATATTGGTTACAGTGCCTTCCGGGACGCCAAAGGACATGATAATTTTGATATAGTTAGGGTTAAATTAGCCCTTTACGACCTTCAATAACACTGCCAAATTTCAATAAAATCGGTTGACGGGTTATTAAGATATTTACGAAAAAAACGATTTCTTTTAAAAATTTTGACACCCTGTATTTCGAAAAAGAAGCATTACCGGACCTATGTTTATATGAACTTTTCGTCTTAGAATCACTCAAAGAATCACCCCTTCAAGTTTGGCCACGTACTTAAATAACACCCTGTATAATAATATAATAATCAGCTGATATAAAAATTTTGTAGATTTTCGAATCTCATCAGCCATTCGATAATCACTAAAGTAGACGTTGGATTGTCAACGTAAAGAATTCCAAAAAATGTTTCAAGCACTCAACAATCCAACTGTATTCAGTTCATAAATTTGAATAACACTGAATCGAGATGGTTCTGTTATTCATCCATTTCTCCGCCTTCATTCCAAATCAGCAATCACTGGCAAATATAACTTGTATACATCTCGTATAGATACATAAAAATTAAAGGTCCCAACATTGATCCTTGAAGAACACTCTAGTATATAAAAATAAAACCTGAGAGCTACCATTTGAATTCCACACATCACAGATAGCCTTCCGACTAAAGAGAAATCATAATATAATGACCTCCTGAGGAACGAAGATTCACATTCCATAATGATTCGCGAGCCCACAAGTCACACGAAAAGTGTAGATCAGGAGAGTAAGTGAGCACGGCACGGAGTCACCCGAGCGTAGACGACAGTCGCCGACGTAATAGTCACCGTCGTCCGATGGGGGCGCAGATCAATACACCAAGAGGCCTACCCGGGTTATGTGATACTTTTAATAGGATTAGCAAAATTACAGAGCATCCACAGAGAAAACGTCTAATTACAGTTTTAATGAAACATGACTGAAAAAACACAGCTTTCGTGAAATCGCCGCCGCCAGGTTTTGTTCCGAGTGCTTTGAAGTTGACGCCGAAGTTCGGCGGCAGCGTTAAAAGGGAGTCATTAAAAAAGTTTGATAGCGGATTTGTTCCGAACGCTATTTTATCGAGTGAACACCGCTTTACGGGTGGCGCACGGATCCAATACTGGGCTGATAGTCCTTTTCAAGAAGACAGCATTAGATAAGACCTGACTTAGTTTCGTACTGCAACTTGTTCATATCTATTTCAGCCCAGACCTCGAATTCACAAGACCCCCATGCAGGATTTCCTTCGAATATCGACAACCCCTAAATAGGCCTTCAGGCGGGCATGAGAACTTCGTAGCGATCTCCTCGTTTTTATGGCAGAACCTCCGAGTATCCTCCAACTGGAGGCTCATATAGTGTCGTTCACAGTTCTACTGCTGTGTTTGGGAAAACTCAGTTGAGAAATTTCATTCCACAAATCTAGAACCTTTCTCAGGAGACGTTCACTCTTCTGTCCTGTTCATTGTTCATGTTATCCAACAAAAATCCTCCGAGCAACAAGAGCTTTTCATGGTCAACTCATTGAGGATAACAACATTAATAAAATCAATCAGTACGGCATCTGACATAGAAAAGTGATTTCCAATGAATTATCAATAACGTAACCAAGGTTTCCCAATTCAATATCGAAATGGTGTCCTATGGAGCAAGAAAAACGTATCGTATTGAGTATATTTCTTCTATAGATTATTCCTACTACGGTACGAAATGCATGGCCATAGAATATTTTCTGACAAGGAAGAGGTGAGGAGTTACTTAATTCTGGAACTTTGAAAGATTCTGTTTCAATCTATGATATTTCATTTGTTAATCAACAATTTGTCATTGAGTATAACCCTTAGCAAGTTCAAGTCATTTGATCACACTATTGCAATTATTCGACAAGCACAAACTCTTGAAGAATTGCAAAAACCCATAGACTTCATCCAGCAGCTAGATATTTGGTCCCTATCAAAATGAAAAACACTTAAAACCAAAGGACACATATTTGATGATTGAAACTCAAATACAGAGATTCGTGAATCTAACTGTGGGGTAAAAATATTTTATTTTACAGTAATGCTCGGCAAACAAACAACTTCAAATGCCTGAACTTGAATGAATTGAATAAAGTTCAATGGATTCAAGGGCTATAGACGAACAGAATTCTTCATTTCAACTCTTCCATTCTTGCTGTTTTTTTCAAGCAAACATCGTATTTAGTTAAAATCGAATAGAATTATTGATTGGACTAATATGACATAAAACTTGGTATGCACCACGTGTATAAATAGATGTCTATGCCCTCGTGCGACTCACAAACGCTCCTGCCAGAAGCCCTCGACTCTTCAAGATACTCGCCCTCAGAGCATAAACATCTACTTTATACCCTTGGTACATAAATCACAAATAATTCTGGATGCCGACTAAGGTGAACGAAAACTTTCAATTTTCTAGCAATCCTACTGACATGGCAGTATATGTCTTCAAAAACACTCGGCCCAAGATCAAAAGTATTTTCATTCTCGATGCCGACTATGGTGAATGACAATGACATTATTTTCGGGAAAATCAAATTCACTAAAAAAAACTTCTTGAAGTCAATATTATTACTTTTTTCTGCGATATCCAAATAATTTGAGAACCAATTTTGATATTTTCTGAAAGATTCTCTAATCAACCCGGTGGAGTATTTTCCAACCCGGTAGAGTATTTTCCGAACCGACAGCGGTGTCTATATATCACCATCTACCGCATTTTTGTTTGATCTGTCGATCGCTGCCGTTCAAAAGTCAACAGAGAGGGAGAGTTCATCCGCGAGGCAGTATATGAAAAGACAACGCGGGATAAAACGAAAAAAGAATATATATCCAGACCTTTGGGTAGCACGTCAATTTATTTGATTTATCATCTCGTCTGGATTTCTGACAAACACAAAAACCAATAGTATCCCAAGAAAGTTTCCAATATAAAAGATTTCAAGACATCGAACTTTTATATCAAAGCGGCCACCAAGTGAACTGAAAGGACAAGACTGAAAGTTCAAATACTTTCGGGATAGAAAGAAACCAGCGAAACTCAAATGCCATATTCAATAACAGATTCTTTGTGCTCGAGAGTTGTTCTAATAGATATTGATTCTGTTATCTCCAGTTGAACTGGCAGCAAACTTTCATAATTTTTCGTGATACAACTTTAAATTTTGATCGAAAGCAATGTAGAGCGTATCGAGAAGTTATATCGAATGAGTGAATTGAATGAAAACAAAAATATATACAATTTCTACAGATCTGATTTTTTCGATGTTTTTATCTGAATACAAAATAGAAAGAAAGCGAACTTTGACAATTGATGGCAAAGTTTTGATCATCTTCATAATTTTTTCACGATGACCTACCTCTCTTCAAGGAAGTGATTTCACTTATCTGAAAGTCAATCAATATTGAAAACAGGCTATATTCGTAAGGTTGGGATGTAATGAGATAGAATTACACTATTCACAATACACTAACAAATACAGCCAAAGATTATAGTAACAAGTTTAAATAAGCAACAGCGTACAAAAAAAAACGAAAAGTATTGAGCCACATTCCTCTGGCACAAATGCAAATCGACGAGCTGATGACGGATTCTCCATACTTCATACAATATATAACGTTGACTCTCCACCAATAATTAAAACATATCTCCTGTGCGAGAAGCACAGTTTTCTTTGGAATACATGGAGCCACATACCCTAAGACGACTTTATTTGAAGCAGTTCAAAAGAAAACATTATTTCATGTAACTTACCTAGAAGAAATGAGAGCATTATGTAAAGTCTTCTTTCAATAGTGCCAGCGTGAATTTCGAAGAAAACTGTACTTTCAACACAAAATATGAGCTGAAAATTTGATTCCGAAAAGATTTTTGTTGGTTTGACTCACTAAGTCCAAGCATAAAAATGACATTCTTGGAAAAAACGATGACTTTTCTACACATTTTTTAGAAAACATGGTCTGCAGGTATTACATTTTTTGAGAGAAAATGATAATTTATTAAGCGATAGGCAATGACAAAATGGTTAAGGCTTTCGCGGCCGAGGTTATTAGTATAACTACTTTTCTGCGGGCTTGATGGCCGTCGTTCTTTGAAATTTCTTCGTGACGTTTCGCTAGCGCGAGTGGCCAGCTTACTCATTTCCGATGACTAAAGGTTTCGATTTCTTAAGGCGTATTAATATTGATGCAGAAAAAAACGCCTTGAGAAATCGAAACGTTTAGTCATCGGAAATAAGTAAGCCTCTGAAGAAGCTGGCCACTCGCGCTAGCGAAACGTCAGCCCGAAGAAAAGTAGTTATACGATAGGCAATGGTTAGTTGCCTAGATACCATTCCTAGTAGGTGGGAAATCTGGATTGAATACACCAACCGACCTGGTAGCACTGTGGATTTTTATAGGTTACCAAGCAGTTGAAACAGCAAATGTGCTTCTGTGAAAATCAGTAAGACGCCCCAGAGCACTCCGGCAGCCAAAATGATTAGTCCCCTTGGCCGCACAACCTCTGCCTTTTGGGTACACGGAGTGAAAGTATTCAAGAAGGAAAATATAAATAAAAATATATTACTCAATAAAAGCATACTTACCATCCTTTAAAAAGAAGTCAATGTACAACTCGAGGTACAACTGAATGGTATATGTCTTTTCAATAGATGCTCGAAGACGCCACCCGAGGGGGAAACAAATAGGTGTACATCCAAAAATTTTAATATTTCAATACTACTTTCAGTACCTAAATATCTCAAATATATTTAAATTATTTCAATATCAGTTTCAGTATTTCAGTATCCACAAATACCGCTTCCTACTTTAAATACTACTTTAATCCTAAAAATATCCAGTCCATACTTTGAATATTACTCGGAATATTATTTTCATTATCGAAATATCTACAATATATGCGAAATATCAATATTTTGTCAGTCTCTTTCACTTTAAATATTGCTTTCATTACCAAAATATCTTTCTTGGTATTTCAATACAGTTTAAATGTTACGATATCCTTTTCAGTCTTTCAAAATATTTGAAATATTTGGGTGCAATTCAGTCTACAATCGTTTCATTCGTTTTGCGC
Organism: Zygogramma bicolorata; assembly: GCA_032362365.1. Taxonomy (NCBI): domain Eukaryota; kingdom Metazoa; phylum Arthropoda; class Insecta; order Coleoptera; family Chrysomelidae; genus Zygogramma; species Zygogramma bicolorata. The sequence goes on from JAVJAQ010001646.1 coordinate 22,265, forward strand.
CGGGGTTAACCGACAATGTATTGATTGACATAATTTGGTATTTATTAGTGTGTGTGTAGCTTTCAGGTTGATACAGGTAGTGAAGCAAATTTGAAGTGAACTAGTGAATTTGATACCTTTGTGTCAGTTTATTTTTTCTTACTGACACCAAGTCTTCAACTGGTAAATGTTGTTCATACTCTGCGGGATCTGTATCTATTATAATCGGCATGCTATGAGTTATTGAAAAATAGTTGAGTCTTACTCAATATTAGTGCTAGTGTTTTCGCAATAAATCGTCTTTTATTTTTATGGGAGTAAGTGATGGTAATAAAAGCAAATAAGTACAGTCATATACAGGATGTTTGGGACACCCTGTATTTTGATTTTGGAGGTTTTTCAAAGAATTTCAGAATATTCTGAAATTTTATCAATGGAGATATAGATCATGAAAATGGTATGTCATAAAGTAAATGACTATTATTTGTTTAGAAATTATTCTATTGCCATAGATCGACCAGAAATAAAAAATGCAGATGAAAATCTAATGGAGTTGCTCAAATATTTGAAATACAATCGTTTGTGTGGCCAATGAAGAACGACATACAGGACGTGCCTATTGAATTCATTTTCGAAGGTCCAGTATCGCTGCAGGGTTTCCATCCGTTTCAAATCAGTGGTTTATCATTGAAAGAACTTAACAAAAAATACAAATCTTTCAAAAAAGAAATCGGACTCAATTAGTACTCTACCGTGTGACACAGACTCATGGTACACCCCCGTTTTCTCCTTTGTTTTTCTAGCTATATTTTTGAAATTCGGAACATTGAATATGCTCACTAAACAGCATTTCTCAACATATCTGAAAGAAAAAAAAACAAATTCCAATTTTTCCGGAAATGACATCAACTTTCGATTCTTGAATGGGACACCCTGTATGTTGTTACATGATCGGCTAGGGATGATCATGAGGAATCCAACGATACCAGGTTTGATGATGTTATCTCCAATGACTGCGGAGATATTTTCTTCTTAGACACTGAATAGGGTCGTTAGCTCGGTCATGAGTTTCTTTTCATTCTTGATTGAACAATGCTACCAAAAGATACATCTTCCATAACCTCATCAATTTCGGCTTTGTGAAATTGAAATGTCATATACGAGATCATATCCCACCAGAATAGTAGTGTGTACAATAAGAGGAGATATGGTAGCCATATTGCACGAGGACGAAGTTTGGGCACGATACCGTCGTAGGCGAGTGCTCAAAAGTTTGATATGGCAAATATGTCAAATTGAAAAAAGGTTAAAAGTAGGTTTTCGGTGAGACTCGAACCTGCGAAAATAAAGTAGATTGTATCAGAGGGCTAGCACTTTAACCACTAGGCCATATAGACTGTATAATTTCAGTGGATTATTGGTAGATGTGGAGAGTAGACGTAAGTCCTTCAATCCCACAATAAAAAAACACATCAATTCTGACAATTCAAACTCAACTCACTCAAACAGAGAATATTTCGAATATAAGTACATTCATTTATACTCAAATGAAACAACTTGGATTTCGTGTTTGTAGGTTTCGAGGTAGGTAGACAGATCAGAATTGTGATGTTTCTACAAGGTTATCTCTGGTAACCAGGTATTTTGTTCCCTGTTATTGGCGGAATTCATATCCTACCTTATATGGATATGAAATCATATCCATTCACTTGACTGGAATCGCCTACTTATCCGTTTAGTGAACTATAAGGAAATCAGCATATTTACGGGTGGGAGAAAAAAAATAACATACAAGGCTTTCCTCCATAAAAAAAAAATTCAACCTAAAAAAGCTAATTATTCTCAATTTATTCGTATTTGTAACCAGTGTCCTTGACCTGAATCCATATTTTTACTTCCCCGCCATTGTCTGCAAGCATTGTCCGAAGAGTTCTTACTACTCTCTAACTTCCAGTTCCTGATATCGTAACGTAAAGCACCTTCAACCACTGCACTCGGCACTTTTCATCATCAAATTAAAACATGGCGTTTCAGTTGATTCCAGTCAACACTCATTCTTGCACGTCGAACTTCCGATCGTGCATGCTTCTAATAGTTAACAATATCAGCCATGAACATGTTTCCCTGAAATAGTCTGGCAGCATTCGTCCGTAAATCATATTACCGCAAGTTTGTGACATACAAGAAACAAAACTGCAACGCGCCTCAACTCGTAGTTATATATCGAATATCAAAACTGCGAGCGCAGTAACGTGTGAATCTGTGCTCCTAACAATGTTTCACTATTTTTTACAACATAATACAGATTTATTGAACAAGTAACTTGCTAACCGAAGAATGGGTCGTAAATTTTCTACGGTTGGTTCGTGTGGCGGAACAGACATACAACGCTGACACAGGTGATATTTATTTGACACTCATTCACATGTCGCAACTGAATTTAACAATGCAACAACACCGTCAAAGTGATAGCGTAAATGGAAGCTTGTTAGAAGGTGTTGAACACGTCGTAAAGCTAGCTTGAAAATTGCATTTTAAAATTGCGTAATGGGCACTTAAAGGTCTTCTCCGAGGGTGAATAATGTCATGAGTGCTGGCGGTTTTATTGCTCATAAATTTTTGAATTTTTGGCGAAGGTGTTCCAACAGGCCTTATCACCAGAAGTATACTAAAGCGCAAAATGAGTTTTTCGATCGCAATCAAATCTCTCCGAAATTATGAAAGAGATACGCCATGGTATGCAACACAGGGAAATCTTATCTGTGACTGAATTGTTGCAACAATGAGAAATATAAACTTTCAGGTGATCTTGATAGCAATAGGAGGTATTCGTTACATTCGTTACATTCTTTCATCTAACAGTTCTACTGTAATAATACCAACTAAGCACAATGTTCCTAATGAAACAAAATCAGGACTGAATTCAAGGAAACTTAGAAGTTTATTGAACAATAAATTGATGCCGAATCACGAATGAGATACTCTATTGAAATCTGTTGAAAAACTCATGAGTTAATATGAATAGAACAATGAAATTGCACAAATATAAAATTTTGAAATTGAAACCAATGAACTTCAAATTGATCAAAAAACAATAATGACAATGAAAGCTTGTCGAATAATAAAGTCAAACGACTGAGGCACTCAATTCTAAACAAGTGAATTGAAATGGATTTCAGTCAAAGAATGAGAATGAGACTTCAGTCATCACTCGATATAATGTTACAGTGACTTTGGAAATGATAGAAACCAATGCAATTGGTCTATAATTACAAGGTAAAGTTTTGTTTCCTCTTTTAGGAACTGGCCAAAACTCTTGCTGTTCTCCAGGACTTATGAAAAATCCCCGAGTTATATAAAAGGTTGAATAATTCGCAAAGTACTGTTGTCAATTCGGGGCACATGCTTTAAGAACAATTGCTGGGATTCCATCTGATCCCAAAGCCTTATTTCTCTTCGGGTCCATCAAAATATTTCTTATATTGTATTGGTGAGAAATTATTTCAGACATATTGTGACTGTCGACAGTCGTGATATTCGGAGGATCTTTTCCCAATGAGTCCAAAGTAGAATTTCCAGCAAACATATTTGCTTTTTGTTGCTCAGTGGTGGCTTGTGATCCATTTTCTTTGGTTGAAGGAGGAAATGAATTAAAAGTGAAATTTTTGGAGACAGCTTTAGCAGATGATCAAAAAGAGCGAGAACTGTTTGGACATTCAACAAGTTTTGAACGAATTTTATGGTTATGTGCTTCTTTAGCAGCTTCAATTGTTGCACTACACTTATTTCTTGCGTTAACTCAGATCCCGTCTTTAAACTGGGGTTTTAGCGCCAGCGACTGAATGCCGCTTGTTTGGATGAGAAAGATTTAGAGCAGTTTATATTGAACCATGGTTTCTCAGACTGTGGTGTCTTTGTACTACTTGGAATGAATGTTTCCGTCCCCAGAATGATGGTATCAGAGATTTCTTGGGCACATAGAGTGGGAACACCAGATGAATACCAGACCCATCTCCAAGGAAAATCAGATCAAACATTCGAAAAGCAGTCTGCTGACTTGTAATGCCAGACACGACATGCGAGTAACTTACCATTTGACCTCAATAGGTCAAATACGAACAAGTTGTTGAAATCGAAGGGTGATCAGAATTACCCAAGGGGGGTGGATTTTGATCTGATGAATATGAGGATAAGTAGTAAGAAACAGGGCCAGTGTCTTGGCACATTGGTTATTCGTAACAGGAAAACGAGTGGGTTGATCTATGATTTGTTCCAGATCATTAGTAATAGCAAATGCCTCTGCCTGTCGTCCTCTCTGATCTGTTTCATTCGAGAATTCAAGCTATGACGAATTATGTACATTAAAATCGCTCAATATGGTGACCTCAGCAGTTGGATGTTTTTTTTTAATGAATTCGATCTTTTCCGATAAAAATTCGAATAGTCTATCAAAAGAGTCATTGTTAGATGATAAATAAAAACAACAGACATATTCAGTTTCTTCATGATTGACAAGCTTGAAAACACTTCATACGCATAAAAAAAGTATATGTTCTAATATTGAAAATTTCCTATGTGCATCACTAATTCTAATTAAATTGAACTATGGAGATTTCATTTACGAGTTCTTCTCAGACTCCGTCAATCAACGTATAATTCAACGTGTGCAAAACTCTTGCTGTTGTTTCATATCAGGAATCCGAAAAATCGACCATTTTAATCGACCAAATCACCTCCACAGTTATTCAACAAATTGATAAAAAGGGCAGAACTTCATTCCTTGAACCTGAGGTCCAATCATGATCTACAAATCCCTAGTCATTCCACAATTTTTTCCATTAAGTCGTTTCCATATCAAGCAAATCTTGATTTTTCTATTACCAAAATTTGTAAATTTCCAAAAATTATTTCTGGCATGTACGAGGTTAAATGTAAGAGTAGCTTGAGCTCAACTGGGCCTAATATCTAATATAGTTTTTGAGAAGAAAGGCCGTATTATTATCATTATTATTACTTTTTCCCATAATTTATTTATTTATTTACTTATCTACTTGTTGATCATATAGAATACCAACAGGCACAGACTGCCCAAAGAGGTATCCACGTATACATATATGAGACATACAGATGAAAATGGATAATTCTAGAAAATCTTAAAACTGAGTATTATCTTATGAGCTCTGTGATACATTTCAGTTTTGTTTTGAAGGAATCAATTGAGTTACTGAAAATGTCTATGGAAGAGTATTCACTATTGTAAATTTGAATAATCCTATTGATTGGGGAATTTTTCCTGAGGTTACTTCTATGAGTAGTTTGTTCAAATGTGGGATTGTTTCTCAAATGACGAGCAGGTACATGTATATTTATATTGCCCAGTAACAAGGGTGAATCGATACGATTGTTCAGTATTTTATATAGAAATATAACATATAGGTACTTAGCACATAATATATTATTTTGATCCTTGTATTCCGAGCTGAATTCGAGTAGTTCAAAATACAAATATTTGTACATGTTCGAGTACAGGACTTATTTTGTTATCCTTACTACTATTATGAAGAGGTAAACATTCTAACTTTGTTCGTTTGTAGGGGAAATCTTCTGAAATAATGATCCGATCATAAAAATTCTACTAACATAAAGCTACTACACTATTCAGTTGTGATATAGGCTATATTTTATCATGATTGAACAAAAAATTTAGATTAAACGGTTCTGTTCGACTGCTTCGCAGACGAAGCTGCGGGCAACAGCTAGTAGTGAATAAAAGTTGAGGTCCGATTGGAACAATAAAGTGCAGAAGAGTTTCTTGGGGAGCGTGAGTGTAAAATTAATTTCGAAAACATTTTCATAAGCAGTCTCGTTTATTTACTAATATATTGTTACGATAATCCCTGAGTTCGTTGATTGAAACTTCAACCCACACTAAACTACTTTCATTACAACTCTTTATCACAATACAGTACAACACAATCACTTTAATTGCACCGCTAACTTCCCTACGCTCTATACTAAAACATTCTGATAACCTCTCTGTAAAAGCAATTCTTTTACACTTCGACCTCTGCACTTTGCAATATCTCTCCACTATGCTCTGAATAACTATCTCCACTCTACTTAGCTCTAAATAACTCTCACCACTTAGCTCTGAATAACTCTACTAAACTCTCTCTGCGAATAAACTCTGCTTAGCGAAAAAACTCTCTATGAATAACTGTCCCTTCCGCGATGAAGCGTCTCCTTTCATACCTGCGTACGCCTATGGAGAATCTTCGAGAGAGGCCTCGATGATGTGTATCGAATTCTCCACGCGAATTACGAGTTTCTGGTTAAAATGACGTTCGCTTTTCGACCCCTCATATTATTCTGCGTTTATTAAAGACAGAGCCGGCGCTAGGCATATTATATTAATATCAATTATATTTTCGGAATAATGGGTGTCAAATGTGTTGACCATTTTATCATTGGGTATCTCCGAGTGTATTCCCAAAAGTACGTTTCCTCTACATTTCGACAGGAATAGTGTTGGAGATTTTTTGTTTTATTGGCGAAAAAAAAATATATCCGCGTATCCGATACAAGAACAAATGATAACATCCAGTAATAAACTTTCATGAAGTAAAGAAAACACAAACAGTGAAATCGTTCATGAAAGCCGTCGTGTTGTTTGCTTTCAATCGTGTCCCTTGTGTATACCCAGCTGTTTGAATTCCATTGTTTATTCCATATCATGTTCCATAAATATTCAAATTTTGAATGGAATCCGCAAATAATTGAAATTTCATGAGCGCATTCCGGATGTTAAAAATCCAACTGTTAGTAATGAATTCGTTTCGTGGATGAATATAAAATTGTCTCAATCAGTAATTATTATTTTGAAAAAACATGAAAAACAATGAAATGTGTGGAACATAATAAAGCACACCAATTTCGTCGATTCTAAGACCTGACTGGACTCAAGAATCGCCAAACATATTTGCTGTAGATCTAACCTCGGATCAAATAAAAAATAAAAATTTCCATCATTTTAAACATTTTCGGTTCAGGTAGTTCCTAAACCCTCACAAGTATAGCGCAATGAGGCGCACAGCACCAATTATGATTCGAAAGCGACTTTCGATTCAAACTTTGTGGAAAGTTTCCTTAACAGTGTAGGAAAAGCGAATGAATGAAAAACAAACAGAAATTATTAATGAATGAGAATATGGTAAAAGGATTGTCGCTCACAGGGAAATTTTCGAAGGAAATACAGGAAAATGGTTGTTACTGTCGAATATTATTATATTGGAATCGATAACCTGTCTTGAACATAAATACACTCGACAGTATAATATTTTTTACAATGCACCTACCGAAATGTTGATTTGTTAAGAATATAAAGTTTGTTGAGAACGTCTGTCAGGGAGATTGAAGATTGAGGTTGCAAATCCAATAAATTCCCCTGGTTGGGTACATACAGGTACACTCTCCTCATAACAGAATAGGTCCAACTTGATCACTGTCAATTTGAGCCTCTGGAACTCTAATCGAAAAAGTGACTCAAAAAGTGAATCGCTTACCTTCAACACATGCACTCATCCTTTATATTCATGGTGAGTAATCACCTACCATAGAGGAGTTCGAATATTTTTACAAAATTAAGAATAAAGTTCAGCACTAACCACGTCAAAGATTCCTGGGAGACCGGCGTCCTAACAAAACATTGGCGAACTCTGCGAATAGTAAAAGTTCACAAAGGTGCGGTTCCATGTTTGTCTATCCAATTTAACCAGAGGCGCGAAAAATATTCCCGATCCATCAAAGCCCAAAGTATTTTATGTAGATAATACAATTTAATTTTATTCACTTTTGTCGTCGTTTATTTGCTGAAAAACTAATACGTGAATAGTTGATTGTTCACCTGATCATGTGAAATCTTGTGTGAAATCAACTCAAAATTCAGTCACATTCAAATTTTCATGTCGTACTAGTTCATTATTATGTTTTTATTCACGACTCATACATAATGTAAGTATTATACTCATGGTTTCTGCAGTATGACGACATATTATTTCCTTAGGGAATAATGACGAGGGATTAATAGTAATAGTCTTTATTCCCTCTTGTAGTTCTATCACAAAATTTCTCGAATCGAATATTACCATGGAAACGATATAACCAAACTCTAAAGTGGCAGTGTCAAACGATGTCGTGCGGGGATAAAATTCACTTTAAGGCACCCATGCAGGCATAAAGTACAGTTTATGACCAGCACGGGCTATAAGGACACAAAACTTTTCTCTATATTAAAGTTTCAATATTTATTGTGTCTTCGTAGCAACCATTGTATCCAGTCGAAATCGAATAGAATTATTGACTTTTGTATAATCCCTCAGGCCAGACACCCGAACATCTACTTTATACCCATGGTACATTAATAACTATCAGCGGTCAAATTCAGTAAATATCGACATACTTGGAATTATCTTCAGATTGATTCAGTTAGTGTACAAAAATAGATATTCAGTTTCGGAAGAGCGAAAATATTTCTGTCAACTTCATTCATGCTAAATGGATTCAAAATTAATTGAGGTAACATAAAGTTGGGAAACAGTTATAAATAAGACGAGGTTGCAGAAGGTTACATAGATCAATCACTCTCCTGAGTACAGTTGTCAGATGATCTTCTGAAAATTACGCACCTCATAACTTGTTTCACCCAACCACACAGTGGCCGGTTTTACCCAACTGTGCATTGCTGAAACATGTGAAAAAAATTAATGAAAAATAACAACAAATTCCTTAATTCTATTGTGCATAACTATCATAGACATTATAACTGATGGACTGGCCCTAAGAGAAAGAGAACTGCATAGTGAGCAAGATAGAATACTTCAATTCTAACCTCTAAGCGAATTCCTTCCTCAATGTAGCAGATGAAGAGAGGTTGAGAGGGACACAGTAATTCAAGTATAGATTTATCATTCTATCCTTCACAATATCACTTCAATGTGCATATCCCTTCTATATCTATTGTATTCCGCATTGTGTTATATGGCCAGTCCATTAGTTATAATGTCTTTGATAACTATAATAAACAAACACAGTATTCTTCAGATCTACTCACCTTTAATTCATTTTGCCTCTTTGAAAGAACTCAAAATATTTCAGTTACATCTCACAATTCGACACATCCACCTGTTATGCCGTCTAAAGTGAAATAAGGTTTAAAAGATGACTTGCTGGGCATCGGTAGGCACCGAGATTATCAGTTCCGGTTATACCTGATAGATCGTACTATTTGTTTTGAATTAAAACAGGGTATCCTGTTTTACCAGACCGTCCTGTTACCCAACCTCCCCCTATCAATAATTTGGTCATGTTCACACGACGGAAACATCCTGATATACTCAAAAAACATCATAAAAAGTGAGAATAATAACAAGAATAAATAACTGTTCCTCAAATCTACTCACGTGGGCAACGATTCATTCATAAAGTTCAAATCGTTCCGTTCCAATGAGGGTAACAAAAAATAGAGGGATGCACAGCCCCACATACAAAATTTAATGGGGCTTTTCTCGAGTCTTTTGTTTTCTGGAAACTTCTTTCGACTAAAGCCTTCCGGAACATTGACCGAAATAACCATTTTCCATTTATCACCAGAGTGTATACAAAAATTTTGGTTGTCGTATATCAAGTTACAGGGTCCCAATGCAGAAATCAGCAAACAGTGAAAACAACCGAAACGGATCTCGAACCGACAAAATTTCTCATATTTATTTACCCTGTCAGAACACCAACTTGAGCCACCCCTGTTGCCATTCATTCTGCGTTCCCTCCCTGAACAAACAAACGAACGAACGTACGGGCTACTTTCACCTCAGCTTTTATGACGAACACAAAAGTACGGTTAGGGGTCGAAGCTCCCGAGTGTGTGCGATAAATGAAAATTAATGGTATTTTTTAAATGTGGGTTCTGATACATCATGCTAGATTAAAAGAGCTAGAGGTTATGTCTGCTATAAATATTTCTAATTTGGGGTGAGTAGGCGTATGTGCGAATGTAATCCGATAACTACAATTATTTGTGATTTGATAATAATTAGAATACATTTCATTCGGCGTCAGGAGAGAGATGGAAATCATTTTCATCGAATAGGTATTAGATATCTTCAGAACACATGTTCATTATTATAATTATATTATACTTATATGATAACAGCAATGAAAAACTAAATACTCAATGGCCAGCTTATGGACTATATATAGATAGATAGATAGTGATTTATTTGACTACGGTATGTAGGTATATGTACATTGGTAGCAAGTCAATAACATATCCACAATTTCAAGAGAATTGCAATATGAGAATCAAGTTGATATAAATAAAACCTGAGGAATGAAAACAAAATTTTACAATATTAAACTATCACACATACTTACATGTTAAAAAAAGGAAGGTAAAAATACTTGGTTAGATGAACAGACAAGGAAGTGGCAATATTCCAACGGTTCGATTTTATAAATACGCCTTGAGAAATCGAACCGTTTAGTCGTCGGAGATGAATAAGCCTCTGAAGAAGCTGGCCACTCGCGCTAGCGAAACGTCAGGAAGAAATTCCAAAAAACGACGGCCTTCAAGCCCGAAGAGAAGTAGTTATACTTATCATTAATATAGATGATAAATAGAAGTGGACCTAGGATGGACCCCTGTGGTACTCCGTGATTAACTGGTTTGAGATCAGAGAACTTATTGTTCACATAAACGCACTGCTTTCTACCTAGCAAGTAAGATCTGAGCAGCTCGAGTGGTAGTCGCCTGATACCATAAAACTTTTTCAGTAAGATACTGTGAGAGACACAGTCGAAGGCCTTGCTTAGGTCACATAAAGTAATACTAACAACTCGAGGCCCTCCACAATATTCCCCACAATACAACATATGGCATCAATGGTTGAACAGCCGCTTCTGAACCCGAATTGGTTTCTATGCAATAGACAATGTTTCTCGAAATAATTTGTTACGCTATAAGGTAGACACGATTAAATTTCCACAAAATTTATTGTCTTCGCGACATGTTTCGATACACTGTATCTTTATCAAGCGATGTCTTTAAACACTAGTACTTAGTGTTTAAAGACATCGCTTGATAAAGATACAGTGTATCGAAACATGTCGCGAAGACAATAAATTTTGTGGAAATTTAATCGTGTCTACCTTATAGCGTAATAACTATGGATTTCCATCAAGTAAAGGCCACCTCAATCCAAAAAAAGAAATAATTTGTTATTTTCTGTTTGAGTAATATTTCGAAAATTTTAGAAAAAAACCGGTACCAGAGAGATTGGCCGGTAATTGTCTGGTAATAGTTCATTACCTTTTTTAAAGATAGGAATGATTTTTGAAACTTTCCAGACATCCGGTAAACAGTCCTTCGCTAAAACAAGCATTTATTAAATAAGTCAATGGTGAGACGAAAACTCCATAGACTCCTTGATGATGGTAGCGTTCACGTTATAAAAGTCATAGCTTTGTGACTTCATAGTTAGTGGTACCAAATCAGAGTTATGTTTTTCCAAATGGAACAACATATATTTCTGTGTGAGTAGTAGCACTCGCATTATAAGAGCTTTTGCCGGTTTGGCTTCGTGTCGATCAGAAATTGTTCTGGTCGTCTCTGGGCCTAATAAACAACGAAATGTCTAAATACCAACCCTAGTAGGTGTGGTCTGAATACCAGAGTTGGACATTTTCACTGATTTCGTGAATTGAATTCACAAGTCACAATTCACGCAAAAAATGAATTGATTAATGAATTGGAAATTCATCAGGAAAAATGAATTGAAGCCACAAGCTAGCTTGTGAACAGCAGGTAGAAAAAAGGATTGATGTTCTGGAACAGCCCCTCTCGAGTGTGCTTATAGTTCAAGAGAGACCCAAACGAATTCCTCGATACAGTTGCATCAAATAGTGATGAATTTGTATTAATAATTCTCAATTGAATTTGAAAATATGCAATTACCTATGACTTAATATCGGTATTTAGAGCGCATACTTGAATCAAAAGACACAACAACGAAAAAAACAGACAGGTTGATCAATCATTCATTGAATAATCTTCAGACTTTAGGATAGCATTCTGATACAGCGAAGCCTACCTAGGTCACTATGAAAAAATGTTCTCTTAACAAATATTCCAAAAGAAAAGTGACCTTCCAACCTTCATTTCAGGTTGGGAAATGGTTAAGTAATTGTTTAACGAGTAAAGTAGGAGGTTGATGAAAGATATCATTCCTGTCTACGGATCCTCTCTGAAAATAAGGAATCATCGCTAACAAACTCGATTGAGTCGTATTTTAAGAATTCTGAATCTCTTTGTAGGCGTATGGTATGTAATAAAAATCAATTTGTTGAGTCCTCATGTTTTCGGGCTGTTTGCAATGTTTATTACCTACGGTAATTACACCTACTTCAGACATAAGTTTTTGAAGAAGTTCTGATAATAAAATATCAAGTATTTGAAATCCAGTGAATTTTTCCATTTTCGGTAAAGAGAATATGAACATTATAACTCAAATAAGGTTATTGTAATGTATTCATATTATAGGCATCATTAACATTTCAGTCCACCAACGTGAAAACTCGCTAATAGCATTTGTTTTTTCAAATGTGTTGTGAATCTAATCGAATAAATACGTCGACTTTACCAAACACGAAACCGCCACTCAGACTCCGAATAGTCATTCCATCCGTCAGGAGTGCCACTGAATTTACAAAGGGCACACCAACATGTTAGTATCACGATCTATTCTCTGATGAAATATATATAAATTTTTTCTTCGGAAATTCACCGAATTGAAAATTAATGCCATTTTACTTATTGTGATGGAAAAATGTTTGCGATTAAAACTGCCTCAACAATGGAAAAATTGTTCCAAGAGATATATTTCTTTAACAAATATTGTGGACTTCTATATCATCTTGAACTTCGTTTCGAAAAAAATAACACTCTGAATCCTTCCAATCTATATTATGTGCGAATAACTGAAACAGCTGAACTATTTGCTCTCCTTTATTTCGCAACCGAATTTCGTCGTATGTTTTTTGTGGAATTCTGGAATAATTTATATATACATTATCATAATAAGAGATCTTAACATGAATTACTCTGGAATTCCAACTAGGATTCCGATAATAGTGTTTTGAAAACGACAAAATATCCAAGACCTTCATTTACTTTCTCAATTACTCACTAATCGTTGGCGTTATTCACTCAGTCCATTTTCATGTATCCTTATCGTTCAAACTATTTACAACGACATGATAAAATACACCAACAAAAGCAGACCCATAGAGTAATGATGACACGATACCACATTTACATTTACGAACCTGTACCAAATTTGGATATTCAAATTGGATAACGGGGCCGAATACAACCTCCCACACATTCATGTTATAAGAAAGGTAGCGCTTTGGGTTATTCTGGCCTCGGCTTTTCTATAGAAATAAAAGTATACCCGGCCTTCGGAATAACAATGGAACATCGGCCAATCGATGATTCAATACCCAGCAAACTCAGTAAAAAATTGATTGATATCAGGCATATTTTCAAATTATTCTACATTTCATAAGAGGCTGTTGAAAGGCTGGATAATAGAAGCTCGAACATTATCAGTTTTTGTAGCTTTTCATTTAACTGAAAAAGACAGAAAAATAGTTCCTCAGAACTTCGTTTCCTCGATACCCAAAAATAATGATGTCTAAATTTTTTCAAAGACGGACTACGTCGAGTGACTTTGATCAGTAAACCATTTACGAGAAATAAATATGAATTCCATTTGATTGCCGATGTGATTTTTTTCAGGCAAACTGAAAACTTTATCTACAGTCAAGATCAAATGAAATTTCAAAAAAATACAGATGGTACGAAAACATTTGAAAACATAAGTACTCAGTTAACTGATGGAATCGGCCGAAAGTTGATGAACCTCACACACGAATGAGCTATCGTATAGTGAAACACATTTCGTAAACTGCCTTGTGAGGATTACACAGTAGCCTTTTTTTGCCTCACCCAATTGTGGGAAACCGTTTCAACTCCCGATTAACGAAAGTTTCTTTTCGTTATCTTAAGAACTCTGAATAAATTATATTTGTCAACTTAGGCCAATTACCGCTTTATGATTGAATATAAGAAATTGTATATCGAAAGGCAAGACCTCGTGGGTTGACAAAAGATCATAGTTCTTCGACTTTTGAGAGTAGCCGCTCGTGAGGAGACGACAGTTGGTGTAGAGAAAAACTCGGTTCGAAACCGAGTTCGAAACCCAATATGGCACCTAACTTATAATGGAATGGCGGACACGTTTCAAAATATCTCACAGTACTTACTTCGTGAATTGTTATTCATAAGAGTTATGTTCAATTAAAATAAGTACTTAATAGCTCAAAAAAAATTTTTTTTTATATACTGAACATAATTCTGTGGAGGATATTATGAAGTCACTGGAAAGTAGGTCCTCACAAAAAGCACCCCCCATAAAAGCAATGCCTGTGCTTTGGTTGATTCACATCATTTAGGTATATATATATATATATATATATATATATATATATATATATATATATATATATATATATATATATATATATATATATGCTGGCTGGAGCTTCCGGTTGATCCGCGTCTGGAAAGATTTACTTGTCTACGTTTCGGCTCCCATTTCGGAGCCATTTTCAAGACTGAGTGACCTTGTGTCTAGGTCTGAGTTGTCTTACTAGCTGTACTAGCTGGCTATCATCACTGGCTCCAGTGATGATAGCCAGCTAGTATATATATATATATATATATATATATATATATATATATATATATATATAAATATCATACCACTGGCATAGGTATTCAATAAGTTAAATGATTTTTTTTCTCGGAATCCAATCCATTAGAAAAAGAATAAATAGTGTCTGGAATTTGATGATCTAATATTTGGGTGACTATAACGATGGAAAGAATTTGTGTATTCATTCAATAGTCAAGTAGTTCCTGAAATATAATATCATGATAATTCTGATATTCTCAAGAATATTATTCAACGAGCAGGCAATGAATGCTGCCATTATTCGCGAGAATGAATATATTGTGAATCATTCGAGCCGGTAATGATAGTCTTTCGCGAACATAATACAGTGCTTTTTCAATTACTATAGTGAGTGGATAAATTTATAATATTCCTTTCTGAAAAAAGCATCGTAACAAAAACAAAACCGTACCCATATTCTATTTTCGCGATTTCATTCAAATCCAAATAGTGCCTATTCGAAAAAGGGAAAAATAACGAAACTTTCATTATGTTAATAAGCAACTGGAGCCGCGATCTTATTTTTACGAACGAGATTACGAAACTACTGTTCCAGCTACAGTCGGAGCTACCTAAACTAGTGGTATAAATGACGCTTAAAAAATCAGAATCACTTTACTTTACTGATAGTTTAGATTTTCTCATTTCATTCTTCACATATATTTACTAAAATAAACTGTCATACTTGTCTCGAGAGATATTTCTTCAAGAGCTTGTGAGCTTAAATGACGATTTTCAAGTAAAAAAAAAACTTTTCGAAAGATAGAGTTGCAAAAGAAAACATTTGAACACAGCTACAAAATAACGAATTTGCTCAACTATGACTGATCTGCATAATAACAAATCAATTCTCACTTTCAAGCCGAAATCAGAGTGTATTACTTATTGAAAAATGGTCATGAATGATATTTAGAAAAGCCATACCATTTCGCTTGGCATTTCAATTCAGTGCAACTATAGGCGAAATCAAATCAGTACTGACCGATGTATTGACATAAATGCAACACGTTGTCATACAACTTCATCAATTCAATAGTAATTTACGATTTGAATCTCGGGAGCCTTGTGCTGCTGGCCTTGCCAACGTTCACCCAAGCATAAAATCAACGATACGGATAAATTCCACTGTCTTAACAGACAAGCAATTACCTTATCGTTCTTACACAGACTGACACATTCACTCTCTTTATCTGAGTTTCGAGTCTACACGTTTTCTGTGAAAATGAACTGAAATATTTCGAGTAAGTTGTGATTAAGATTTATATATTCCTTTCGAAATTTTTATGTTCAGTCGATATACGAAGATATCAAGAAAGCCCACTATCCAATAATTAAATGTTCTAAATGAACAATTTGTTCGAGCTTTAACTCACCTACACCGTAGGTAGACGGACTGACACCTTTCAGAAAACAACTACTCCTCTGGCTAATACCACGAAGGGCATTGGATTACTTTCGACAAGTATTTGTGGCAGGATTCTTCACAAAAGAAATTCCTGCGTATGCTCTAGGCGATGCAACTGCCAGAATTGATTTTCAATTATTGAGACAGGTCACACTTGCAGACCGGATTACTTCTTATAATTAAAAATCACAGCTTAGGTCGAGGCTTGATACTATGAAAGGTGTTCGATTTTAAATCATGGGAAGTCATCGACTTTATGTTGATGTTGGCACTACTTTGTACTGACAAGTGGCCAAATAGCCCGAAACCGGTCTGCAAGTGTGTCCGTCCCAATAATTGAAAATCAATTCCTTCATATGCATTGCCAAAAGCAAATGCAGGATTTTCTTCTGTGAAGAAACCTGCACTGGCCCCGGTCGGATATAATGCAATGCTTTTGTGGTATTAGCCAGGGAAGTAGTTGTTTTCTGACAGATGCTAGCCAAAATGTACTGTGTAGGTAGTTTGAGACTGGCCTGAATGAATCGAAGATGATTTGATTTTATGTAGTATACTTATATCTCAATATACCATGTTGAAATTAAGCAAATTCAAAGAGTACTTCGGCGCTCTGAGAATGACGATTCGAAATTCTTAAATATCTAATGAAATGCACCCGATCAAAGAAAATTACAAAGCTCATCATCTAGGAATATCACAAAGTTTATAGGCGTTTTAGCACGTCTTGGACTTTTTTAGTTGGATAGTTAGCTATTAATTATTATTATCACTAGATAAATATTATGTTATATTTGAATAATGTAATGAATGCAACTCGATTCTCAAATGATCACTAAAGGAACTTCCAACTCCATCAAGGCGAAAATTTTGGTTTGAATCGATAATAAATATTTTTTTACTCCCATTATTTTAAACCGTTCAATACTCGGTTCAATACGTAAGTATTCAACTTCTGTGTACTAAATGGCTCATTTGGAAAACACGTCTATTCTAAATTAATGGCAACTGCTTCCGGATTCTTTTTTTGATAGGATATATAACATTTAGCCTGATAAATCTGATCTCATCACTACATTCAATTCGAAGGAGTTATGCAGAAAGCTACCAACCCACAATATAACAAATATTGGCTTGGGTGCGTATTTGGGTGATAAAATACGCGTTCTTCATTCTGTGAAAACCTACCAATCCCCACCTGATTATATAGCCCAGAGGATGTAGAATAGAATAAAATTTAATTATTTCTCATATCGTATCTTTTGCTTGAATTACCCGCTCTACAAAATGCAAAAACCAACCAACCTATAAAAAGTCGCCATTTTCACCTCTATTTTATATTTGGAATATTAAAACATACCTAATATATCAAACGACATATCTCAAATTCAAAAAAAGTTACTAAGTAGTAGCTAAACGACCTACAGATTTTTTGAATCAATTAAAACTTTATAGCTGATTATCTCAGTTCGTCACTATTGGGGGTTGGTAGCTTTCTGCATAACGCCGTCCAATTATTGTCCAAAATTCAGCGATATTTTGCTCAAAATTTATTGTGAAATTGAATTTGAAACGATATATTTAGAAAATTCATAGTTCAACAGTTTCTGGATCGGTACTGAATCTAGTTATATCCATGAATCGACAAGCAATTGTTTTACATTCTTGATGTCATGACTGTCGTGCACAATTTTTTTTTAATAGGCTAATAATCACCTCAGTTACGTGATATATTATTATGAATTAACATATACATATATACTATTCAAATTTCCTTGAGCTTTTACGATAGGAAATCGTCGAGGACATAGTCTAGTAACCGAGGTAGTAACCGATCGAGTCACCGACATCTATTCTCGCATTATTGTCACAGTGCCTGCCGTACGTGTTCATTCGCCTATACTTTTGGTCTTTCGAATCTTTTCACTTTAGTGGCACAGAGCCCGTTATAAACGTCAAAATAAATTCCGAAATGTCAGGTCTACGCAATACGCTAGTTCAAACGGACCAATAAATTATTCTGTTCCAGTGTGGCCCGTAACTTTGTGGATTTATACCAGGCATCAAGGATAAAATATAAGACGACAAATATTTGAAAAAATGAGTAGACGCGACGGAAAGCGGCAATAAAAGGGATGAAAACCAATCCTTTTATTGGGGAGGATGGGAAAAGTGCTATTACGCTAGCAAAGTAGATTATGTGAGACGATTTGAGTGACAGCTTTCTGTACTTGATTCCAAGAATAACACCCGCAGGAAACATCAATTCCTTAATGGAAATACTAAGTATTTCAAATCAAGAGAGACGATGATATCATGATACTTCCCTTGGTTCAGCCGAGCAGAGTGGTTTTGGTTTCTTGGCACATATCTTTGACTATAAAGTCATTTGTGTTCAGGAATAAGAGAAATGAAATGACCTACATCCCGATTCAAGCACTAAGAAATTACTGAATTATGGCAGTGGGTATATTAGTAAAAGCTAGTATAAAGGAGCTAGCTGGTGTCAAATTCGATACTTGAACACATAAGATTCTCTTGCAAGGATCACTACCATTACGTTTTGATAAGACACACGTTAAACCGTTGAACCGTAATGGCATCATTCAGTGTGAATATGCAAACCCTTTGTCCCTAGCTAGATGACTGTTATATTTAACTCAAAATGCAGAACCTGAATGAAAACAAATGATTGTTGCATAACAAGCTCATGTTTAGCCTCGTGTTCAGCCAACTGATTGTGAAATATGAATATCATCTACATCGAATTTTCAAATGAAAGAGGGTTCCTAAAACCGAAGCTGAATAATCGTGAATCGAATTTCGCGGCAGAAAAATCGCAACCTTCTATTCCCACACCAACGCGTAATATTCGTGCGAATTTTCCGAGGGGGAAACATCTAAAACTTCTTTCAATTTTGTGCATCTAAAAATGTTAAGTCATTCAAGTCATCGTTTTAAGTCTTCAAATCATGCGTTTAAGTCTTCAAGTTATGCCTTTGAGTCTTTAGGACTTAGGTCATGCGTTCAAGTCTTTGAAAGATTTTAAATCTTGTACAGATTTTAGCGAGTTATTTCCCCCTCGGAATTTTCACAGTTCTCCATCACCTCAATTATAAATATGACATCGTCCGATGAAGATGAGACACTTATCCTATTAGTTTTATTAGAAGATCAAGAAAAAAAAGGTAAATACTATTTTTCTATCAAGATAAATAAAATCTCTTTCTATAGGAAACCTTTCCATAGTTTCTTATTATTGAAACGCCAGTTGAAAATATTCCACAATGTTGCAATACTTCCAGAAAAAGGGTTGAGTGCATAAGATCAATTTGAAAAGACGACAATGTGAAGAATATCATACCTCAATGCCACAGCTTCGCCAAGATAAAAAAAATCTACATCTCTTTTCGAATGACTAGGGAAACTTTCGACGAGCTTTCAGATTAAATTAAAGACGATATGAAAAAAAGGATAAAAATTATCGTAAAGTTCATGAAATTGAATTTCACTATCCACAAGTCGAGAAAGTCGGGAGCTCCTTGTTTTCTACAAAAATTTAATAGTGGATGGTGTTTATGTTCCTTTCAAGCATTGTCAAACTGGTACAAAAAGTTGCAAATTGAAGTTCTATCTGGAACTTGGAGTGGTTCATTACTTTATATTCTCAACGAGTTATGTTGTTCTCAGAAAATTATTTATACCTACAAAAAGGAGGTTGAATTTTTGAATACCAGTTTGAAAAAAGTATTCAACAACATTGAAAAAAATGGTGGAACTCATCTCAAAATTTTTGTTGAATTTTAATGGAAAAACAAAGACAAAAGGGAGTGAAAATGAAAGGGAAGCGAATTAAAACGCGGTGAGCAGCGAACTGGGGTTGTGGCTGTTGTGGCGGAAAAAAACGCTGCACAAAATGGCGAAACTTCGCCTCGGTGTGTGTACCCCCACTAGTCGTCATGTAAATAGATAAGAGCGATTTTTTTTAGCCGCGAATTTTTTCGTCGCGATTATTTCCGCTTTGCTGTGAAGGATCCTCAACAGAATTCTTTTTCCGACTCCCTCTATCGAAATTATATATTTCCTTCATTATAGGACTTAGTCGTACTTTTGAGTAAAAAGTGACGTTATGGTACGTCATCAATGAAATAACATACGGCATTGATGACCTAAACTATAAAACATCCTGTATTTCGCAAAATGGTAGAAATCAGTTTGAACGGTAAGATATTTTCAAGGAATACTTATATTAAGATAATAAAAATCGAACGTCAAAGAACGAAAAGTAGCAATTCCACCACTTGTTATTCAACTAACTAGCTACTTTCAATTTCAAACGAGGGGTTGACCACATGGGAATTCCGGTGTACAATTGATAGGGATTCCGGGGAATTCCGAGGGAATTCCGGGGAATTCCGAGGAATTCTGGGGAATTCCGAAAAATTTATAAAGAAACTATAGGGTTTATTAGTAGGTAACTTCAATTTATTCGCGCAATAATAAAAAAGCATACAGTAAAATTTCAATATTTATATAAAATCATAATTCAAAAACCAAACACCGTTGTAAAGTAATCCACTTCCACTGGACGAAGAAAGTTAGGAGCTTTGTTTTGAAAGAGTTTGTGGCGAATTTCCAATTTGAAATACATTTTGTTAGCGAAAAATGAGCCTGATGACAACAATCTTCACGATCTGATAGACATAATCTGATATGTCCCTGGAGGGGTGTGTTGGGGAAGTTTTTGCAAATGAGTCAATAACTTCTTTCAGTGAAATAGTACCTCATTCTAATTCGAATATATATGAATTGGGCATGTGAAACAGCCCAAAAAAACTTTGTGTCGTAGTTTGTGTGTTTGTTTTTGGGGTCAACCTCTGCGACTGCCATTATTTTCCTCAATATTTCAAAAATGACGTGTCTTGAAATTTCACTCTACAAGAAGAAGGGACACCCTTGATTGCGGAAGAGAGACTAGATCATAATTGGCAGACAAAACACAGGTTATCATATTGTTGCCAGCGGTTATCGAAATTGAAATAAGACGGTTATAGCTCGCGTTATACGAGTTATATAGTCAATGACTGCAGTCTTTGTATGATTTCTGAAGTTTCTTTGCAGCTCCATCATGGTATTTGGACGGTTTTATATAATTTATCGGTTTGTAATAAAAAGATGATCGGATATATTGTGGTTCAGTGTCAACTGTTCTCATTTGAGTTTATACAGGGTGAACACACCGGTGAATAATATTTTTTTATTTTCCTAGTAGGTAATGTTGAAGGATTATCAATAATTTTTAATATTATGGAATATACGTTTTTAGGAAACAGTTCATTTTCGATATATAAGCGATGACAAAAACGTATAAAAAAGATTTTCTCCACAGATTGAGTATCCCGTAATCATTTAGTGGTTGAAAATAATAGAATTCACTCAATAGACCATAAATATTTTTTTAATGACAAATTGTAGTTTCTCGATACTTATTTATTTTAACGGATTCAAAACTTGATTCTATAAGGAAAAATCTCAGGAAAAATGATGCTAATAAAACAAACCTGAGTGAAATCAGACGATCTGTTTCCTTTATTTCACGATTGTGACTTGCATTATATAGATGATTTATTTTGTTTCCGATATAATAAATACCAGCCTCAAAGAAAATGTGAAAAGTTTTGATGTAAAATCCGATATTATTCAGATTGGGTCATAATCATGACATAGTCTACTTACAAGTCTAAAGTTTATGTTCCACACAGAAATCTCAAAAAAAAACTTTTGTGAGAAATTTCCGAAATATATCTTTCATATTTCATCGGGTTTCCTCGGAATTCCCCCGGAATTCCCAGTATTTCCGTCATTTAGTTTTAAAATTTTATCGATATTTCTTCAAATTGACATTTTTTTTCGTAGGAATTACTAGGAATTCCGAGGAATTCCGGGGTATTCCGAGGAATTCCGAGGGAATTCCGGTTAACGGGAATTCCAGTGTACACATTTTTCCTCAGTGGTCAACCCCCCGATTTCAACCTTTCTTACTGTTTGAAATTTCCGCTAGCATCATTGGTGGTACGAATAACCTCGGACATAACTTTGAGCCCCGCCTTGAGCGGTCAAATATATTTGATTAATCTACTATAAAGTGTCAGAGATGAAATATATATATATATATATATATATATATATATATATATATATATATATATATATATATTATAGCGATTTCAAATCGTTGATTAAATAAGTATTACAATCGGTATGAATGCCCAAGTCATTTTTCCAAATTAATAAATCACCTCATTTTATTTATCATATCATTTTCATATAATATATAGTTAATAAGTCTTAGGTCATTATTCATGAGCGATATGACGCATATCATCAAGTATATCTACACCTAGTAATCAGCTAGCAGCGATGCGCTCATATCGATACAAAACGCAGGAGGATCTCACCATGAATAATTAATGGGCACGATAATGATTGTAAGAATCATGTAGCAACAATGCCTTTAACTGATTCATTACCGAGTTCATCACGAAATAACCGATGAGAATTTTATCACTATACAATCTATCCACACTTGCCATGTCAAAGATCCTTATAAGGAAATTAGGGTTGTTCCGTGTAGCCTTAATTGGAATGAATTTCAACATGAAACCAAAAAAGTCTGCCAAGTATTTCGGGGACATTTTTTTCACATCGAACACTTATTAAGCCTAGTATCGACAGTGCGAGGCAGCTCGCCGCGAATGCCTCGTGGCGATTGCTCGGCTTTGCCTCGGACTGTGGATACCGGGGTTGCTCGCCTCACATTTCGCGACTCGAATGCCTCATAGCGAGCAACCCCGGTATCCACAGTCCGAGGCAAAGCCGAGCATTCGCCACGAGGCATTCGCGGCGAGCTGCCTCGCACTGTCGATACTAGGCTTTAAAGTTCACCGCATGTGCGGGCAAGGGACGGTAATCGTTTAATAACGGCTGTAACCTCGGCCATAGAGCTCTAGACGGGTTCAAAGATGTTTCGTTAGTGCAGTTTACTATTTCCACTATATGGAAACCAAGAAAACAAAAAACTACCGAGTCGGTTGATGTATCCGATACCGAGTCCGACACAGATCTTACCTGCCAGGATTGGTTCTCGGCAAACGACATTTGAAAATATTCCTCGGCTTCAAAAATCACAATATTCATCATTAAGCTCGTCATTAAGGTGTACCGAGGGGTGCTTCACTTCAAGAATCCGATGTATCCAATGACCAGAAATCTCACAAATCTATGTTGAATTCCAGAAATCCAACCTTGAATTCTGAAATCGCGACGCAAATTTTGATATCCCCAATATAAGTTGTTCACAAATTTAATTTTGTTGACGAAACGCGCGTCGAGTGCAAGGGATATAAGTTTGGTGTTAGGGTAATCAAAATCGCCAATTGTGCGCCAGACTGATGACAGATATGTTCTTGTTTCCATCTCCCGATGAGGCAGAAATTTTTCTCTTGAGAATATCTATTTGTATCTCCGAAGAATGCCTGCAACGTTTCTTCACCGACGGTTTTGTGAATAACTATGCTCTTCCTGGGAAAAGGTGCAGGGCGAGGTGCAGGGAGTTAGTGGCAAGACCTTATTCTTGGATAATTTCGTATAAAAAACTTTAAAAACATTCAAGTAGTACTGTCACTGACCACCATTAAAATACTGTGCAAAAATGGGGCAAATATCTACAATTCACTATTTCTTTTTTTTTTACTTCAAAGAAAAATATCTGCTCCGTTGGGAAATCGAAGCCACAATCTCTCTATCATGAGCCAGGCACAGAACCACAGCGCCAACTCATTTGAGTTCAACGAGATATATCTTAAAATTCTTGAAAATAAAGAAAAGATCGTTCACGTCGATAATTTTGTTCTGTAGCAAACTGTGAGAGCCTTATCATACATTATTTAACTAATTATAGTGTGAGCTGGAACTGGAATATACCTCGGAAAATACCAATAATCCCATTCCATAAGTCCATGAACAAAGTGAATAACTAGCTAATAACTAATTAACAAAAAATATTTATTGGCAGAAAACACTATCGTTCGATCCAAACAAAACACTGATTGCCACATTCTTTTCACATGAAGCGCTGTTAACACGTCAATAGAGCTGAAATCCCACAGTTTTACAGCTTCATAGCCTCAACTGGCCATAATTGAAGTTAACGAGATTAGATTGAAAATAAATGAAGCCCCGCTCAAGTGTTTGTGATTCAGACTGTCACTCATTTCTTATGCCTGGAAGCGGGCGGGCGGAAAGGTTATCGGATAAACTGTCCGACCAACCGCCTGTATAAATAAATCCGGGATTCGAAGCCTGAAAATGCCACGTCACGAGTTTCTTAGTTGTGAACGTCAACTGACAGGGGGTTCGAATGAAATTCAATACTTCATTTCCGAACAGCAAGAATTTATAATTCAATAACGATTTCTAAGTTAGGAAACGAAAAACTACGAAAGAATAGATTATAAATCAAATAAGACATAGCTGAAACCTGAAATTTTTTATTGCACCCTAATTGTTTTATTTTCAATCGAAGGAATAAGGAAAGTACTGCAAAATATGAAGTTCAGCTTGTCAAATATAGCAAGAGCTCTGTTATTTTGCCTCGAATTTTGCGAAAGAGCGTTGCGCATTTTCTTGCCTGTATACACCTAGGACAGAGCAGGATTGCAATTTTCAGGTCTCTTCCTATATTTGACATGCCTCACCTAATAATTGACACATCCCACTTGATATTCAATGCCAAGTGAAGTGGAAAACGAATGACGGCGAAACTTGTCCATTATTGTTGATATGAATTAAAAAAACTGATGATTGTTCATTTCTCAGATCGATCTTTTTGATTCGAGATACACAGAAGGTATAAATGCTAGTCATTCGAGAGCTGCTCAATACCATTTCGACTTTCATTTTCACTTGAACTTTCCAATTTTCATTAAGAAACAATTAGTATTTTATGCAATACTTTTTTCTAAAAGCTACGTATGCGCATTAATCATATAGTGTTTTACGAGATGTTTTAGTTCGATTGGATGGAAGGAGGATGTTCTGAATTCAATCGCATCCGAGTCTCTTTCATTGGCGGTAGAGTTCTATTTCTATTGTAATTGACTTTGCAATTTCCACATTTGAATAACACCCTTTCTCCGAACCGAACGGTTGGATTTTCCGAAGTTAAAATTGCCAAATTATATGCATCTGACGAGTAAAAAGTTTAAATTTGAAGAATCTTTCATTATCGTCGAAAACGCTCTGCTATGATTTTTATAAAAAAAAATATTCCTGCACGGAATACAAAAAACGTTTTTCCTCCCAGTATAAAAATGAAGATGTTGGAGTATAAAGTGGTCTGTCTACTCGAAATGAGATTATCTCTTAACAATATTTTGCATATTTGAAGTTTCGTCATATATTTCCGACATTTTTTTGGCTTTTTCTAAAATTTGATATTGAATTTAATAAAATGTATTTCCTTTGAGTATTTCATAAATATCGATGGGATACTCTATGTCTGAAATTGATCATCAACATGATACTCAAAAGGGAGTTCTGAAATATTCACCAGGTCGAAAAAAAACCATATCCACTCTTGTTGTACAAACGATGTACAAACTACTACTACTCCACACTGTTGTTAGTGTTCTACATGAATGATTAAAAACAGTTTCAATGATAACCCAAGTTACTTCATTACGAATTTATTTGTGAATAAAATCATCAGTGATTTTCCAAAACTTATTGTTTGTCGAATTTTTATCGATTTGAGGAAAAATAGTATGTTTACCTCGTAGGATAAGCCATATTCCTGGACTCTGTGTTGCTAGAAATCTCCACAATCGTTCAGGAATATTCGGGTTCTCCTACCTAGTGAACAATAAGTATACTATTTTTCTTGTTCATAAATTAAATATCAAGATTGCGATGTTGGAATGATGAAAACAAAATCGGACACATGTACTTGAATACAGGTAACTACCACACAAAAAAATGCTGATGTCCAGAGAAACACAATTATTGATAATATTGATTGATGATAGCCAGAGCTTTAACAGGTATTTAAATTTCATTAGGAATTTCACGAGAAATTAGTAGTCTTATTAATCAATTGTTTTTTCCATGACAAAATAATCGAATGAAAATATGTTTCAATCGTTTTATTGAAAGTGATCTAGCCTCAGGCCTTGGTAAGAAAGTTTTTCAGACATATATTTCCACTTGATTTTATAGATAGAAATTCGTACACTCAGGCCAGTTTCACAATAGCTTGTGACCTAATAGTTAGACTCACACCATACGTTTGGAGATCAAGACATTTTCCATACGAGGTGGTCAAATATTCAGCTCGATAGAAATGTTAACCAGAAGGTTGTCTGTCGGTTGAGGCTTGGGCTGAGGGTCAATTCCACACAGTATGAACGAATATTCTATTGAGTGAATACCTGACCTTCTCTAGTGAAACATACAATAAGTATCTAGACTAGTAGTCTAATCATTACGTGACCAGATATTGTTAAACCAGCCATGACGATCCTATGGCCCTGAGGAACCAGTTGCAAGAACTACAGTGAACTGTGTGGTTCAAGTGAAATCAGTTCAGTTGATTAGCACCGGTTCACTTTAACCACAGGTCACAGGAGTTTCTACGATATATACATATTTTTTCCAATAACCTTCGAAAAACTTCATATTAGTTCAATCAAATTACTGTAACATTCAGTGTAAAATTTCCTCGAAAACTCATGTTTCAACCTTTTTCATTACACGCCTCTATCGTAGTTCATTTCACATAAAGCAAACATTTCACATATGGAAATGCCACAACTACTCTCGTTAAGTGTCTTTCAGAATGTAATTACGATTTACATCATAAATGTATGCTTGTATCCGCATGGTGTTTATTTTTTCATCTACACCAACATCAAGATTTATTTGTGATGGGTCCCAACTCCCTCCCGATTCAATTCTGGGAATTCGATAAACACCATTCAAGAATGTGTTGTGACAGTTATTATGGGCACCAGAATGTGCCTGTGCCTCAGGTAGACGTTTGTGGTCAGTTGTTTCAGCGTGCATTGTTACATAAGTCGTAGCTCATCGATACAACTGTTGCCATTCCTATTTTGTTTTTCAATCGGATAAAAAGATGTGGGAAATAGTCATCTTCAATTTGCAAAAGAGTGATTGAGTGATCAATTATGATATTCTTAAGTTGAATAGTTCAAAAAAAAATCATGTCCTCAATGCTAAATTTATAGATTTCGTGAACTTTTGGCAGAATTTCAGTATAACTGGAAGATAACAATCAGTTCCAATTTTGCCACTGTACGATAAAAACAGTTTTTTGTTCGAATTGATACTATTTATTAATAATAAGATTGAAATATTATATTGAAGTCAATGCAAATTTTTTACAGATCCTAGTCATCAAAATTCATGAGAGATGCATATTGATGGAGATAAACATATTCCATTACTTTATTGGTATACCCAATATATTATACATGAGGAAATATTTTGTGTATGTATATTATGTCAACTAACTCCGTATCAGTACGTCTTTCACTTCCATAGTTTTTTACTCTGCTGTTCACATTTTAACTTGCATCACAATTGATAATCTCGTGAAACAAGAAATAAAAAGTATCATTCTCAAGTATTCAGATGAAAAATATGCACCTTGTTTTTCATACGCTTTTCTTCGAAATATTATGACTATTTTATGTAACCGAAATTCCTTTTCAAATTTTTCTGTTCCGCCAAGATTAAAATATCGTAACTACCAATCGATCACAAACTCACCCCCACAGAAGGAAAAATAGAAAAAAAAACTCACCTAATTGAACATACATCTTCGGCCTGACGTTCTCCTGCCAGGCTGCCAAACACGAGGAAAGGGCGCACGCTGCCAAAACAATCAAAACACCCATCGTTTTCCCCTTTTTCTCTCTCGATCTGCTCCACAACACGCGCCGGCTACAACATCTCAAAAAATGCACATGGAAAATCGAAAAAGCTGAGTAGTTTGCATCACAACGCGCACCGCACACAGTCACAGAACACCGAAATGATGATAATTGTGATATGCCGGAGGACAGAAAGACTGGAAAAAACGCGTTGCAGCAAAGCGACGACGCTCGACGTCGACTGTCGAGATACGTCGCGACGCCGGTGTCAGCTGACTACCCCTCCACTCGACGGCGATGCTAGCGCGGGCAACCTGCAACGGAGAAGTTTCGAATTAGACAGCGTTAGGGGATGCGGCGTTGCCTCGGTAGGGTTGTTGAATGTTGATAAAAATCTGCGAGAAACGATTTGTATTTCCAATACATCACAGTAAACATCTGAATCAAGAATTGGACTATGAGGATCGAATAAAAAAGTTGAAATGTAATTAACCATTATTTAAAACATATAGCTAGACTAGATTAGAAAATAGTTTCGATATATATTTATATTTATATTTGGAGGCGAAGAAAAATTAGAAAGTCCCACTCTTTGAAAATACTTTACCTAATTGATTGCAAAGAGTCAATTGCTATATTTCTATGTTATTTCTCGTATCACTGTGTTGTCAGATTCTAGAATTGAGTCAGTAGTGTTTGAATCAGTCACGGGAGTGAAAATTTCAATTTCAGGATTGGTCAAGAAGTTACTTTGTGGTACCATTACTCGGAATGTAGGGTGACGCGCATGGCACTGATGTGTGCACGCCGCACCATTCTCACGACCCATGGAGTGTTAGTCCACACGCCAGGCGGATCACTTATACACGTCGTGTATTAAAACCTTCAGAATGAATGGAGCGTTATATATGGAAAATTCACGGTTTCGATTCAAGGACATGCAGAAATTTCAAAGAACTCGACAGTAAGCTAAGAAGAAATGAAATGGTGGAAAGCAACATAAGTTCTAAATTCAAACAACACTCATTAATATGGTCTAAAGGACTGAGTGATGAAAAAACAATCACAAGCTTTTCTGAGAAGTTCGAGGAATTTATTTTGTAAATATGGAAATCTAACAGATTTAGACGTTTCCTAATACGGAATTACCAAAAAAATTCACAAAACAAAAGGAAGCTAAAAAAATCGTTAAAATTATTAAATGAAATAGAAAATATGAAAAACATTCATTTTCACAATTTAATCAGCGTATTGTTAAAATCATCAATTATGCAATGGAAGTTTGAACTTTGAACAACTAGCACTCGGAAATGGTTACAAATTTGCTCCTTATGCAAAAAAAAAATTCTGCTAGGTTGTTGTTACAGGATATGATATTTTGTGATCATCTGAGGAATATTCAGAGGAACTATCGCATACTATAAATACTCGATTCTGAAGGCCATACTGAGAGACTTACGATACTCGAGGAACTATGTGAAATGGATGTTACCATATAAGGCACATTCAATAAAAAAACATGTATATATCTCGGTAACATAATGATTAACTGTCTGCTAGAGTGGAAAGACTACCAACTTTTGTGTCACATGGAATTTCTTTTTTCCAAAATGAAAACCATTTTGTTTTTCACAATAAATCACAAATCCCCCACCCATTTCGATATTTAACCGAACCTTATGTGAATTTCCTTTGTCCATATAATTTACTGTGTTCAAACCTATCGAAAAATATAAGCTAGAAAGAATCTCATCTAATAAAACAAAATAAGAATTACAGTGTGAAAATGCAAATTTTATTGGGAATCGAAATGAAATATATGAAAATGAATAGGCAGTAATTAGTCAATAAAACAATAATGAGAACACCAACCCGTCAAATAATTAGGTAAAACAACTGAAGTAAAATGAAGCACTGAAATTTAAACAAAAAAATCAGAACTGATTCTGGTCAAACAATAAAAGGAAAATTAGAAAGTAATTAGACTTTCGCTTATTAACATGAGTTAATAAGCAAAAGATAATATCGAGATGAATATAGAATATTGATATGAAAATGGTAAAATAAAAATATCAAAAAGAACTATCAAGTTAAGTGTATTCACGAAGTTTCGGATAGCAGAAACCTCCTCGAGAGGACATATTCAGTATCGAATTGAGATATAAATGAAAATTATTCTCATTATGGAACAGTTGAAGGGAATAATTGTAAAAATGTTTATATATAAATTGTTTTCAATAGCAATATAAGATCTATCAAAATTCGGATTAGTTTTCAATAAATCACCATACAATAATAACAGTTGAATAGAATTGTGGATACTTGATGAAAATCTATATTAAATGAACCGAGTACAGTTTCATCTGGAATTTTCACTATTGAAAGATTTATAAAATCGCAACACCTGTTTCGCTATACAATGGCTTCTTCAGGCTTTTGCATATGAAGAGCACACGGGAAAAACGATGAATGTCCAAAAACCATGAATATTCGGAATAGCGTTTTTAATTGAAAATCGGCTTAATCAGTTATATATTTTAATCAAGTAAGAAAAACAGTCCCTTCTAATATGTTATCTTAATTAGGTGAACACGTGTTTTAGCTATCAGACCGACCTATCAGAAAATATCCCTCGGAATGCAATATAATTAATTACCTTTCATTGTTTTTCCCGAGTTTGTGTATTTTCGAATTCACGTTTTCTATGCGACTATGATGGATATTTTTATTCATTTAGGTACCAAATATTATGTATACAAATAAATGTGTTGTAAGATCAACCTTCATCATTTCTCCCGTGTGCCCTTCATATTTTAACAAAAATTATCTGTTGTAAAATATACATCTCAGTTAAGTGATACATATGCATTGTGAATATCAATATACCTAATCGGCAATTGATGGTGAAATCGAAATAAGGTTTGAGACAGGTAGATTTTTAGCTCTTTTTAAATTTTGCATTCCGTTCTTTACTTAGTTCCGAATTGATTCGGCTGTTAGATTTAGATCACTAATTTTGAATGTTTCTATTTGTCTATCTATTACCGAAGTGTAGAGTTCTGAAAATATTAAAAATAATGAATTCCAGAATATAATATGTTCAGTAAAAGCGCGAAAGGTGTAAGTGACAATTTCATAGCACAACTTTAATATACTTCATGCCATGGAATCACATTTTGTCAGAGAGCAGGCAAAACACTAGGCAGCTGGAAGACATCGATATTTTTTTTTATTTCATATGTGAAAGTAGAAAACTTTTTCATATCGAATACAACACGCATTATATTACACAATTCTTGGATTCCTTGGAGTAATCCAGATATATTTATTGTACAATCGTCGTTCGGTATGACCAAGCGGTCTACGGCGAGGTCCATATATTCAATTTAAATATTTTACTGCTGGTTCAATCCGCGGTGGGAAAATAATTTTTCTGGCCGACTCAGTGCTCAGGCAATTGTTCGTTGCCAAGATATCAATCCTAGTAGATTGGATATCTGGACTAAATACACCAATCAACCCAGTAGCACTGTGGGTTTTTTGAATTTCCCTGCAGTTGAAATCTCATATGCAAAAATCAGTAAAACGCCCCAGAGCACTGCGGCGTCCAAGACAATCAGCCGTTCCTTGCCTTCACAAGGCTATGCCTTCTGGGGATACTCGGAAATAGTGTTTGATGAAAGGAAAAGTATGAATAAATGTCAAATGCCTGTTTGTAACTGTTGCGGAAATATCGAATGTTTTCCTATTTATTGCAAAAATTAATCAGCATTAATTAAAAATTATTTTATTACAGTGATTCGCTACAATACAGTGAAAAACTAAAAAAATAACTTTATTTCTTGATGATATAAAAAAATACAACTCGGCAACATCCTAAAAGAAATTCACACAACCCACTCAATACGTATTTCCCATTCAGGTCTTTATAATGAAGTAGTAACCAATGGTATATTACATACCGAGGCGGGAAGTAAATAAACTCTTTCAAGATAAATATACAGTGCATTTCCCTAATTTCCTTTTTTGAACGAGTCAACTAAAAAAATTGAAACCTGGGATAATGAAATTGATGCATGAATACTATATTATGGAGTAAAATTGACACAAAAACTTCGAAGTTGCGACTAGGCGCCACCTGCAAAACAATTAAATGGAAAGGGTGGTCTTGTGATACATCATTTTGAAGCTCCTGACGAATACTTTACAACTCTAAAATCCGAAGTCAATAACTTCACGTTCGACAAAATGCCGGAACATTTAATAATTGCCTGCACACATCGACGTTTGACTTCATAATTTGAGGAAATAAGCTGAGTTCAGTTCAGAAGATGATCGAAATGGTTGCCTTAAACGTTTCGAGATAAGAACAGCCTATCCGATATTTCACGTCGAACATTTTCGAACACAGCAACGTCAATATTTCTACAAATATGTATTGTTCTCTGCCGTATATTCAATATTGGAGCAGGTTCAGTTTCGTTAACGTTCTGCTTCAAATAGCCCCATGAAAAAAGTCTAAAGGTTTCATATCTGGCAAGCCAGCTGGCCATTCTGTAGTACTTCGATGGCCAATCCAACGACCATGGAAAGTATTATTCAAATAGTTTCGTATTTGTCTGGAGTTATGTGGCGGATTCACTCCGACGATTTCGGTGATTAGGAGATCAATGGTAGTTGCCAGCATATTCAAATACAATTCCCCTGTTGAATTCTGTTCAATTGACCATTTTGGAAATAGTTTGCCTATCTACTTATAAAATCGGAAATTAAATGAGAATATTTGAGGTGAACAATGATGGTCGTTGTACTGACATTTACTGTCTTTTTCAAAAACCAAAAATAACCTATCAAACCTTATTGGATTGTTGGGATTGCCATATGACAGAGAAAAACGAATATTTCTGGAAATATCGGTATCAATGTGTTTGTTTTCAGGTAAATATTAAATGTTCCGCCATTTTGTAGTAGGTTAAGATATTGACTTCATATTCTAGGGTTGCGAAATATTCGCCAGGAGCTTCAAAATGATGTATCACGAGACCCCCCATCTCCATTTATTTTTTTTCCAGGTGGTGCCCAGTCGCCATCCTGAAATTTCCATGTTACAATTTTACTCCAAAATGTAGTACCTATTCGTGCATCAATTTCATTATCCCAAATTTCAATTTTTTAAGTTTAGCCGTTCGAAAAATAAACGGGGGGAAGGACATTAAAGAAATGCACGGTACATATAGCATGCTGAGGCTGAAAGCCAAGGTAAAATATTTCTCGAAAGAGAAATTTCATCTTTTGCCGAGTTTTGTATGCTATATTTTAATATTTTATTCAGAATCATTCGAAATCATTTCATAATGTGAACAAGAAATGAATATTATTTGTAATTGATTTCAGAACATTTTGTGTCTCAAGGTTGGATTGCACATAAAAGAATAGCATGCCGATTCCAAAAATATGTCAATATTGTCATTCAAGTACGTTGAGGTTTAAATGCTTCACAATTTAACGTCTTCAGTTATGTTTTCGAAGGATTGTTTCAAATAACATTTGGATTACTCCCTGAATTATAACAGCATTTGTATTAACTGTTATATCATATAAAATATGATTTGGGATTAGGATGATGCCAAGGCGGGCGCGGTGAGCATTTTGAACGATATCATCAACAATAATGTTTTGTATTTTTTGTGTTTCACATTGAAAAACGTATAAACACTATTACTTATTTTTAAATGTGCTGTATCAAATTTCTGTTATGGAAAAATTCTTTTTTCTATGCTAATATTTGCGATGAAGCTGAAAGCACTCGATATTTCCGAAATACTTAGAGATAGGTATAAAATAGTGTTTACGAACTATGCCTGATATATTCTGAAGAATCCAAAAATTGAATAACATAGGGTTTTGTGTTGGTAATGACAATTTTTACATGACACACCTTACATAAAAAGTTTAATTAGGCAAAAATGAGCAGAAAATTGGCAATTGACGTGTCCTAGCGTTTGTTTACGCACCGTTTATTCATTATCGAATTATTTCCATTCGTCTTTTCCACACTATATAATGAAACTGGTTTACACTGTAGTTGATTGGCATTATAAACTTTTAACAGACTTTTTATCGCCAACTAAAATAACATTCAACAAGCAATTCTGTTTGAATACGATACCAAGTTCAAGTTCCAGAATTTCCTCTATAACTTTTCATTCCCTATTTTGAACCCGAAAACCATACCCCAGAAGTTAATGAAGCCTGGATGCCCTCATGATATAATTAAACAACCAAAATATAAATTAATCGATGAACAAGAACAAAGAAGGTCATGAATGATGAAAGATCAGTTAGTTGTTCCCGCAATGGATTCAAATAAAATCTCATAGATCCGGCAACGTCGGCGGGTGCATCAGACGGGTGAGGATTAATTTGCATTCGGGGCGGTTGGTGGCAGGGGGTGATGTTTTGTGTTTGTGAACTACAAAGTTTGGGTATAGGGGACAGTTCGGAAGTGTCATAGGTTATATAACAATTAAGGGGTAATAAGGTTTATGAGGCAAATCAAGTGTTGTAGTTTTTGCGCGCGAACAATAGAACAAAGAGCGGCATTTATTTTTTATTTAACGGCCCCATGTCGCGTTGTCACAAATATTGCTTTGTAATGACCCACATGACCGAAAGGTCCAGAGAAACGAATCATTTGGTGCAATATCCGTGATCGAAGCTTTATTATGATATAAAAGCTGCATTTATATCGCTTTCGATAATCCGACAAAAACATAATGCATTCGATTCTCAATCAAATATTTGTTTCATTTAAATGGTGCAACGAAGCAAAATAAATCATTCAAGTCACCATTATTACTCGATGTTAACATGATATTAGAAGTCTATTAAACACATGTTGAGTATTGTAACAAAAATATGAATTCATCTGGGAACTTAAAGGCGAATGTTTGAACATTTTCTCGAAACCACCTGTGAAAAAATAACAGGATTTTTCGCCATTTGTTTTGTATTGTCTTTCGCATTTACTTTGACTTTTTTCGTTGCACAAAATATTCCTGTTCCTAAATAGAAAATGATAGCCACGTTAATGGCGATTTCTTCTCAGACTCAATGTTCAAATATACTATTATATTATTCGAAAATGTCTCACTTTCTACCTTCCCTCCTCCTGACCAGTCACCTGGATCCGCCCCTGGTCCCCCATGAAAGCACTAAAATATTCATCCAAGGACCCCAAGGAACTGAATCGGCAAGGTCATTGGACATTATTCGACTACCACTAACGCCTCATCGATCATTACATATATCATCGTACCATAGTCTAAACAGTTTAGACTCTAAACTACCCCCTGCTTGGTCGATATGGCCAATTTTCGAAGAAACTTCAGAAAGCCATCTATCAAAATAGTAGAGTTTCCAAAGTTTGGTTGTTAGAAGTCTTTTATGTGGATGGTTTTTTGAGTCTCTTCAAAAATTTGGCTAAGAGACTTCGCAGGTTTACACCAAACTGAAGAAATGATATTGCTCCTCAGGTGACATGTTCAATATTTCCGTAGTCTCTGTAAAAATGATAATTATAAGGAAAGCATGCACTCGGAAACCTATATGAACTTTTCTCTCAGTGTCAACAATCGTAAATATGGCTTGCATTGACTGTCGGCTCATCTGGGAAGTGTAGCTTGTACTCCCGGTAGATAAATTATTGTTTTGGTAAAGAACTTTTATGTTTGAGATGTTTGAAAATGTTCAAGATATCTTTTACTATTAACCAATCCTTCAGGAGTCGAACCTTGTGGAAGTTTAGGACCAACGAGGTCTTTGAACGCCCGTTTCCTAGTGCCAATCTCAAATAATCGTCACGCACCCGAACGCTATCCGCAAAAACACGTGACGGTTCTCAACTGAACCCTCTAACGAGCTCCATCAACAAAATCATTCGCTCAGGTGATACAAAAGCCAGCTGCATCAGCAAGTTATAAGTCATACAACTTTGAAGTATTTCGATTAAATGCAAATAATAAAATTTAATCGAAGCCAAATTTTTTAATTTACTTGATATCTTACAAAATATTTTACGCTTGCTTTTCATCGAAAATTGACCGTTACACTTTCCAAAAAAATTTATCAAATCGATTTTCTTTTCGCTAGTTCTTGAGGAAAATCATCCATTTCCCGAGGGAAGGCGCGATAATTTTTCCATTTAGAAAAAAAATCGCATTTTGATTTTTTGCGACAAAAAAAATCTTAAAAGAATATTTGCCGTCACTTTTCAACTAGTACTACTCATCCATATATCTCTTTTATCAAATTTCAAACATAAAGGCTTCATCGGAATTAGTTTTCTCATAAAACACGATTCTTAATTTTGGAACCAACCCAATATCTCCTCACAAACGATATGGAGACGTCACAGTAAAAATGCCATTGATTGGAATTTTTCGATATTGCGGCTATGTAATAATTCATTCAATTTTTCAATTCATATCATTTGAGCATTTTTGCTTCCAATGATGTCAGAATTTCCATGTTCGAAATAATTGCATTCACAAATCCAATGCCAGACAGTTTCAACCCACCTGGTCTCATCAGTGACACTTGGCTGAACTGTGAACACAAACATTTCGAACTATCTACTCCTTATGAAGTAAATCTCTGAAACTGGTGCAGATGATGTAAACCTCCAAGGGGCAACGTCATCTGCTGAGTGACGACCAAAGTCTCAAACCCCTACTTCACTGAGTGAGGAGACCTCTTACAGGTCTACTCTGCTCAAGTGCAGCAGATAACGTTGCTTCTTGAAAGTTTACGTTGCTCCTTCGGAGGTTTACACCATCTGCACCAGTTTCAGAGATTTACTTCTTAAGGAGTAGTTAGTTCGAAATGTTTGTGTTCACAGTCCAGCCAAGTGTCACTAATGAGACCTGGTGGGTCGAAACAGCTGTCTGGTATCAGCTTTGTGAGTGCAATCATTTCGAATATGAAAATTCTGATTTCTGTAAAGGATTGCAGCTTTCTGCAAGTTGACCGACCCAGCAGATGGCGTTGTCCCTTGGAGGTTTACACCATCTGCACCAGTTTCCAATGATATGTTTAATAAATTCGATGAAAAAGCACACTTTGTGATGGAGTTCAAAGGAATATTTGCCTGTGTTTCATACCAATGACAATATTTCACTGGTCGCAAGGTATATTTCAAATGAAAATGTCAGTAGCTTACATTTTGATGGGACCATCGATAAGCATAGTAACCAGAGTTGTAACGTCTCGTCTTGAACAATAATGTGCACTGCATTATAAACACAATCTGAAATGTGATCACTCTTGAATATACCTGTATTCATTAATGTAGTAAATTCAAGATTGAGTTGAAGTTGAAAAACAGCTACTCACCGCTACCCATTTATTAACTCTCTAGTACGGCGATGAATGAATTCAATCAAATACTATATTTTCATTTCTGCAAATGATCCTTTCAATGTAAACAAAGTTTCATATATGGAGAAAATTGGTGATTATCAATATTTTCTTCGATCTAATTATTTTTATGGGGATTATGAAATTTTTAGTTTTCAAAAATATGTTAGTATATTTTGCTATATGTCAAATTAATGAAAAATATGAATTGCACATATGGGATTCTAATCTCTGTGAATAAAACAAAGCAAAGTCGAATAATATATATATTTTGTTTGCATGATTTTTTTTCGTGCTTCTTCTGCAAGTTTTCAGAATTTTTCAATTTTATCATAACGTTTATGAACAGTTTTAAAGTGTTTCCAATTTATCATAATTGACGTTCAATGAAGAATTGCTCTTCAGGTATGATATATAGTTGCTGACTTTTTTTTCAAAATCTCAAGTTGATAAGGGAATATATATATATATATATATATATATATATATATATATATATATATATATATATATATATATATATATATATATATATATATATATATATATATATATATATATAGAGAGAGAGAGAGGGGGGGGTTAGTCCTGACTGACTAGTTGAGGAAAAGAGCGTGCAGTCAATACATGAAAATTGGGGAAAGGTTTAAAGATAACTCTTTGTCATTTGGTCGTGCTTCATTTCCTTTATCAACTTGAGATTTTGGAAAAAAAAGTCAGCAACTATATATCATACCTGAAGAGCAATTCTTCATTGAACGTCAATTATGATAAATTGGAAACACTTTGAAACTGTTCATAAACGTTATGATAAAATTGAAAAATTTTGAAAACTTGCAGAAGAAGAACGAAAAAAAATCATGCAAACAAAATATATATATTATTCGACTTTGCTTTGTTTTATTCACAGAGATTAGAATCCCATATGTGCAATTCATATTTTTCATTAATTTGACATAAAGCAAAATATACTAACATATTTTTGAAAACTAAAAATTTCATAATCCCCATAAAAATAATTAGATCGAAAAAAATATTGATAATCACCAATTTTCTTCATAAATGAAACTTTGTTCACATTGAAAGGATCATTTGCAGAAATGAAAATATAGTATTTGATTGAATTCATTCATCGCCGTACTAAAGAGTTAATAAATGGTAGCGGTGAGTAGCTGTTTTTCAACTTCAACTCAATCTTGAATTTACTACATTAATGAATACAGTTATATTCAAGAGTGATCACATTTCAGATTGTGTTTATAATGCAGTGCACATTATTGTTCAAGACGAGACGTTACAACTCTGGTTACTATGCTTATCGATGGTCCCATCAAAATGTAAGCTACTGACATTTTCATTTGAAATATACCTTGCGACCAGTGAAATATATATATATATATATGCGAAAACACTACAAGCTCGTATAATTCGCGAGGCCATCGAAATCGAGAAGCGACCTTCCTGCTTAAATAAACGTGACGACGGCCAGAGACTTCCAACTGCATGGAAACCCCTAATTTCCAGATGCCCAGTCCCCACCAAGACATCCGACGGTCCTTTAGTAGCACCCGCTGCTATAAATACTACCCAACATCCCTCGATACCTCAGTTCGATCTAAGGAGTAGGCAGATTGAGACCTTAGAAAGAACTCGTGACGAGACCTGGGGAGTAGGCAGATTGAGGCCCCGGCGTCAAGTCACAAACCCTTGCCCCCTGTGACAACACCTGAGGAGTAGGCAGATTGAGACCTCAGCGTGAAGTCACATTTACCTCTTGAAAATGGCTCCAAAATCGGAGCCGAAACGTCGAGAACAAAACTCCAGACGCGGTTCAACCCGAACTCAACAACAACATATATATATATATATATATATATATATATATATATATATATATATATATATATATATATATATATATATATATATATATATATATATATATATATATATATAAATTTCGAGAACAAAACCCCAGGCTCTATACATTATATATATATATATATATATATATATATATATATATATATATATATAATGTATAGAGCCTGGGGTTTTGTTCTCGAAATTTGGGCTCCGATTTCGGAGCCATTTGTGACTTAACGCTGAGGTCTCAATCTGCCTACTCCTCAGGTGTTACCACAGGGGGCAAGGGTTTGTTACTTGACGCCGAGGCATCAATCTGCCTACTCCCCAGGTCTCGTCACGAGTTCTTTCTAAGGTCTCAATCTGCCTACTCCTTAGATCGAACTGAGGTATCGAGGGATGTTGGGTGGTATTTATAGCAGCCGGTGCTGCTAAAGCACAGTCGGATGTCTTGGTGGGGACTGGGCATCTGGAAATTAGAGGTTTCCATGCAGCTGAAAGTCTCTGACCGTCGTCACGTTTATTTGTAGTGCTTTCGCTGTGGCGATGGTCTTAGTATTCTCAAAGTCTATATTGTGTCCTGTCTCTTGATGATGTTTGGACAGAGCTGAAGATGG
The DNA here is from genome assembly GCA_032362365.1 of Zygogramma bicolorata. Lineage (NCBI taxonomy): Eukaryota > Metazoa > Arthropoda > Insecta > Coleoptera > Chrysomelidae > Zygogramma > Zygogramma bicolorata. The sequence goes on from JAVJAQ010001646.1 coordinate 62,346, forward strand.
GTCTGATTTTCGGACAGCAAGTTGATGTTCGTATACTCTACTTGTCACACGTCTGTTGGTCTGGCCTACATATGTTCTATGGCAATCAGAACATGGTATTTCTTACATACCCTATGATTCGTTGACAATTTCGTCCTTGGGGGAGCGGAGGAATGTGGAGATTTTATTGTTGGCTGTAAATATCGTTTTTATGTCCTGTTTTTTGAGAATTCAGCTGATTTTGTCAGTAACACCTTCAATGTAGGGAAGGAAAGCTTTGTGGGGAACGTTGTTGTCTGTTGGGTCTCTGGGAATGGAAGGAGAATTTTGATGGCGGCGGATTTGAAGAAGGGCTGATTTGAGTTGGGCTAGTTCCTGTGGTTTGTTATGGAGGTCAGTGAGGGTGATAGATCTGTGGATCACAGATATATATATATATATATATATATATATATACATATATATACAGAAATGGAGTATAGCAGAGGTTAGAAGTATATGAATTGACATGCGATTTTCCCATGTTTAATATAGGTCAAACGGGAAGATCATTCAACGAAGTGTAAAAGGTCCTAGATTATTTTACACACTTGTAGATCGGTCTTAGGCTAGTTGGCCTCTCGTCAGTTCCCATCATCATCATTACTTCCCATAATTGAAAATCAAGGCTGAAGCGAAAGACAAGCAAAATAAGCCGTCATTGCACCATCTGCCCATAGACGAGACATCCCAGAAGCAAACCGAATTTGCTCTTTCCTCGTACAAGGAAATTCAGGAACATTTCAAATAGATTTCTGGGCTAACACATGTCAGAAAACAACTACTTCCCTGGCTAATGCCACGAGGGGTGTTGGATTACACCCTACCGGTCCAGTGCAGGGTTCCTAGAAAATTCCTTAGCGATACGCTCTCTGACTGTGTCGAATGTTTCCACGTACGAGAAACGAGCGGAGTCGGTTTGCTTTTGAGATGCCTCGTCTATGGGCAGAAGACACAACTACGGCTTTTTTGCTTGTCGTTCGCTTCAGCCTTGTTCGAGATATGATACTATGAAAAGAATTTTATTTTCAATTGTGGGAAGTCATCGACTTCGTGTTGATGGTGCCACTACCTTGTACTGACGAACGTTAATAGCCCAAATCCGGTCTGCAATTGTACCCGTCCTGATAATTGAAAATTAATTCCGGAATTTGTGTCGCTAAAAGCATATGCGCGATTTTTTTGTGGAGAAGCCTGCACTGACACCGGTCGGATAAAATCCGACGCTATATTTGGTATCAGCCAGGAAGGTACTTGTTTTCTGACATGTGCCACATTCGAGTTGTAACTCGAAATAGAGAAAAAAGTTGCATGTCCGTTCTATGCTTTCGTAATAACTGGATGAAAAAATATCTTTTGATTTTAATGTGACGAGAGTAAAATTTCGAGAAAAAATATTAGACAAATTTAAATTTTTGGCATTTTCACATTTGTGATAGGCGAGTATACTTGAATGATTCACATTATATCCTCCAATCAATATTCATTTATCAGATGTCCAATAGAGTGAAATACGTATTTTTTTTATTATTCTACCACAGTATTAGACGAAAGCTTCCAACTGTTCTTGGGACATATGTATTATCTTAGAAAGCAGAGCCGGCCTTAGTGAGCGCGAGGCCTAGGGCCAACTTGTTTTGCGAGGCCCTCATATATTTTATTTATTAATAAATTTATATTTTTATCCTTTGAAGAAATGCTTACTCAATGTTCTCATTTATTCAACTTCCCCTTACTACCTCTCGAATGGCATGCCTACTAAATATATGTTCAAAATATAAAATACATAATTTAAATCAATAATTTATTTGGCGGAAAAAAAACACTTTTGAATGTTTTGATAATATAATAACTAATACTAGATAAAATAATATGAAAGATGTAACAAAATCTAAACAAAACAATATATAGTATATTACGTAATATATCTATCAATAACGAAAACGAAAATAAAACTCTGAATATTCAAACGAAACATCAAAACAAAACTCATAATAAAATAATAATTTGAATTCTTTCACTGAGTGGAAATGAAACATGAAACGTACATGTGAGACTCATGAGATCTTATGAAAAAATCACCCGCCTAGCTTTCATTTTCGAAAATTCATCTATAATGGTATCAAACTCCAGCCTCGCACTTATATCAGACTCTATCGATAATGTGGCTAATCATCCTAAATGTAGATAGGCCGGACTGGCGGGAGAGTTGTAGAGCCTAAAGTACAGTTCCGTACTTAGGAGGTTGTTTCCTCCCTGTTAAAGAAAATCAGGCGTTGCGAGCATTATCAGAATTTCAGTAGTAGCAGAAAATTTATAACGTGTAAAAGTTTTTTTTGTATTCAGTATGATTTTATTAACGAAACCTTCGGTAGCGCGAGGCCTCTAAAGGCGCGAGGCCCGGGGCCGGCGCCCCGCTTGGCCACCCTTAAGGCCGGCTCTGTTAGAAAGACAGCTGAATTCAAAACCATTCAAATAACAACGATTTAAACGTTCATCCAAATGTTTCACATGAGAAATATGTGACATCTTTAATGAAAGTTCTCCTAGTGTCCTCATCTATAACGGACTGTTTTGTTCGTGACTAGGGATCATATTTTCAGGTCCTACAAGTGGAGCATGAAAAAAGAAAAAAGTGGTAATGAATGACTTCCGTGTGAGAGAAATAAGTAACCATGGTATGCATAGACGAAATTCTGTCAACCGATTTAGCTGATAAAACGAACACGAATGGAGAAATCCTGTGAAAATTATATTTTTCTTCTTTCATTTATATTTTCTTCAGTTGAACACTTACGAGTGCGCCCAGAAGGCAGAGTCTTGTGCGGGCAATGGTCGGCTGATCTTGGGTGCCGAAACGCTCTGGGGCGTCTTACTGATTTTTATAGCAGGTCATTTGCTATATCAACTGTAGGGAAAACCAGACAGTTTCACAGTGCGACTGGGTCGGTTATATTCAATCAAGATACCCCACTAACATGGAAATTATTTCTTGAATTTACAACTAGTTTTGAAATTTCTTTCACCTCTTGTGACGTTAATATATCGGACGATCTGGGTCAGTTATATTCAATCAAGATACCCCACTAACATGGAAATTATTTCTTGAATTTACAACTAGTTTTGAAATTTCTTTCACCTCTTGTGACGTTAATATATCAGACGATCTGGGTCGGTTGTATTCAATCAAGATACCCCACCAGCATGGAAATTATTTCTCGAATTTACAACTAGTTTTGAAATTTCTTTCACCTCTTGTGACGTATATATCAGACGATATCAATTTCTCCGATTATTTTAAAACACGTTTTGTTACAAGTGAAGTGTCATTGAATCCCATTAGAATTTGAGGGCCACCTAGGCATTGAGTGAGGACTTTAAAATAATGTACATCGGTGTATCCTATGCAAATGAAGTAAGCTGATCAAACATGTTTCTAGCAAAAAAATCCAATATCCCAATGGTAGCTTTTTTTCGTTCGCATTAGACTACTTGCATACTCCTAAATTTCCGTGCATTTTTCTTCGATGTTCTGATGCCGATAACAGAACCAGACATTGACGATCTGGAATAAAACGGAAATGACGTGCCGTTATGGGGTGTGCTGCTTCAGACCGGACCTCATTATTTATTCATAACACGAATTTGGTACGCCCCTTCCCACTCTTTCACACCTCACCTCGTCTTTCACGAACAACTTCTCCTGTTTATTTAATCAGAAGAAAGAAATGAGATTCCGTTGCCTCCGACTGGAAAACATTAGTTATTTCATAAAAATTAATACGTTCATTTATTTCCTGGGATCTGGTGAAATTGTGTTGTGGAAAACGAATTATTCTCAGCTTGGAACAGCTGAATAGAGAAAAGTAATCATATAACTGTTTTTCTTCAATGAGACTGAATGACATGAAATTTGCATTATTGCATGAGTAATAACTGAAATGTTCAACAGTTTTTGAATAAATTACAAAGCGAGCCGCGTAAATGCGAAAAATGTTTATTTCGTTATCGGCCAGGTGCTGGCACCCTGCACCTATTTTACTGCGTCAGTGCCGTCTTTCTGACATTCTGACGGTAACGTTACGATATCCCAATGTGAGACAATAAATTTTTTGACAAATCTACTAGGCCAATGAAGAAAATCTACCAAAATCTACTAAACCGACTGCAGAAATCTACTGAAAATCTACTTTATCGATTTCACCATAACAAATTAGTTCAAAACCTTAACTAGATGTCGATAGATCTGAAATAAATATATTCTGGGGTATCACTAGTTTCTAAATCTGTTGTTTTTTATGTAATATGACAAAAAAAACAATATTTCATATGCCACTGAGCACCAGATAGCAGAAGAGTCTCATTTCTAATGAAATTTGAATATCAGTTCTAGGATTTCTTGTACGTGAATTCAATGAGCGGTGTTATAAAATGAAATAAACATTTCAAGGTGTTATTATCTCTTGTAATGGAAAAATAAAGATCATCATATGTGATATAATAACATTATCAACAAATAATAAAATGAAGATAAAAAAACTAATAACTTAAAAAGAACTGTTCTCTATCTTTGTAAAAAACAACTTTCAGTCTCTTTCAAAATGTTTCAACATTAACTGTGCCCAGTAATACTAGAACTGAGCAAATTGGGTGAATCTAATTTTATTTCTCTATATTCATTATGTACTAATTTGAAACCGTAATTTCTATCCATTTCAAACATCATGACAGATACAACAGAGAACTGCTACTTCGCTTTAAACGTCAATAACGAAATAGAGAGAGAGCCACATTGTAAAATTGTCATATTCAATAAAAATTCTACAGATTTCTTTCTTTCGCTACTTGATCTGATTCTATTTGAATGTATGCATGTCAACCCAGAGATTCCCCAAAATCTACCAAAATCTACTAGACAATTTCTTCCTACTAAAAATTACTGATTTGAGTCGAAAATCTACCAAAAAAGTAGATTTCTACTAAATATGGTCACGCTAGTCCCAATCGGCTCGGCGCTCCCCACCCCCACCCCAACTGCCCAACACCAAACAACAATAGGATGAAATTTTTAAAAACGGAAAATCATCATTCAGCCTTGGGAGAAATTTGCGAATATAAAATCAGGAAGCTTGTATTATTGATTTCATTTCAGATGGTACTGAGCGATTTTTGAGTTATAAAGAGCGTATTAACATTTTTTTCCTAGTTGGGGACAGTACTGACTATGTTTCGGGTTATTACGTATTTTTGATATTTTTATACACGATTGAAAGTGTTCTAGGGGTGGACTCATGGATTTCTGTTATCATCACACATTACGTTCGCGTACCGTATACGATGCGCAGTGCTCCTTCAAAACCACACATGAAATGTATGACGTAAACAACTCACAAACACGAATAATTTGGATTAATCCAAATGCTGTACGACACAATATGATAATGGCAACAGAAAACAACTATTTCCTGAGATACAACTGATGAATATCCAGAATATCCCAATCCATAATCAGTGACAAGACCACATTAACAGCATCCGTACTTTTTCTCGTACGATTCTGGTTCCACAGATATGAAAGGTCTGAAAGAGAAGCAAGTATGAAGAGGAATCGAATGGAAAAGTTAACGTCATTTCAAATAACCAACATCATGATGACACGATTTCAAACGTGACAAGAAGTCTATGTTTCATCATCAAAAGTATGCTCCCGCCAATATATTTTACTGCGTAGGGCCTATACTATACGAAATTACAATGCACCACGGAATATACTCCATTGAAACCCAAATGAGTGTGGAGGTTCACTCCATTTCGAACAAAAATCAAGTCAAGCTTGGGATTGTCTGCCCAGACATCTAATGGTCAAATTAAATGAAATTGTGAAGGAAAAATAAAAATCCTGCATCAGAAGCAGGCGAAATAAGACTCCTCAAAAAAAAAGGATTACAAGAAATGGAGAAGAAGGGCGAATTCATTTGATGAGGTCCTTTCAGAACATCTCATAGCAAAATGCCAAGTGGAAGTACTCTGAAATAATGAGGAAAACAGAAAATAGAGCGTCAATGACTGATCATGGGATGAAATGAATCCAAGAGACAAATAATGCATTGAGGATATCAGCAAAGGTTTTTGTTACAGATGATTTAAATTGGCATTAGGGGAAATAAAAATGATCGAGTCTCAAAGTGAACCTGGAAAATCTAGGAAAATAACACCTGCATTATATACATGAAAAATAGAGGCACTGGTTGATAGTCGGTGGGCATGCTATATCGTAAAGTGTTTTGGCCTCATGGGAAGTTTTAGTGCGCGAAGATTTTGATTGCCTCGAGGACAGATGGCCCGATGACGCCTTATCGGCATGCTGTCAGCCTCAACTTTGTTCGAGGTCTGATATGGGTGCTGGATAATTTTTACCAATTATAAGAATCCAATGACAGTTGTTGGTGTGAATTACCTAGCATCGATGAGTGGTCAATAATCCCAAAACCGGTCTGCATCTGCTAATGTATTTACCCCAATAATTGAAAATCAATTCCGGTTCAACACCAAAAATAAATTTCTTTTCTGGAGGATCTTGCTCCTTGCACTAAATGTATAGATTTTTTTAAATATACAGATTCACACGAAAGGGGAGCCCTATAATGTTCAAAGAACACCGCGTGAATCAAGAAGCGGGAGATACAAATTCACATCAACTTTGAATTTTTGAAGTTCATAAGCCTTAGAAAAACCTTTCTCTGTAGGAATACAAACTGAGAAGTTGCTTTTCATTTTTAACATTTGAGATTTATTGTTATTGCATTTCTCGAATCGTGAAACTTTTGACATATTCATCCATCCCTACTCTATTTTGTGGCGGTGGTCTTACTGAGTCATGGAGTATTTTGAGATCCATTTCATTTGATTTTCGATGTACGAATGTATTATGGAAAACTGTTGGATTACGGTGTTCGACACCATCATAAAAATTTCATACTGTTCAAGGGGTGTTTTAAGAAGGCATCCTACCTTGATTAGGGTTATCTGAAACAGAATTTCTGGTAAACTCTTCCTAGGGGATTATTGCGGATTCGTTTGGTTGATTTATTTATTGTTTCCCCTTCAATTCTATTAGAAGAATGGTCCAGAACCATATGTAGCAGTTCTCCATTAGCTTCCGTTTGGGCGCCAAGATGTTAAAGGTTTTCATTAGATTGCAAATTTTGGCTATCTTATATATTAATTCATATCTTCTTTTTCGTCTGGTAGATGGCGCACCAATGTAATTTTCCGACTTCATTGTTGAATATTCCGGCAGCGTTATTTAAAATTATTGTCAAGAATATAAATTCTATGGGAAAGGAGAATATAGTGCAAATATAAAGACTACCTACCGTACATATTTCAATAGTAAAATATTAGCCTTAAAAAAAAAATCCATGAAACTGATTCTATGAAATATGAAAACGATTAAATATTCAGCGATCTAATCTGCACGGCGACATAAGTTAACTTTCAAACCTTCACGGTCACGCTGATATTTCGGACTTGTGTGAGATATTCCAGGGGATAATCCTGTTCACCAATTCAAGATACATAAGCGTCAAAATTTAAATCGTATAACACAATTTTGTGAAACATCACACCAGATCTATCATCTCTCAAATCAACCTGTGATTTATTCGTAGAACTGAGAAAAATCAATAGTATAATCTCTTCAGCTGAAGGAGTTAAAAAAATATGAGCGTCGCAGAAAATGGTCCTAGTACCTTTTCATATAAGATCTCATGTAAGACATATAGTAAATTTTTCAAAAACTCTCCTTATTATCGTATGCAATTTCGCCAATGATTTCATAAGGAACCATTCTTAAATTTTTTTCAGAAATGTCATAAGTCCACCACAAATGCAAATGATATGTCAGGCTTTATTAAATCTGGATAACCCATGTCAAAGTCGATCAATTCCGCAAGTAACTACCCAGTTGATTATTGATATGATATCTAAAAACATAATTGTTGTTCCAGGTCCACTATAAATTGAGGTGTTTTAATATTATGACTTCGCATAATTGAACGAGTTATGAATTACTATTTTTCCCATCAATCTACCGAATATTCATCGACACCATTAGTATAATGACTGTTGATGGATGACAAAAAACAAAATATAGTTATGTAGACATTAAGACTAGGTCAATATTATACGTCATTGATAGGATGTTCAAGTACATCATTCATTCGATATTTTTGTGATTGAAGTTTTCGATCTGATATCAAATACCACTAATTGCATTTATACCTATGTTTGTACCAGAAAAGAGCATCATTTGAATAATTTCGAATGACATGATGTTCCACATGTGATAATTTTACATATCCCTCTTCATTCATACACTTCAGAAATAGCGACAATATCTTCGATAGTTCTAAAGACTGAGAACACTCCAACAATCAAATGAATTAATATTAGGCTAGTCGATTCAGACCATGTAGAACAAAGCATACTGGTTTTCAGACGAAATATACCAGAACAGTGGAAGTGGGAAGAACTGAATAATTCGATCAAAATGCAACAAAATGATGGCAGAAATAAACATCTCAATATCGAAGTCAATAATGATGGTCCATTCGGATGTTCGATTATTCGAATACATTGTAGGTAGATAGGTACATACAAACACTCGTTTCAATACATTCAAATTTCCCTGAAAAAAAAACATATTGTGTTTTGTATCGTGTGAAAAATGAAAAATCTGAAATCATCTTCAATATCCATAATGTGAAGTGTTTTGAGTGTTTTATCGGGATACTAACGTTTCTTTGCTAACCCATTACTAACATGCGAGACACACAATTTCTGATTCGATACTGAAGTGTTGCAAACTCGGGTGCAAATATTGCTAATCAAACAAATAACTAGCCTGAACAAGGGCATCACGCAATAGAAATCATATGGAAACTATTCTCCATCGTGCGAAAAGCGCGATTTTCAGGATAAAGGTATGTCAATATTGTGAGATTATTACTGAAAAAACCTTATAGAAACGAAGTATCTGAAATCTATCGATCATTTTCTCTGTAGCAGTTTTGACCAATGGCGAACAAGTTTTGCGAAGTATTTTCTGAAGATGTGGTATTTTTTGAACAATGATTCTGGATTCTGGTGGATATTTTCTTCTGGCGACGAAAAAATCGAATGCGGCTGTGTGGATACTTTTCAAAAATGTGACTTTAAATTGAGCTCTACTTTGATTGGTCTCACAAACACCGAAAGTACATGAACGAACTCGTTTTCATAGTATCCGACTAATATTCGTTTCCAGTCGAGTATTATCGTTTCTCACAGTCAGTTGTTTAGGAAAAATCACATTGAGAAAAATCGGTATCAGTATCAAAAACATTGAACGAAGTATACTCCACTAAAGTAAACGTGCCGAATAGTGGTGATTGAAAAATCAATCTGAAAACAACAAAATCAACAATGATACTATTTGTTTCGTTAAGTTCTAGAATGAAATCGCTTTTATCTGATGCCGAATTCATGAAATAATCTCAGCAGATATGTGAAAATATCCCGGACGGAAAAAAATCATGATATATATGATGGATAAGCTGTATTTATCATCATTTCACAACAGAAATCAATATTGGCAGCCTACGTTTGTGTTACTGATCATCATCAATAAACAATAAAAAATATTGAATTTTTTCACCATTCACTATATACACCTAGAGTGCTACAATAGGATAGGATATAATGTGCCTATATTATATATAGATAGCATTCTGACAATATTGTTTTCATTACTAATACTGGAATATCTAAATATTTCAATTCGCCGTGTTTATCAAGCATTTCACTAAAATTTCGATGTAGCTAGGAGTCCAGTTAACAAATAAACTTAGTCGAAATCCGACTTGGCTCTCTGAAAATAGACGCTTCATTGAAATTCCAGATGACATTGTAAATAAAAACAAAAAATGAATAAGAATTTCAGTGATAGTTATTTTGATGCATTTTGATGTACCCCGCCTGGAGTTACGAAGACGGTAATCGATACAAGTAGCGATTTTTTGCCATCCAGATGGAAGCGACTACACTATTGACAGTTTTTGCTAGGTTTCTTCTCATTAGAAAATATGCTTCAATAATGGTGATTTTTCAGGTGAGTAGTGGAAAAAAATCTATCTTTCGAGTCTACATTGTCTTTTCAAAAATTACTGAAAGGTTTACGGAAATTGCCAGTGTATATCGTCGAAGGCATCTATCGTTCTGAAGATAAATACATTACAGTTACAAATCCTTCCCCTAGCAAACGCCGGGTTTCTCACCATGCGTCGCCATCTCAAAATTGACAATTGATTACGGTAGACACCAGCATTTTCGTCGGAATGCGTGTATACCGGACGTCCGAGTTGATCGAGGACCTTATTAGGAAACCATGATTAGAACTCCCCGGGCATCCTCCCGCACCCCGTGATAAATCGCCCGATCCGGTAACTCCCCGCAAAGAAACGGACGTTGCCGACCGACCCGTATTTTATCTTGTCACGAAATGATTGATGGAAGTCGAGGTCAATACGGAAGCCGAATCCTGCAGATAAGTGGTTGCCGATAAGCAGGACATAGACGTGGCTTTCGCTGATCTTTTCAAATTACGGAAAATGTCCTTTTTCTCGGTCATTTTTCAAGGGAATGGCCTGAATGTTTGCCCGGAGAAATAAATGGATTCATTGGCAGAGGAACAACTTCGGTATTGTTTGTTTGCTTGTTGAGATGTTTCTTGGTAGTCCAGTCCAAGAAATCCTCATCACAGCCAATTTTTCGAATCGGCTGAAATTCTGGTCAAGGCTTGGCTTGATTGAGGTCGATGTAACAAAAATAGGTGGTATGCAAAAATGAAAGCAAATGCTTTTATACTCGCTTCATCTGTACGACCAGCTCTATGACACATAATTTGAATGTTTCAAAAAAGTAAAGAAAAAGCACTTGCTCACGTTTGTGTACAACCGAATGGCTCGAATGGGATTGATCTTGTTCTGGAGTCCTTATACCGTTGAGTTTTCTTTTTCTAATTGTTTTCACCTGACCGGAATATATTCATGTTTGAGTTTACTATTTTGCAACTATTTATCGCTGCTCTTACTATATTTTGATACACTTACTTGAATTGCGTCTGTGGAGTAAGGTGTCTCTTGTTACTCTTATTTGTTGATATTTAATAATCATATCACTTTTTTTCTTCAAAGGCATTATCTGTGACTTAGTGTTTCTCCTACTATTTCATGTGCTTTCATTACTATAAATGGCTTTATTTGCATTGTATCTGTTGTATAAATAATATATGTGCCTCATATACTTTTGTATTGTAAAAGCTAATATACAATTTACATTTCCTGTACCTTGATATGCCATGGACGACAGCTTGTGTCATCACCACGATTTTTAGTAATCTGTAAATGATTCTCGAAATATATTCGAATATTCAGATTTGTCTTCATTTAGAATGATGGCGACGAGATTTTCTTTCTCACGTGGAGCTTCAATTGCTATATCGATAGAAAATACTGTCGGGCTTCTCGGTTCACTGAGTACGTTCGGTCCAAAGGGAATCAATTTTCTCAGTTGCTGCTAAATTTATGTGTGTTTAATTCGCCGGGTACCAAATCTCACGAGGTTCTTGTCGATTTGTTTGTTGGCAGAACATTTCTCTCCAGTGAAATCGTACTTTGCCGACAGAATGAAATTTTACTCAGCAAAGAGGGAGTCTCACGAAACAGTAGTATATTGGGAAGCAAGAACAAAAAATTTTGCTTCTACTTGCAAGATTGATTCCACGATATTGGATATAGTCGTGAGAGATATTATCGTTCTGTGGATAAACGAAACCAAATTTTTGGATGGGTTATGGGAAGAGGAGGCCTCTGGTAATACAGTAACCTTGAAGTAAATCATCAAATCAAATTAGCTTAATCCATGAGGTCAACACTACATGAGCATCATGCCAGAGAAGTAACAATGAAAAATATAAAATCGGAGCATTTTTATAATCAACGAAATTTGAGTCTGAGAATTATTCTAACAGTCGAACTTCTAGATTCTAGACTATAAGGTATGCATATTAGCAGAAGCCGTCAGATGATTAGCGCAATACTTCTCGATGACAGTCAAGTAGGTAAGTGTTCTGTTTACGGTAGAAGGAATCATTCAGCAAGTGCATGAGTTAACAAAAATTGGAATCGTCCTATCGTGGCAAAAAGGTTCATTCAGCGTCTCAATGCACGTTATATTCGTTCAATTTTGTATGTGAAAATGAATATACGTATGATGAGACAGATGGCAGTTTTCAATTTGAGTTCTTAAAATGAAGTTGTTAAGAGCCAAGCTAACGTAAAACCGATTTATGTCAAGTTAATTGTGGATAAAATTCCTATTAGCTTCAAAAATAATTCTAGTTTTGCCCAATCCATTATATTGGGAAAATTATATTTGAGCTATTTTAAGGATAGTCTTTTGAATAAAAACGATTTGTTTGAATGTCTATGTTGGTATGTTTTTCGAATCATTGGGATATGTGAATTTCAATGTTGTTTCCGAAAATAGTTATTATGTTCTCAAAACTTATGTGATCAGAAAGGGTGGACCTCCTCTTATTGGTCGTAATGGGTTGAACATATTGAAATTTGGAATATGTAAATTTCGATTCGTTGAATGTGATTCCATTGACAAAAAATTCGTCGAGATTCCGGCAAAAGCTGAGAACCTAGTAGAAGTTTTAATAACAATAATAAGAATAATATAGCTTTTATTGATAGGAAAAACATACACGAAAAAATATAACCAAATATGAGATATGAGCTTCTATGAAACGGCAAGATTCAGTTTCTGACCATACCACAAAAAATCGCACAATTGACAGACTTTGCTCTTCCATCCAACCCTAAAACGTGTTCACCTATGTGAACCCACACACAAGTGCACACGAGCGAATATTCTACTAATCAAACACAAATAAAAAATATGTTACATGAGATAGTAAACAATACACATTCAACACATAAATGATACAATAATAATTATAAGACACAACACATTATTTGAAAACAAGCGGATGCAAAAAAATACTAGCACTTAATAATGACGCAATCAGACCCTGTCCTTCATTCAACCAGTGGGAAAATAAACTAGAGACTCTCAATAAGTTTTCAATTAATTTGACATTGAAAGAGGATATTATTCCGAAATTTTGTAAAGCTTGACCTGTACCTTTCGCTTTGAAGTTGAAGATTGAAAATGAATTAGACAAATGGAGAGTTAAGACTGTGTGGCGATTTCAAAATAACAAAATAACCTTAAATTCTCATCTGAATAGAAGAGGGAGCAGCGCCAAGTTTTTCCAATATTGATATGGGAAAAAATATATTCTTTCCACGGATCACAAACCTTTGTTGACGATATCTGGGAATGAGACTTTCGATATTTGCTTCGAAACGCCTTCGAAGGTGGGAACATATCTTGATTATGAAATGGGTTTTGTGAAATCTGTGAATAATTTTGCGGATTTTTTGTTCCGTGAATTATTGAGAACAAGATGAAATTGTTTTTCAAATGCTTCTTATTTTTCGAGGAATCAGACTATGCAAGATTTCATGAATATCAGACAGTGTACTATCATTGATTCTATTCGAGTTAAAATAAAGTGAGCTCGATGTCCTTCCGATGAATTCACGTCATTTTCTATAAGAGAAAATGAGATTTTCACCAAACATGAATGTCTTATGTGGGGATATGTTTGATTGAACCAAATGAGTTAAAGGAAGATATTATGAAAGAACTTCATAGTTCTTACATAGGTATAGTTAAACTGAAGGCTCTAGCTAGTACTTACCTATTTCTGGTGGCCCTCGATAAACAATGAAATCGAATCTTGTGATGTATGTGAGATATATAGCAATAATCCACTGAAATCAGATATTGATGCATGGGATTGTCCTAATGAATCATGGACTACACTTCATGCCGATTTTTTCGATCCAGTTTTTGATAACATGTTCTCAGAACAGAAGATGACACGTATAAGTGAATTGAATGTTTTAAGGTTAGTTATATTATAGCCACTAAAATCAATTGTTTCTTGGGGAACTTTTCACAAGATTCGAGAACTTATCCAACGTTATAGTGACAACGCTACAAAATTTTTCTGTCGGAATTTTCAAAATTATCTCAAGGCCAGTGGTATGGAGTAGTATATAACTGGCCCTCCCTATCATCCCGCCACTAACGTACAAGCGGAGAATGATGTCAAAATCGTGAAGAAAGCAATTCTGAAAGCGAACAATAGCTACAACAAAAATGATTTCCATTTGCTATCAAATCGCTTTCTGTTCCATTACAGACACTCCCAAAACGAGAACAGAAGAAACCCCTGCAAAATTGTTGATAGGGCATAAATTGCGATGTGAATCAGTTCACAATACCTTCCACATAAAACAAAATTTGCAAATTAAAAATATCAAAGGAAGAACTTTGAGGCGAACGATAAAGTTTTGGATCGTAACTTCAGACAAAATACCGATAAGTGGTGTAGAGGTATTATAACCGGTGTTCTTGGAAAATGAACTTTCAGTGTTCGAGCAAGTCAAGGAATGATATGATAACGTCATCTGAACGAACTTAAGAGAGATTATATTCTTCTGAATAAGTTAACATCTAATGTCGACATTATTCCTCGAATTAATTATTACGAAATCTATTCGATTATTCATATTGGTGATCATATTCAACAGTAAGCTTCTTTATTTTCATCATATTGATATTAAACTGATATCGTTTGTGATTCTTATGATTACCCTACGTAAATATACGTCTCTTAGCCAATACATGTTTAAACAAGTTTCGACACGAAAAATCTGATCTAATAATGGACATAGCAAAATACGAAACGTAAGCATGAATGAATAATATTTTCACGATAGAATTGGTGGAATTAGTCTTCAACCGAACCAACTTCAAAAAAAAGCATTACTTGGTTCTCCAAGGCCTCCAAAAAAAATTATTAACACATTTTCTAAAGAACATCACATTTCAAAGAATTTTTCAGTCTCGAATGAAGATCATTTGAGGTGAAATAGTAGTGGCATGGCATGGTATTCAGAACCATGTTCTGAATATCATTCCCGAACACAAAATATTTTATTAGGGTGAGGAAAGCATTAACAAAAAGTGGATATTTTGTTTAGTATTCGTTTGCATTTTACATTCAATTCATCGTGTGAAGAACCGGAAATTGGTCATGAATACATCTCCTGCAAAGTCAGTATAACCTCAAGACTAACCATTTCTACACTCATTGAATCTCTCCGCTTATCGAATATTTTCGGAAACTGCACATTGTCTCAGCCCTGGAATGAATGAAATCGTGAATAATCGTTACGCTCAACAAGTTTCAGAATATATACCAGCACACAACCTTGTGGAGATCTTCCATTTTAACCTGGGAAGAGAACCCGGCTCTCGTACGAAATTTCAGGAGAGACCAAAGACATTTCAATTCAAAACCATCATCCACTTCACTAGTCTCTATCAAGACGACCTAATCGAATTTAATTCGCCATTTACCACGGCTGTATCTTCGGTTTCCACCTTACACAAACACCTGTCGTCCCTGCCAGCCTTTGACAGCGGAATGCGCGTGTCATCTCGTATCCAGCGGCACTTCAATGGAATCACATCCTCCTTTCAGCATCTCTAATTGTGCCATTGATCAATACCATAGGCACTTGTCCACTTATAACGATGTCCGTTACGTCTATGCATGTCCTTATTCGGCCAGTCGTTCCTTTGATTTACAGTTCATTCGCACTGTTGCATCCGTGATATTATATAAGGGGATAGATACCGTGTCTTCTCTCGTTACAGAACGAGCCAATTACTACGAGCGGATGAGAAATAATTTATGGGCACACACAAACATTTCGAGTTGACATGACTGACCAATTTTTCTCGTTGCAAGTTTCTATGAATTGTTGATTGTTTTTGAATTTTATTCGCATTGTTGAAAGTCACAACACGAGTTGAGTCCTTTCTTCGCAGTTTTCTGAGTTTTTGAAAATGAACATTGGCATCTGAATAAGTGTAGAAGGGTAGACTTAAGATCTAAACAATCAGTCAGCAACATTTATTTGATAGGAAAATTTGAGTTATGCGAGGTCTGTTCCTGATGTACATCTTATGTCGAATATTTCACACTTTCAAAGGTCTTGACGTTTCACCGATATATTTTTCTACGAACACGGAGTTTGATAAATATAATTTTCTGTCTATTCTCTTGTGTTGTTTTCTGTTTTTGTTGGTTTAGTATGTGTCAGTACTGAACATGAACGTAAGTAAACGGATTTGGTTTCCTAATTTGACTTATACGACAAGTTCCTGGCTGATTGTATGTGTTATATACAAAAGGGACTGTTTATGAATTAACGCAGCAACTTTTCGAGATGGATTAGGAGTCTGTTTTATACACTCATGTAGATTTCAATAATAATTCTTAATTTCTTCAGATTGTGGTAGGTCATCCACCACAAAATAATGCCTTTCAAAGTACTACCAGTGAAGATATAATATGACATTACTGCTTTCAATATCGAAACTTGAACTAACGATTGGCGATCTTCCATTGTCAGAATTTCTCCACTTCGGTTTGGTTTTCGTTTATGGAGCCAGAGAAGTTAGAATTTTACTGCTTAAATGACACTTCGAATATTCCCTGTGTTTGTGATTCGAATGTAGTTAGCTGAGTTTCTTCGAGTGTGGACTGTATATTTGAACTTAGAAAAACTCTTGAATGGTTGAGAGATGAAATAACCTTTCGTAGAACGAATATAATGCCTTTTTTATTGTAGGAAATTACATTTTGTACATTCAGTGTCAATCTGACATTTCTCTCTTATATCAACAAACTAACAATTGAACACAAGAGATGCAGAGCACTTGAGGAAATGGCAAGAAACCTATACAGAATGATAACAAATATTTTCTGATTCCAACACCCTGCTTGATTTCTTGTTGAATCCAGATTCCAGAAAATGAATATTTGTGATTCTATTTTATTTTATCCGAAATTCAGAGACCCCGACAGAAAAATACCCAACTGCTTGGGGGATCTCCATATAAAGAAGTCAAAAACTTTGAAATGGCAGCAACAAAATTATTCTATGTGAAATGTCGTTTACTTTCCATTCGCAAATGTACTTATTCTTTGAAAGTTCGAACCTTTTGAAAAATCTAAGTTTTATCATCAGTATATACAGTTTTCATCGAGTTCTTCAACAAAAGACGAGGCATGTTAATAATACTAATATTGCTTTTCATTCACTGATTTCTGAGAATTATGGTATTTTCAGAACATCAGCTGTCATCTTTTGGAGTTCAACCTGGTTATAGAAATGAGAAGCTGAAAATGAGTGCTGTCGAAGGATTATTTCCTTAAAAGTGATGAAGAAGTTATTGTTTCATATAGCAGCATCGTTCTGAATATGATTTATGTTGAATCTTTCAACTCCCTGAAGAGTTTTAGACTTTTAAGTCTATTATGATATAGCCGAAGGTTAAGTTCCGGATTCCACGACAGCTTGAAACATAATCGCAAGAACTATTGCAGCTCTGTCGTGTCGATGACTGGTTTACGATTGAAGCGCTAAACACCTTTTTCAGCACACCAGTAGCTCAACCCAGTTTCACTAGAACACGAATCTTTTAATACTTGTACAGACATCTAGAATGTGAATTGTACAATTACCGCTCGTTTATAACTCGTCAGATATCTAATTCAATGCAATTGAGGTCGATGGAGTTTTTATTGTCGTGTTTTGTTATCTCGATGGGGCACTTTCATGGTTGGTCAACGATTTTCTCTGATTTATCATTCTCTAGCCATTCAGAACTCTCTTGTGTTGTCATAGGAAAAATCGAGATGATTGACGACAACATTGAAGAGACTAATGCTATCAAGATGAAAAATAGAAAAGTTTGATTCAACGACTCTTACAGCCGATTGGACCGACTTTTTCTTATGGGAATATTGAGCTACTGGGCCATTGAAGGTCATTTACCGCACTGCAGCGATTGCACCGTAGTTCAAGAGATTATTAAACACCCTTTAATGAACCCTCACCTATCTTAAAGAGTCCCTTTGTTGATGGTCTCATAAGAAAAAGTCGGTGCTATCGGCTGTTACTAGAGTCCATAAGTCTTTTTCAGGATACACTATTGACTATAGCGTGGTTATACTTTTTTAAGTTCAATTCCGGGAAAAAACTTCAACTTTCGAAGTAGAGAGTGCTGAAGATTTTTGGAAGAATTTTCTGATAATTTTGGTATATTGAACCGTGTAACTTCCACCCCCTTGGCGAAGTGGGATCCAATTCTCAAGTTTTAAATTGGAATAGGGGTCAAGTGATACCTTGAATTTCCCGAGGAATTTCCCCAATTAGTGAAAATCAATTGCGGTACTGGTAAAAGCGTATGTAATAATTTCTTTCAACGCCCACGGGAAAATTAGTCAAGGGGTAGTTGTTTTCTGACAGGTGTCAGCCCATTAACCTAACGTGTGGGTATTTGAGACTAGCTTGAATAAATTATCTGGAAGAAAATTTGATTTATCGCCAATCCAATTGGTGATGAGCAAGCACCGTGTTAGCTTCACAATGCACAATTCGTCTTGATATTAAAAAAGTTTTACAATCGTTTAAGAAAAATATCTCTCACAGCGTTTTTTTCTCGGTATTCACTGCATCAAAATCAAAAACACCAACTATGAGAAATGACCTTGTATTTTTGTGAAACGTATGTTAGCATCTTCTTATATTATTATTACCGTTTGAAAATTATTCTATGAAATATTAATGTAGCATAATGAGGCTGAAAAATGATTTCGACTTCGAAAAAAAGCAATGGCGTATCACTTTTTTCAATTATTCAGTGCAGATACCGTTGTAACGCCAATGGCAAGAATTAAATACAGCAGATAATGCCTTTTGATACAGTTGTGAAACTTGAAACAAATGATCATATGACGTTTCTTCCGCGAAATGGACCCGTAAATAACCTCCTTTGATGGTGGCATGTCATTGAGAACCACCCTGAATATAATAAAACTGAAATTCCCACCCAAAAAGGGAAATTATGAACACATATTCTCATAAGACTTCGTTCTATAAGAGAGATCCAGAAAATTTCAAAATCACAAAAAACCCAAGCCGTAAAATATAATGGTACCTGATACTAGTTTGTATTGTGAAAAAATAAAAATATCGTCCGATATCATTATTTTTGGACGACACAGGATTCTTTGTAGGTTTGTAAAGGTTCAAACTGAGGTCAGTTTTTAGAACGGTTCGAAGTAGTCGCACAGTTATGAGCAGGATACTTTTAAACAAGCTGTCTCCCAATACATGCGACTAGGCGAGAACTCAGAACTGTTCTAGAACCATGAAAACGACGGTATGAGAATATTAGGTCGTACGTACCTACCTACTCAGGGTGGAAAATTCAGTTTTTCACCCAACGATATGTGCAGGCCAGTCTCAAATACATCTGTCAGAAAATAATCACTCCCCTGGCAAATACCAATGACGGCTTTGTGTATCTGCTATTGGACGGATTATGATTGCTATCATATTTCGTGTTTATCTACATCCGTACTCTAATAACACACTTATATGCCCACAACCCGTTTTATAATGAAATCCATTACGATACAGATTTTCATTACGATACAGATTTTCAACCAATAGAAACCCATCATTTTTCAATCAAGCATGATGTGCAAGCTTTGCCTTTTGACGTTTGTCAAGTCAAAATCAGTAGGTATTGAATTTTTGAAGAATTTAGTCATTTTTCGATAATCGAATGAAAATGTCTTATAGCAGCGACTCCCCCAAAGATGTCTTAGACAAGAAAAAAATACAATCGAAAGAATTCTATTTTTCATTTGACAAATGCAAGACATATGTTTTCATTTTTGAACTAATCTAATGAGCTCTAATGGCCGAGTGGTCAACCGCGAGGGCGGTGATCAGAAACGTCCGGGTTCAATTCCTTTTCTCATTGTTGTATTCTCCGTGGTTATACCTTCAATCATACTTTTGTAGAAACGATTGATTACCTACTATTATTGTGTTCAATATAAATACTTGATAATATAATATTTTTAGTTCTTCATTATTCAATGAGCGTAGATAAAATAGCGTATGCAACTCTCATGTAATGGTTATTACAGGATCGTTGCATGATATACTATTATGTGTTCTGGAAGTAACCATAATAATTTTAAATTTTTCAGGCAACCGCTGTCGAAAACTTATGATGGTTACCTGTCAGGACATGGTTATGGTTTGAAACTAACCGCTGCTGTCATATTCCTGAAAAATTGGCAGCATTCCGACCACGGTTTCCTATAAAATGGTTACCTAATGCAACCATTTCACCGGCAAACATTGAGCTGTCACACATGTCATATATTTTTGTTGTTTGGATGTAATCTATATATCAGTAATCTTTGAATTATAAATTTCCAAGTAACCGCTGTCAAAAATGTTTCCCATGAAATTTCAATCTTCATTTCAACTTTTTATGCACCAAAGCGAATACTTTCTTTCCTAGATAGTAAACGTAAGTTCCAACTTCGAAAAATATTCCAAAGTATTGCATTTTCAACTTTTGGAGTTAAAATGGCAAGTCTCTCGACAAAAAAATCTGTGAGGTTGGCATGGTTGGTAGACTCCCCTACGGATATTGGTCAATCTCAATGCTCGCCACACAAAGCACACTTTTTTTCCATCTTGTTTTCATATTTGCTATGATCTGATATGAATTCATTCTTGAGGAGACGGAAAAATAAAATAAAACACATAACAAATCTCGTAATTTCGTTTTGGAAGACGTTGATTTCAATGTAGAATAAATTTAGCCAATGCGATCGTAAAAACAAATTTAGAACTTTCCGTATACCGAAAATGAAATCATCATCTAATTGAACAAATTCACCTCCGACGACGACTTTTTAAAATTCAGCAAATGTCACCTCGTAAAGAAGTAATTCTTTCTAGCGAATTTTCCATTAAAGGATCGCTTACGAAAGTAGGAAATACCGACCCATAAATAAATTATAAAACAACGCGAATTTCCCGAAATTTCACTTTCTCCGAAAGTCGCGGGCCGAGCGCGAAAGCTGACGCAGCGAGAGCGCGCGAGCGAGAGAGACGGAAAAGCCGCAATGTAACTACGGACTCTTTCATGAATGGCTGTTACAGTCCAGATCAATAGTGGCGGTCCAGCGGCGAAGAGGGTAGGGTGTGTGTGCATCATAAGCACCGCGCTGAAGACACAGGGTCGGATAGCTTTTTACATATTTCACCCGTGTAATATTAGGTTGATGGAAATTGAAAATGAAATTATCTCTGAAAGAAGGAAAAGAAAAATCGCAATTATGATGAACTTTACATTAGTAGATTTTCCATATCTATTCGTGTTCTATTAAAATACTATCGATGAACAGAACACGCAATTTGCTGGAAATCAACTGAGTCGAATGAAATCGAATGCTGCGATATTTAGTGAAAAATATATAATTACCCTTGTTTCTACGATTGTATACTATCGGTATAGCAGTAAATATAGCGGATAGTGAGTATAGTATTTGGTCATTCGGTCCCCGAAATTAGTCTAGAAAAGTATAAACGATAATAAGACTATCGTCATAGTTTCTGAAAATGAGACTTCTGATGTAATATATGCCTTGAGAACCGTTATTCTGAGTTTCAATTTTTGGAAGAGAAGGTTTCGAAATTCGATTCCAAGATAATGAACAACAAAGAAGATATATCATTTGAATGTCATTATTTTATGTTGGATGGATTCTTCCTTCTATTTTTTTTGGTACTCAACCCACCACAACCTGAATATTGGAATCTATACAAGGGTAGAATCAATCTACCCTGATAAGTTGCTGCGATAATTCGAAAACACTCTAACTGGTCTCATTTCTAAACTTTTTTTCTATCTCAAATTTGCCTATCAAAGCAAAATACAAGAATTAATATTCATATCGTTGACGTTTCGGAAACCAAATCCGCATTTGTTTTCAAAACTCTCACAAATATTCTCTTCTAGTTTCGTTTCTTGTAAATGTCAAAAACTTGAGTTTCGACATATGTAAATATTCCAATATTAATTCTCATTTTCCCAAATTTTGGTAGGTTAAAAACCCAAAAAAGCTAGAAGAGAAAAAGATATCAATTACATAGTCTCAAGACGAAACTCACATGGTTGTAGTGAAGGAAGATCTGACGAACACCAGATATTGAGCCGTACGCGCTGCAGAGAAAAAGTATGGCAATAAAAACGAATGTTACAAAATGAAGTGAACATTCACTCTATAATTTGCTTCAATTTCTAGTTTTTTTTGTAGGTTAATTTTTGAGGACGGGGATGTCTAGATCTCAATAAGAGTTCACTACTTTCCGTGCTGGTGGTCTCATTCCTCTCATTACTCCTTTCCTTGTAAACGTGACGTGGGCATTCACTGAAAGTTCCTCATACTCGCATCACCTTTCCAGAACCATCGCAATTATTATGCATGCGCGTGGCCTTATGAAGGCCTGATCGTTGAGTAATTTACTTATGTTGGTTTTGAGGCCTGCTCCTTTATTGGCGTTGAGCCATGGTTACTACGGGAGGAAAATATTGATGCCTTCTGCAGATTATGGCTGATGCAGCCAGATGGAAGACCCTTATTCTTACTTCCCGGCGATGAAGGCCCTAATCATGGTCCCCCTTCTCCTAAGCCGCTTCAACCTCCTTGGGCGCCGGCCTTTGCTCTGTAGATATTTGTATCCCAAGCTGACTGGCGCCCCCTGTGGTCGCGTTCTTCGGAGGGGAGCTCCCCGAGGACCCCCGCGTTCTGGGTCGAAGTGGGTCCTCCGCCTGGTCTGCAAATCCTCTTACTGCCACGCCTGAGCGGATGGGATCAGCCTTCCCCTATCCATGCCACATATCGTCCGGACGTAATTTCAACCTCCCTGTTACAAAGTATGGAGAACTGACTAGCTTATTGAGTTCTTCCATGGGCTCACTGTTCATGAACTCTCATTCTGCCTTAATCCATAGGAGACTCGCGCCTTCCGAAGGGCACAGGGTTGGGACGACATCCTTCAACCGCGTTGCGATCAGCCCGTTAGCGCACGTCACGTCTAGGTACCCTGGCCTCTAGGTATACTTCGCAAAGCACACTTGTGTGTCTCTGGGAATCTTCTCATAGGCCACAAAGAAAAGACGCCTACACAACTTTCAGTTTTTCCGGGATTAGCTGAACACCTGGACAGCCAGCATCCGTATTGGTAATGTTCTCAGCAGTGAAAACCTTGAAAGACATAGCTTCCATATTGGCTCTCCTTGTCCGAGTATCCGCATGTGGTGCCTACAAAAAATATTCATTGCTGGGAACAGTGCTGCCTGGCTCGACAACAGTCTTTCATTTACCTTTCACGGAACTCTTGGGATCAAACTACCGCTCGTGCTCGCAATAGCTTTGTCTTTCCCTTCGCTTTGAGAACTTTCTCTGTCATTAGTGGCCTTAAGAAAGTTATCTTCGATGATGGCCCGTTTGGCCTCCGAGTATGGTATTCTGGATCTAGTCGTCCAATATAAGGTCAATTTCCTCAATGCAATTATCCCAGATGTTGCCGGCCTTTTTGGACTCTCTCGGTCTTTACGACTCTTGCATTTGCAGTACTGTGCTGGTTCCTGGTCTTTACGGTGGGCTCCTTTCGCCTCTCCTTGCCCTTCTTCCTTTAACTCATTCATATCATTACTATAGATAATGATTCCACGAGTAGCTAAGGAAATTATGGTCCACCCCGTCAGATCCCCGCTTGACCAGGTAAGGTGTGACTACAAAGGGGTTCCGCCCTGTACCACCAGCGGAACCTTCACAGACGCATATCACACCTTGCGGTCATTTAGCCCTCGGCACTTATCTTCCACCTTGGCTTGGAGGTTTGGTGCCCTTCCTAGATTGGCCTACTGGTAGCTACGCTACGGCCGCGCCGACATGGCTATCAGAGTTATGAAAGCACGCAAACCCACCACCACGGCAAGTATGACAGATGGGTAAGTTTATCTGCTCCCTATGCTAGAAATTACACACGGAAAAGCGAGGCCTCGATAAACCTCACACATGTTTCGACTTTTGAAGATTAGCGTATAGAAACAATAGGTTGACACTTTCGCTGAGTGTTTCCAACACCAGGTGCTGACACTGTATTTTTTCAATATTACAATTTCATTCTCATTGGTATCAGCCATCATGATAATTGTTCATAGATTTTTTCAAGGCTGATAGAAATCATATCAGTAACTAGCTAATTCTGCTGAAAGGCTTGCTTTTCATGTCAACGCAAATTGTGGCAGCGTGCGGTGGTCTGGTAATAACGCACTTGTGTGACGAATCCATTGAAACACATGTTTTTTCATATTCTGTTCAAACCGGAGCGTTTTCAAGGCATCCAGTTTCCACCCATAGTGTGGATTCGTACTATATGACGTGGCATATTGCTCGTCAATCCCGTTGAAATGAGTTTTCACCCTTATGTTTCAATTCTCAAAATCATGATTGACGTACATAGTAATGGAATAGTTACGAAATCTCATTATAGTTCTGTAAATCAAGAACTGCAATGAGCTATGTGAGAACAGATTGATATCAATACAGATAAATAATCAAACAAATCGATGAATGAGATCTCAAAACTAAGATATACGAAAAAATGAACACTGCATACCATCAGGGGCCTGATTTTCAAATCGGGTGAACTCTCATGCCAATAGAAAGTGAAATGTCATTTGACGGAGCTATACATTTTGAAATCGAGGGAACATTACTCGCCGTCTCTCTCGGTTGATTCCGAGAGAAACACAAATATCGAGAGAGATTTTGCCTTAAATGCATAAGTTAAAGAATTTGATGACAGCTCTGTGGTTGTGTTCGTATCTCAGCGAGGCCATATACCAGGTTTGTCGTTCGTATCGATTAAAGGCCGGTTCATGCAACAATCATTATAATTACATCAACATTACATTATCGTTAGGCAAGGTTGAACCCCCTATTTTATAGTGGAAGCGTTCATGCAACACATTAGTACATTACATTTACATTAGTCGCACTAAGTTGGCAACTTTTAACTTCATTTTCATTACATTACGAATCTTAGTGAAAACAGCCATTGCGCATGTGCAGTAACGTGTCATTTGACGGTTTTAGGTTATGTTATGTTTATTTTTGTGTTTATATTATTAGTATTCAGCAATATAACGGATCAAGGTGCTTTAATAGAATTAGTTCGTCAATATGAACATCCTTAAAATGAAAAACATAAAGATTCCAACAACAGTTTCATAATATTATGAGTGTTGCATGAACGGCAACATTTTCTTAGTGAAAATGTAATGATAGTGTAATGTTAATGTAATTATAATGATCGTTGCATGAATCTACCTTAAGAAGTTGCCAACTTTCAACTTTATTTTCATTACATTACGAATCTTAGTGAAAACAGCAATTGCGCATGTGCAGTGACGTGTCATTTGACGGTTTTAGGTTATGTTATGTTTATTTTTGTGTTCAAATTATTAATATTCAGCAATATAACGGATCAAGGTGCTTTAATAGAATTAGTTCGTCAATGTGAACATCCTTAAAATGGAAAACATAAAGATTTCAACAACAGTTTCTTAATGTAATGGGTGTTGCATGAACGGCAACATTTCCTTAGTGAAAATGTAATGATAGTGTAATGTAAATGTAATTATAATGATCGTTGCATGAGTCTACCTTTACTCTCTGTAAATTTCCCAGATTGTAAATTTGGGTGTTTTTTCATGAACTCCATCCACTAATATATCTTTTTGGCTCTGGATGACATATATTTGTCTTGTGCGTTCTTCCATTATTTAAAAAACTATCAACTCAACAACTCTGCTTAAACTTCAAACTATTACCTGCCGTAAGGTCACAGAACATAAGGAACGAACTGAACGCCTGAACGTAAATGAGTCAAAATGGCGTCTTCCCACGCATTTCAAAATACGGAATGATCACGTAATTAGGAGAAAAACACTGGGAGGGGAACGTTCATCTCTCTCGAGGGAGTGTCCATCTCCTCTACTGTTTGAAAATCAGGCCCCCTGGTCTCAGTATTTCCAACGCCTTCTTCAAAAGTGAACACTGCTATGCCTGCATGATTCGCTCTTCCACTATTTGTATGAGTGCGAAAGTACGTACTCGAACTCAACACACAAACACTTTCATAAAATTTGTTGGTACCTGCGGCTAAGAGAGTTTGATGATTCAAAGAAGAAGCGAATAATGGTTTCTAGCTCAAGTAAGAAATCAAATTATAAACACAATCACTTATCGGAATTCTCTTGTTTGTATCAAACCGGTGATTGAAAACCAACAAATAATCGCATTTCAGTTGCCTTCTGTATGTCTATAAAAGAGTCGTAAAAAAATCGGGATGGAGATAGAAACAGATAAACGAATGAAGAATTTAGTTAGGTATTTGGATTTTACGATACGATATGATAAATTGATAGACTTTATAGGAGGAAGTTAGTTATAGAAATGAAATCTTTATCAACAAAAAAAAAAACATTTCACAGTTCCCTGTACGATTCTAACTGGCAATCAGTTTATGGAAGAGAGACACGTGTTTCCCAACACAATATCTTTCTCGATCAGGACCAGATTCTTCATATCCTACTTGAGGAAGCTGTTGTTTAGCGAAACATGTGTCGCGATTTTGAAAACCCACTGTCAGTGGGAATCGTACAGGAAACTGTGATATTTTTTGTTGATATAGCTATGAATTTTTTGAGGATGAGCCATCATTCTCAAATAGTAAATTATATTTTTTTTAATATTTTCGGAATAATTAGTTGCGTTCGTGCTTTTTTATGTTATAATCTTCCGTGTCAATCTACAGTTATTGAGTGCCGCTACACCACTTTCACTTAGAAATGAAAATTGAAATATTGTAATGTTTTGCCCACTACTAGTAGAAAAAGACAAAACAAATAAAGGAGAAGCCTTCTGTAAACTAAATTCATATGGATACAAGAACTATTTGCACTCAAATTGACCCCCTTATATAAGAGTACTTATTGGCAATTTGCATTATTTTCCATTTTTATTTCCCTTTGTCTGAGGCCGCCACTGATTTATTCTCCTTGAACTGGCTGACTGTTAATTCATACGTTTCAGGTATGAACGTATACTAGATGGTTGTGTAGCTAGATTTGGTGTTATTTTTATAAGGGTATAAAGAAAATGTTTGTGCCCTGAGAACGATTATCTCACAGAGCCGAGGGCATCAGACCAGAGATATTTCAAGTCGCTCGTTGGCATATACATCTATTTATACCAGTGCTGCATACCAACTTTTATTTCATACTAGTTCGTTATTGCATCAAAATATAAATATTTGCAAAAAAATCACTAATTATATTTGATTTCAACTACAAATTATGGTTGCTTAGGAAACAAACAGTAAAAATGAAACGTTAACATGCAGAAAATAATGTTGTCTTTATAGACAGTTCGGGCCATAAAATGAACACGGGCCGTCAAGTGAACTCTGTGCCCCCACGAGCAGCAGGCGAGTGGCCTCAATCACAGAGAGAACTATTATACGCGAGTAGAATACTATACTTTGTCCACGGCTATAGCATAAACCATAGATTTGAAAAGCATTATTGGAAAGGAAATCATTATACTTCATCAATATCAAAATTTATAACAGTCCGTTCGAATACCTGAGAAATATCAATTATATCAAAAAATTCAACAATGATTTAAAAAAATATTCATTATGCATGTGTTTCTTCAAGAATTACGATATCCATTAACCACTAGTAAATAATGAAATCATTATTCACTACAATCAATAATGATTCTCGGAAAAACACTCAAAATTGAATTGGTCAGTTGAATGCCAAAAGGCTATTCATTTTATCCTCTGATTTATTACTCACACATTATAAATCAGAACTACCTATCATTGTAGCAACTGATGCGTCAAGTTTTAGTCTGGGAAAGTGTATTCTTCAAAAATCCCCAATGGGAGGATTAAAGCAATATGTCAGGTAGGTATCTCCTTCTTTGGCATCAGCAGAACAGAAATGTAGTCGAAAGAAAGAAGGCCTTGCACTCATTTTTTTCTGTAATAACTATAACTATATTACTCCAGCCCTATCGTTCGACTTCGAACAAAAAAACTTCAGAAAAATCACCGACAGAGTCGAAAAACATGGAGAAAATAAAAAAAATTGATCATGGTCAACCAGTTTTTGCAGAAACCCATTCACACAACAGAGTTATCTGTGTTGCAGGTAAAATCATCGAACGCATGTGTAGTTAAAATGAAATCTACAGCACGTTCATATTTGTCGACCTTGTTTATTGACATCAAGCGATTAAAGCTCCTTTGATTCCTTGGTCAATACCAAACAAACCATGGCAACGAATTCATGTTGATTTTCTCGGACCAAACACAAAAAAATCTAATTTTGGTGGATTCTTATAGCAATGGCCTGAAATTTTTAAGATGATCAGAACTACTTCTGAAGATAGATACTATGGTTAAACTCAGAGAAGCGTTTTCGCGTTGGGGAATACCAGAGGTATTGGTTTCAGATAATGGTCCACAGTTGAAATCAGGCGAATTTGAAGACTTTGTAAAAAAGAATGGCTTCAAACACAAAACAATTTCTCTACCATGTATTGGATGGCACTCAAACAGATTTGTCGATTCGTTCAGAACATTTTTTCGAGTTATAGACTACAGGCCCATCCAAAATATGGATGGGTCATATGAACCACCAGGTGACGTATATAGGACGATATAAGAGCATAAAATAATAAGATTCAGCACTATGCCGTCAGTTGTAAGCTGTCCGACTGAGTGCTGGTGAGAATTCAAAAGTGCAGGTAGAGTGAGTACATTTTGGTCATATATTTTTGTACGGCATTTTTACCCTCTATAGATCCATAAAAAATAATAAGAAAGCGCGTAGTACCGTAAAAAATGGTGCGCCACAAAGTCGGTAAATTTTTTGGATTTTTTGACAATTTCGAGGGTAATTCGGTCATTTTATTATGTACGGCATCAGTTTTATACTGTTTCAATACAGCTTCTAATCCATTATTCCGCAACGCCGTGCAAAATTCATGCGGCAAGGGGGAAAATTCGAGGGTTGCAACCCCCTCTCTTTCCGTGGGTCCAGGGGGTCATTTGAAAAAGTACGGCTTCGGTTCCAAAACATTACGTAGCACTCAAAAGTACTATTAAAAATAATGCCGTCAAAAAATGTTTCTTCATTTGAATGTATATTAATAATTATCTTCATCTCGTGGTATACCTGATTTATAAAGCTGTAAAATCATTCGACTCTGTATGCCACCTTTTTTTTAACATGATATTGTAAAATACAATCGTTATACAGTATTGCCGTTCACAAGAAACTGTTCTTAAAAAAATTATAGAGAAATACAAAATAAGAAATTTTTAGTTTTTGCAAAAGTTTAAATATTTATAGATTAATAAAGTATTGAAATTTTCTATATGCTTCGCTTGTTTCGAATAGTATTAAAACGAATAAATTGGGAAAAAATGATGCCGTACATTTTAATGCCGACCATATCTTTTAGGCTGATGAAAATGACGCTACCATGTTTCATTGTAACGATGTGAATGAATAAAACAACTATTATTAGAAAAATTCTATATATTTAAAGATAATAATACAAAATAAGTTTTTTATTTGAATTATTCAGTATCGGAATCAGCCGCTGAGTTGCTGCGAGATTTCCTATAGATTTCCGGAATCAATGTCTTCTTCGACGTCCGAATTATCTTCTCTATCATTTTCAGAAACATGAATGAGTTTTTGTCAAAATCAAAGTCTTACGTACAGATTAAAGATTTATTTATTTACCAATGACGTCATCCATCTCTTCGTCTGGTTCCTCATCCGGTTCCGTTATGTCACTGACTTTTTGGGGGCATTCCTCACCATGGAACCAGTCGAAATCGTACCGACCGTCATTGACAATATATAGGTATGTAAATTATATTTATTTAATATTTTTATTACTTTTTTATCATTATGAACTTTCAGATTTGTACGTACGGCATTAACTTTTTATAAATTATTGCATTAAGTACAAATAAACTAATCTAATCTAAATGCCGTATAAAAAAATATCGTCATGAATTTCACCTTACATTTCGTTATATGGATTTTTCTTACTGTTCGTTCTATGGATTTTTCTTTCAGTTTTTTTCCCTACAAACCTTTGGACCAAAGATAATGTGTGGCATGTTAAAGAATATTATCTATGCATAAAATACTTTCAAAATAAATTAATTTCATGTTGTTTCAAATCACCACCCAGACCACGGAAAGAGAGGGGGTTGCAACCCTCGATTTTTTCCCCTTGTTGATTAGAAGCTGTATTGAAACAGTATGAAACTGATGCCGTACATAATAAAATGACCAAATTACCCTCGAAATTGTCAAAAACTCCTAAAAATTTACCGACTTTGCAGCGCACCATTTTTTTACGGCACTACGCGCTTTCTTATTATTTTTCATGGATCTATAGAGGGTAAAAATGCCGTACAAAAATATATGACCAAAATGTACTCAATCTACCTGCACTTTTGATTTCTCACCTGCACTCAGTTGGACAGCTTACAAGTGACGGCATAGTGCTGAATCTTATTATTTTATGCTCTTATATCGTCCTATATACGTCACCTGGTGGTTCATATGACCCATCCATTTTATGGATGGGCCTGTAGTCTATTACATTACTAAAATATTTTGAGATTGTTACACATAGGTGTATATACTCAGACCAGCCGTAAGTAATGGCGGGTTCAATGAACGAATATGCACAATCCATAACTTCAATACACAATTCATAAAAAATGAATATATTGTATTCAATGTGCTGATGTACTCGATTTGTAGTGGATGTTTCATAATTGACCTCAAATTCTAAACTTTTAGTGTGTATTATAACATTTGCACAAAATGAAAAGGCTTGTCACATGCACTATTTCATGAATAGGAAAATTAATTATGGATTATGAATTATACCTTCAGTAAACCACAGTTCTCTTGTGCATTGAACATTAGAGATATCCATTAAATTGAAATCTTGCATTATCCACTAAATTGTGCTTATTCGTGTTAATTAAACTAAATCTCAATCATAACTAAGGCGTGATCTTAATTCACTGTAAACGATCACGTCTCACGTACGAACTCCAGCTTAGCGACACTAAACCTAAGAAGTTTCTCAAATCATTTTAGTCAAAAACATTCAAATAATCAAAATGCGAGTTCACATGTATCTCAGTAATGATATTTCATAACATGAATTGAGATTAACACATATGTATTTTACCGATTAGAACTAGCATAGATATTATTTATTGCCCACCATTCCTAACAAATCATTGTATTGTTAATACAAGTTGCAGCTTAGTGAATTTGGGAAATGTGAAGTATGCCAGTCTGTCGATATTAGCATGCGCCAATATCTGAGTTAATTCACCAAGAGTTTTCTATGTATATTGGTCTAATCCCTGATATTCTATCTTTCAACCTGTTACATAAACGTTCACCAATAAGCCGCTCGACATGATATTGAAATTAATCGTCTTCTACAGTAAGTAACAGTCAATGAAACTCTTCAATCACTTTTTTCGTTTACTACATAGAACTTCTGCGTTTCCTCAAAAATTAATTTCCTTCTTCCCTACAGTCTTAACAAAATTCTTTCAATACAATTGGGAGATAAGATAAACGAGAATCTCATATTCACTATTCGCTTTCTGGAGGAAAATGACTCTATGTAACGAACTTAGGAACGAATTACCGCGATGATTTGTTTCCACTAAACGCATTTGATATCGCCCTTCCGAAATAGAAGGCATGACGTTTCTTCCCCTTACCCTTTGAGCACAGAGAATTTCACCGGTTAGCTTCGGTCGCTTTGATCTCTCAACCCTAAAAGTAGATGGTTTCTTTATACCCTATGTTTTCAGATCGTTCGGAAATCTTAGGAACGAATTGATCAATTTACGGGGGCGGTGCGCTTGCATGAAGAAGCCTTGTAGCTAGCTATCACGACAGCAGCTGTTTTTCACTATCCTATCAAAAGTTTGAGGTGAATTGAAACTTTTTTGATAAGAGGCGTGAATGAAATGTCAAGTAGATATAGTATATTTCGTAACGAGGAGGATAAGTGTCACACACGAGAGAAAAATTGTGAGCACGTGGCGTTAGCCGAGTGCGGTAACTCGCGAGTGCCCATAATTAGCCTTATTCTCGAGTTTCGTACTGTACTTTTTCTACTACCACCATGTTTGTGTGGTAATTTATGTCAATCATATAATATTGAACCTCTGATAAAATTTTTGAAAATGAAAACTCCAATTCAGAATACTCCACTCCCGTGAAGCTAGCAGAACCACTTTGGAATTTTAGAAATTTTTTCAGGCCATAATTTTAGGTCAATTTTAGGCTAATTTATTACCCCATTCCCGAATTTTTTGCTCTTCAATTGTGGGAGATATCGCGGGTTCTGCTAGCTTAACGTTAAGCTGGCAGAACCAAACCGCTAAACGAATGTTTATGAAAAGTTTGATCACACCATAATTTTAGGCTCATTTCAGGCTCACGTTTGCACCCATTGCAGATTTTTTTTGGTTGCAGTTTTTTAAAAAAATCCTGGGTTCTGCTAGCTTTACCGTTAAGCTAGCAGAACCCATCCAACCACTTTGAAGTTTTGAAAGTTTTTTTCAAAACATAATTCTAGGCCAATTTTGGGCTAATTTATTACCCCATTCCCGAATTTTTTGCTCTTCAATTGTGGGAGATATAGCGGGTTCTGCTAGCTTAACGTTAAGCTGGCAGAACCAAACCGCTAAACGAATGTTTATGAAAAGTTTGATCACACCATAATTTTAGGCTCATTTTAGGCTCACGTTTGCACCCATTGCAGATTTTTTTGGATTGCAGTTTTAAAAAAAATCCTGGGTTCTGCTAGCTTTACCGTTAAGCTAGCAGAACCCATCCAACCGCTTTGAAGTTTTGAAAGTTTTTTTTAAAACATAATTCTAGGCCAATTTTAGGCTAATTTATTACCCTATTCCCAAATTTTTTGCCCTTCAATTGTGGGAGATATCGCGAGTTTTGCCAGCTTCTCGTTAGGCTGGCAGAAACAATCCGCTAAACGAACAATTATGAAAAGTTTGATTACACCATAATTTTAGGCTCATTTTAGGCTACGTTTGCAACCATTGCAGATTTTTTTGGGTTGAAGTGTTTGAAAAAAATCCAGGGTTCTGCTAGCTTTACCGTTAACCTAGCAAAACCCAACCAACCACTTTGGAATTTTGAAAGTTTTTTTTAGGACATGATTTGAGGCTTATTTTTGGCTAATTCATTTCCATATTCCCAAATTTTTTGCTCTTCAAATGTGGGAGATATCACAGCTCGCAGGTTTTGCTAGCTTCACGTTAGGCTGACAGAACCAAACCGCTATATGAATGTTTATGAAAAGTTTGATCACACCGTAATTTTAGGTTCATTTCAGGCTCACATTAACACCTATTGCAGATTTTTCTGGATTGAATTTAAAAAAGAATCCTGGGTTCTGCTAGCTCTACCGTTAAGCTAGCAGAACCCAACCAACCACTTTGGAATATTGAAAGTTTTTTCAGGAAATGATTTGAGGCTTATTTTGAGGTAATTCATTACCATATTCCCAAATTTTTTGCCCTTCAATTGTGGGAGATCACGGATTTTGCAAGCTTCATGTTAGGCTAACAGAACCAAACCGCTAAACGAATGTTTATGAAAAGTTTGATCAGACCATAATTTCAGGCTCATTTAAGGCTGACGTTTGCACCCATCGCAGGTTTTTTGGATTGCAGTTTAAAAAAAAATTCGGGGTTCTGCTAGCTTTACCGTTGAGCTAGCAGAACCCATCCATAAAAAACGATTCAGAACAAATTCAGTTAGAAAATAATTTTAGGCTCCATTCAAGCTAATTTATTACTATGTAGAATTTTTTTTTGCTTCTCAGTTGGGGGAGAAATCATAGGTTCTGTTTTCTCAACACTGAGTTGGCTGAACCAAAAGGCTAGACGAATCCTTGGAAAAAATCTGATCACACAATCATTTTAGGCTCATCATAGGCTCAAGTTTGAACCCATCACAGATTCATTTGGATTGCGTTTTATAAAAAAATCCTGGGTCGAATCAAAATGTTGAGCGATAAATCAAAAAGCAACAACAAAACCTATGTTAATATATTCTAATAGAGAATAAGTACATCTATTGTTAAAAAAAAATGTATCGCAAAATTAGTTACGCATGCCATTCAATTCACCATACGATAGCAAAACTCGCGATCTGCGATATCTCCCACATTTGAAGAGCAGAAAATTTGGGAATAGGGTGATGAATTAGCCTAAAATAGGCCTGGAATTATGTTCTGAAAAAAACTTTCAAAATTCTAAAGTGGTTGGATGGGTTCTGCTAGCTTAACGGTAAAGCTAGCAGAACTAAGGATTTTTTTAAAAACTGCAATCCAAATGAATCTGCAATGGGTGCAAACGTGAGCCTAAAATGAGCCTAAAATTACGGTGTGATCAAACTTTTCATAAACATTCGTTTAGCGGTTTGGTTGTGTTAGCCTAACATGAAGCTAGCAAAACCCGTGATATCTCCCACAATTGAAGGGCAAAAAATTTGGGAATAGGGTAATAAATTAGCCTGAAATTGGCCTAGAATTATGTTTTAAAAAAAACTTTCAAAACTTCAAAGTGGTTGGTTGGGTTCTGCTAGCTTAACGGTAAAGCTAGCAGAACCCAGGATTTTTTTTTAAAACTGCAACCAAAAAAATCTGCAATGGGTGCAAACGTGAGCCTAAAATGAGCCTAAAATTATGGTGTGATGAAACTTTTCATAAACATTTGTTTAGCGATTTGGTTCTGCCAGCTTAACGTTAAGCTAGCAGAACCCGCGATATCTCCCACAATTGAAGAGCAAAAAACTCGGGAATGGGGTAATAAATTAGCCTAAAATTGGCCTAAAATTATGGCCTGAAAAAATTTCTAAAATTCCAAAGTGGTTCTGCTAGCTTTACGGGGGTGAATACTCCTTTTATTTTGAATTTCTCTCTTAAAGTGACAATGTTACCATAACATCACAGACAACTGACAGCCGTTCCGAATATCACCGAATTTTCAAAAGTACCGCTCAACTGAGTAGTAACCACTACGCCACCTTGAGTTAACAGTCTGGTTAACCAGACAGCGAAACGGAAGACGACCTATGTAAAACAATTGCTTGTCGATTCATGGACGATATAACTAGATTCAGTATCAGTCCACAAACTGTTGAACAATAGATTTTCCAAAAATATGATTGTTCATTCAATTTCACAGAGAATTCAGAGCAAAATTTGCAGAATATCGCTTTTGGACAATTGAAAGTAGTCATGAGATGAAATTCATCAGGTTAAATGTTGCATATCCCATCATTTTAAAAGAAAGCGGACGCCATTAATTCAGAATACACGTGTATTCTAAATGAGCCATTACCGAACAACTACCAAATAAGTAATGAACAATTTAAAATAGGGTGAGTAGAAAAACTATTTTTCTGCCTCCCTTTGTGGAGAGTGTACATTTCCTGGACTCATTGTAGGGAGCAAAGTCGTACTTTTCCTCCCTAGGGAGAAGAAGTAAAAGTGACGTTTGATACGTACTCAATGAAATAAACGTATAGGCCAAGGGGTTGACCACATAGGAATTCCGGTGTACAATTGATAGGAACTCCGGGGGAATTCCGGGAAATTCCGAGAAATTCCTGAAAAAACTATAGGGATAATCATTAGGTAACTTCAATTTATTCGCCCAATAATAAAATGCATACAGTAAAATTTCAATATTTATATAAAATCATAATTCAAAAACAAAACACCGGTGTGAAGTAATCCACCTCCACTGGACGAAGAAAGTTAGGACCTTTGTTTTGAAAGAGTTTGTGGCGAATTTCCAATTTGAAATACATTTAGTTGGCGACAATTGAGCCTGATAACAACAATCTTCATGATCTGATAGACATCTGATATGTCCCTGGAGGGGTGTGTTGGGGAAGTTTTTGCAAATGATTCAATAACTTCTCTCAATGGAATAGTACCTCATTCTGATTCAAATATATGAATAAGGCAAGTGAAACAACCCCAAAAAACTTTGTGTCGTAGTTTGTGAGACCTCGAGAGGGGTGTAGTTGGGGGTAGTTTTTTCAAATAATTCAATAATTCCTTAAAATGAAATAGTACCTTTTTCTGATTCGAATATCTATGAATTGGGCATGTGAAACAACCCGAAAAAACTTTGTGTCGTCGTAGTTTGTGTTTGTTTTTGGGGTCAACCTCTGCGACTGCCATTGTTTTCCCCAATATTTCAAAAATGACGTGTCTTGAAATTTCTCTCTACAGGACGAAGGGACGCACCTGATCGTGGAAAAGGGACTAGATCATAATTGGCAGACAAAACATTGTTGCCAGCGGTTACCGAATTTGAAATAAGACGGTTATAGCTCGCGTTATACGATCTGAGTTATATAGTCTATAAC
>JAVJAQ010001648.1:0-129775 GCA_032362365.1 Zygogramma bicolorata
TGTAAGTAAATTTTATACTTCATTTTTCAACTTATATTATATTACTCTTCCTTTATTGTAGAATTCAATGTAAATTCAGCTGATGATGAACCTATGTAGGTTCAAAACATGTACTGAATCACCGTACTGACATCTTTCGAATATTAAATTGTGGAGACGACTTTGAGTTTTTCTGCATCGTAAACAATACAAATGTCATTAACAACAATTAAACATCATTTTCATTTATAGTAATATTAAAAGTAGAATCAGTTAATGAAGCATTTTCAGAATTGAAACCGTGCAAAAATGTTCCCGACTCTTGATACGCATTGGTAATTGTTGATGATACTGATGGTCGAGCATAACTTTCAGCAATCATTCCCGATGTTGGCGAATTGTGAGGGTTTAAAATTTTTTGCGCATTATCGTTCTTATTTCTTATTGAATCCTCTATATATCCTTCGGCAACTGTGCTCGATTTCCAGTCCCCATGTCGTTTGAGGCATTCTAGATTTCCGCCTCCATCAATTAAAAGTGTTGCTGAAGTTCGTCGTAAACAGTGACCCGTGTATGCGCTTGCATTGTTTAAATTAAAATAACTAGCTACTTTTTGGGCTACTGCGCTGATCGAATGTATTCCCATGACGCTTCGGTAACACTTTTCATTTTGGTACTTTATAAAAAGTCGGTTTTCTGTGAAATTTTCAGGCCGCAGTGATGCATACTTTTTATACAGTTTAATGTAGTTTTGACCAATTATCGTAAAAGATCTAATTTGTCGTGTTTTACTGTCTGGGATTTTGATAATTATTACATTTTCCTTATCCTCAATGTCCACAGTCTTCATTTTTACCAATTCGTCGCATCGACAGGCGCCGGTAACCCCAATTAACAAAACAATCTGAAATATTTTTATAAATTAGTAGAGTTTACTACATGCTTTGCAATATAATTTTTTTTCACCTTTAATCCTGAATACAACTTATCTGGTGCTTTAAACAAAAATTTATCAAACTCGTCTCTAGTGAAAACTTTAGACTTCTTTGCAGTATATCCTTCGCTTGTCTTTTTCAGAAAGGCACGTATCTTTAAAAATTTGCTTGTATCCACATTTCTTCTAATAACTAACTCGGATTTTATCGTATCGTATCGTGACCACATTGTAGAAGATTTCCATTTATTTTCATTTTCCATTATATTAAAATATGCCAGTAAAACGTCTTCGGTAACTTGCCGTACTCCTCTTGTATTGCACCACTCTTGGAAGTGCTTGTACGCTAACCGATACTTTATTCCGGACTTGGAGGGCCCCAAACGTGCTACTGCATCATTAGCCGCGGACTCAATTTCGCACTAAATTTGCGCTTGCGGTTGCAACAACAATAAGCTGTCTTTAATAACATAAAATAACTGTCAAACAACTGTAACCAGGGAGACGCAAATCCCACCGACGACTTAATTATTTTAATTTCTAACATCTAGACGACTTTGATAGTTGTCACAGTTAATTTCGAATAAAAATAGCGTATGAATTGTACTATTTATGGTTGAAAATTGCTACGTTTGAAGAAGAAATAGTGTACTTTATTCGCCAAAGAAGCGACTTTTCTTGACTTGCCCTCTAATACGCGCCTCACTTCGTTCGGTGCGTTATATCGGGCGCGTCAAGAAAAGTCATGCTTCTCCGCCTCATAAAGTAATATACTATTTTCATCCCAGGAGATATAAGTATTATAAAAGAAATAATTGATTCATAAATGAATATAATTCGAATTTCTCATACGAGTATTCAGTGTAACTAACAACTCTCTATCGCTTTTGATATAAAAATCAACTGTTCGATATATACAAGGTATGAGAATGTAGAAATCGAACTATTTCATTTTTTTTCAGCCACATTATTATTATTGAGACTGGAATCGATACACTCTTCTACGGAAATTTACACATGAACCACACAATATCAGAATAGTAAATGTGATGTTTGTGGATATTATTGTTTTATCGTAAATTGGGTTGAATCAATACTCAATTTCTTTACTGGCCTTGGCGTTGAAAAATATTTATCTGCTACTCACCTGTCAGGCTAAATTTATATCTTCGGAATCAAATTGAAGCTGATAACCTGGATGAAATGAATTCAAATCTGACAGGTTTCTCCAAACAGAAGTATTGTTTGAGAGTTTGGTAAGCGCTGTCAGTTCCAATATGTGCCAAGAATGTTAGTAGTTTTATATTCGATTGAACGTGTCCAAACACCTATTGTTTCAAAATAGTAATTTACGTAACAAGTCCGGAAAATACTGTTTTTTTGGACGAGTGGACAAAATTCTAGGACGAGCGTAGCGAGTCCTGGAAGTCTGCGAGTCCAAAAAAACTATTTTCGGTCGTGTTGCGTACACAATTTTTTCGGCAACCGACCCACTTCCCGGACGCTTTTTCTTTGAGAAGGTAGCATTTTCCCGGCCTAGTCCAGGAAGTACGTATTTTCCGTACTTCCCGGACGGTTGCCGAAAAAAGTATTTTTTCCAAATTTAATTGATATTGATCATTCATCAATCCCCAATCAATTCATTCGTTTGTATTAACCTGAGTTTTCGCATGTTTCATCGACTATTTGGAAAACCAGCTACAAATTCCATTCACACATCAAAGGATCATTATATTCATTTCTAGCACAATTTGCTTTGACTGATGTTTTTCTGTATTTTTTTTCCATTTTCGGTGAAACTTGATGAAACGCCTTCTTTATGGAAAAATAGTTTACGTGTTTTTTTTAAAGTCCTTCAATTCTTAATTTTTCACTTTTCAGAATCACATTAACCGTTTATGAGTTATCCGGAGTATTGATTGAATTTCAGTTTTGAATCATGCCGAATATGCGTTCAATCATCATAGTGGGTAATTAGTGGTTATGAAATAGATCTGACTTTCGACCACAAATATCCATTGGAATAACGATTCTTCGTTAGCTTGGAGGCTATTGCGATTAAAATAGAACTGATAATAACCAGTCCGATTCTCAAAAGTTCACCGGTGTCTAACAGGAAATCAAAAAAAATTTCGAACAAGGTATCATAAGACTTTTTCTCGAGGTCGAAAGAAGAAGATAGAGACGACGACGAAAATATCAGTTATCCTAACACAAAAACTGAAATTATTCGGACAGGGACGCGCGTTTCGCTAACAAGGTTAGCATCTTCAGGAGAAGCAAACTGATATAATTTGCGTATCAATTTTCTTCTCCTGAAAATGGTAACATTGTTAGCGAAACGCGCGTTAGGGTAATTGATATCAACAAAAAGTTTCAACTTTTACAGCAAAGGTTCCAATCTTATTTATTCAAAGATGTGTTGGGATATCTACTCGAGGCTGAGTCAATGTATAATTTTGGTAGGATATAATTCATTATTAATAGGATCGGGGTATCATTTC
This sequence comes from Zygogramma bicolorata, assembly GCA_032362365.1. Lineage (NCBI taxonomy): Eukaryota > Metazoa > Arthropoda > Insecta > Coleoptera > Chrysomelidae > Zygogramma > Zygogramma bicolorata. The sequence goes on from JAVJAQ010001648.1 coordinate 3,418, forward strand.
GGTAAATGTAAGTGACCTAATTATTATTCAAATAGTTGGTACTCACAAAGACACACTTCTCGGACAAATTTTTCATTCAAGAGAAGAAATACCCAATACCCAGCTGAAACAAATCATAATCTGAATCTGGTGTAGATGATGCTATCACCAAAGACTCCTCATAATAATCCCCATCAATTTTCGTTGAACTCACGATGTACGAGTCGTTATAGGCATCCTGTGAAAAGGTAATTTTCATTATATTTTTTTTGCAATACATTCAAGTGAGTTGTAAGTAACTATATATAATATAAAAAGACTAAAAAATTGGTACAAAAAAGTCACTGCTGCCCTGTCTTGAGCTTCCCCTCTACACAATACAAAAGTGATTTTTCACTGGTGAAATGAAAACTTTTTCAACTATAACTCATATTCAGAACTATTTTTACTAATGAATGATTCAAAAATATATTGGGGAATGTTCAACAACAAGAAGTGAAGTTGAGATCTTTTTACTCACAGTGTTTATTCCTCCGTTGAGTTCATCTCGAAATCGATTGTGACTGTTTTACCTATACTCCCTTTGTAGTACCTAACAGAAGCCAAAATGAATTAATTGAAAACTTATTTGCTCTTTTTCCCTTCGAGCACATCTCCTCAACTCCAGGGCTGTCAGAATTTTCTTTTCCTAAGTACTTCGAACCAGTTACTGCAGAAATCCTTCAAATCCAAATTCGTGCACTCTATAACCCTGGTATTCACTCGATTTCAACAACTAGAGAATGAACCCAACAGGCCAGAAAATATCAATTCTGCCACGCTTCATGCATAACACATATTTCAGATCCCTAAATTCCCTCCGATGTTTGCCGGTGGGATACGTTACAATCCCCAAATATCCTGCATAATCAAAAGGTTAATAATACGATGAAATCTTCCAATACAGCGAAACCTACCTACACGATGGAAAAATTGAAGTTTGAACAGCTTGTATCACATATGTTATAGCAAAAGGTGTATTAGTCCATAGTATGTGATCTAACAAAACAGTGATAACCACATACGTGAATTTGTAGATTTCAGGATGCTATATTGAAATGCAATTACCATCTTTTTGAAGCAGAATTGATAGATAACTCAATAAAAAGTGCATTCTAACACTCGGCAGACAAAATAACTGCTGAATCCAACGAGTCTACCCACTCAAACGAGTCTATTTCATGTGATTTTGTTGCTGATTTTTCTGGGATAAATTATGAAATCACTCACAATCAATCGATCATATAGGCGGACAAAGTAACTGCTGCTTTTTTTCAGTCGGACAACGATTCCACGATGCTATATTCAAATGCAATCACCATCATTTCAAAGCAGAATTGATAGATAACTCATCAAAAGTGCATTCTAACACTTGTCGGAAAAAATAACTGCCGAATCGAACGAGTCTACCCACTCAAACAAGTCGATTTTATGTGATTTTGTTGTCGATTTTTCCAGGATCAATTATGAAATCACTCACAATCAATCGGTCATATTGGCGGACAAAATAACTGCTGTTTTTTTTTTTCAGTCGGACAACTCAAATGTGTCAATTTCATGATGTCACTTTTGACCGTTTTTCATGAAGTTCCGAATCTTTGTAGGTAAGTGGTGGACAATAAATCTTGTCGAACATAATATGAAAAAAAAACTTTTCCTTGTAATAAGCAAGGCAGGCCTCAGCTATTCAAATTTCAGTTTTATAACGTATTTACTGCAAAACATCTTCCCAAATCTTCTTCGATCTGAATGAAAAATAGCTTTTCAATATATTTCAATGGTGGTGTAGTATTCTTTCTGCATCAAGTATGTAAATTGCTTGTCAGTTTGGTGCTTTCAACGTTGTCTGTATCTATGATTGGTATCAAACAATTCCAGTTCGTATCACTTCTCTATTGATGTACAGGGTGTCCCAGAATTTTCTGTACAAGCGATATCTCCGTTGCTGGAAGAATTAGAAGAGTAATCGAAAAATCATTTTTTCGAAAATTGAATAATTGCCTTCCAAATAACGCACCCAAAATGATCTGTTTATGTTCATCCTCCTAAAAATTTACCCCACATCCATTTTTTCAAATGGCACTATTTTTTTCAGAAAACCTCAATTTTTATCTGGCAAAAACTTATTTTGAAAATGTATCACTCGCTTATTGTTCTTTTATAGTATATTATGCAACGATCGTGTAATGATGGTTATTAATATATGAGCATAAACCGGGATACGAAACGAGCCGAAGGTGAGTTTCGTATGGTTTATGCGAGTGTATTAATAACCATTACATGAGAGTTGCATACGCTGTTTTATCTACACCCGATAAATAGTGAAGAACTACAAATATTATATTAATATTTGTATTGCACACAATAATACTAATTTAACGAATTTCTTTGAAAAATTTCACAGGATTGTAATTAATAGTATTACTTCGAGAAATAAAACGATGAAATATTAAAAAAAGATCAAAAATCAAGGAAAAGAAAGTCCACATGAGACCGGATTCGAACCAACGTCTCCTGCTACCAAGTTAATCAATGTCAGCGCCACAGACGGCTCGGCTACGGAGACACTACTAGTTAAGATGAAAAAATAAGTAATGAATCATGCATTTGTCGAATGAAAAATTCAATCATTCTAACTGTATTTCTGTCGGTGAAGGTGTCGAAGGTGATTCTCCCATATCGCTGGTATCAGACATTTCGTTATGATTATTGAAGTTTGGCTATATTCTTCAAAAGTTCAATACCTATACCGATTTTGACTTGACAAATGTCAAATGCCGAGCATGCACATCATGCTTGATTGAAAAATAATGGGTTTCTATTGGTTGAAAATCTGTATCGTAATGAAAAATCTGTATCGTGATGGATTTCATTATAAAACGGGTTGTGGGCTCATAAGTGTATTATTAGAGTACGGGTGTAGATGAAAATCGTTATTGGTTGGTAGTTGTTTGTAGAAAAAAATGGTTATCAAAGACGCCTCATGAAAATTGTTGTTGATATCATTTATGATTCATTTGACATATTTTTTCACTCCCTGTGGAGACCAATTATGCTATCAGTTCAGTGTTAAGATAATTGATCTTTACAAAAAGTGAATGAATATGTAGAGTGGGGTTGAATTTTTGGGGGTATGAACATGAACAGATTATTTTGAGTGCGTTATATGAACGACAATTCGATATTCGAAAAAGTTATTTTTCGATTATTTTTCTAACACTTCCAGTAAGTAATGGAGATATCGCTTGTACAGAAAATGCTGGGACACCCTGTTTATCATTTTCACTTATTCTCATTCTTCCAATAACAAGAAAAATATTCAAATGATGCCGACGCATAATTAATGTTCTTCAATGTTACTAAAAATGGAAGGTTCATACCACCAAATGTAAAATCATACTGAAATTAAGTAATGAATAATAAATGAGTAACGGCAATGGTAAAAATCAAAACCAATATAATTTACCAATATTCTTAGTTGAGCTATCATCAATAAACAGATATATAAAAAGAAGAAAGTCCGACACATACCGTCTATAAGGTCGATGCCTACTTATCAACAAAGCAAACACAAAACATAACCACGTGAACGACGTCTTTTGGTTGATTGCAGATTTCTCTCCTCCAAATGTTATGATACGCTTTTCATTGAAATATCTTTCAACTATGCCCCCCAAAAAAATATCTGGTTGTTGCATTATAACATATATAACATCGTAGAGTGGACATGGTTATACAGAGTGTCCAGAGATGAAACCGACAAAACTCATGGGGTTCGAGGGACTGCCCATATGATTGAAAAATGCCATATAGAAATGTTTGAAACCGCTTCGTTACCAACATACAGAGTGATTTGTGGATTTTGATAGAAAATTGAATTTGTCATTTTGAATACAGGGATTGGCCGATTGAGTTTGAATTTTGTACATGAATTACACTAAAAATCCTCAACAAGAAGCCATTCGAACGGAAGCAACATCAAAACCGGAATTTTTTTCCATGTTGAGTTCTTGTAAGAATAACTCACCCTGTATAATGGTTTCATTAAAAATTCTGCCAAAAACCTTCTTAACTATTTCCTGTAGTATTTTTTCCGTAGATTTCGAATTCAAGCTCAGATTTGTGATAAGCATTATACAGGGTGGGTTATGCTCACAAGAACTCGACAAGGAAAAAATGATATTCCGGTCCTGATATTGGTTTCATTCGAAAGGCTTCTTAGTAAGGCCTTCCACTGTAATTCATGTACTGAATTTAAACCCAATTGGCTAATCTCTGTTAAAATATGGCAAATTGAATTTTCTGTCTGAATTCACAAATCACTCTGTATGTCAGTGACTAAGCGGTTTTGGAGAGCAGCATCAAATTTGATATTTTTTCCACTGTAATTCATGTACTGAATTTGAACACAATTGGCTAATCCCTCTTAAAATATGGCAGAGCAGCATCAAATTTGATGTATTTCATTATATTTCTGAAGATAATTCATGTGGAAATTCTCTCAACTAAATCAACTCAGTACGAAATGAAATAAGAGTAATTTATGAATTCATGAAGTTGATGGTTGCTTTCTTAATCAGACTTCTTGTATACCACCGGATAATCTGCCGGTCGGTTGTTTCACCGGCTGGGCCGGCCGTCGGGAAATCCGGTAATATTTTCAGGCCAGAAGACTTAAACATGAGTTGCATTCAACAGCCCTGCCAAATCGCCAATTTTTGGTAGGTCTTTTGGACTTAAAAGAATATAGTGTAAAATTTGTGGGATCGCGAAATGATGACTTTTGACCAAAAAAAATATTTGAATAAACCAATGTCACTATTAGGATGTTTTTATCTTTTTAATATACATATATATATATATATATATATATATATATATATATATATATATATATATATATATATATATATATATATATATATATATAGTATAACTACTGCTCTTCGGGCTTGAAGGCCGTCGTTCTTTGGAATTTCTTCCTGACGTTTCGCTAGCGCGAGTGGCCAGCTTCTTCAGAGGCTTATTCATCTCCGATGACTAAACAGTTCGATTTCTCAAGGCGTATTTATATAGATGCAGGTAGTCTGGAGTCTTAATTACTTCTGTCGGGTTCGGGGAATAATCATCATTATTAGTTGCCGCACTACCTGCTGTGATTTCATTAGTTATTCTTGATTTCTTCAGAATCGGATTCCAAATTCTGTTTAGAGTCAACGCTTCTTCCTTCCTGTTAAAATTGTCCGCATGTTTTTGGATCTCTATTGCCTCCCGTACCAGTCGGCTATGGTAACCCTGGTTGGGGGCAATCAGTGTTGCATTTTCGAACAGAATCTTGTGGTCGCCCTCACTCAATGCGTGTTCCGCCACCGCCGATTTGTCGGTTTGCCCCAGCCTGCAGTTTCTTTGATGCTCTTTGAGCCTTGTACCCATGGATCTTTTCGTGGTACCGATGTAAACCTTCCCACAGTCGAAAACCGCCGAAGGTTCTCGATTGAATAATAACAACTAACAATAGAATTTGAGATAAATGACTTCCGAAGAAATTTGCGATGGAGAACTCAGGGTCTTTGATAGCTCAGTGGCAGAGCATCCGTCTAGAAAACGGAAGGTCGTGGGTTCGAATCCCGCTCGAAGAAGTAAATTTTTCTCAAATTCTTATGATTTGTCTGAATGCCGCTATAATTTCATTCCATTATATATATATATATATATATATATATATATATATATATATATATATATATATATATATATATATATATATATATTTCTTTGAGTTGGTGCAATTAGAATCTTTATAGATATTTATCATTTCTAAGAATATCCTCTTATGTGTGTTATTTACAGAATCTAATATTGTTACATTATTAAAATTGAATTTATGATCAAAATCATTAGTATGTTTTGCTAGTGTGCAAAAATTTTTATTCAATCTTATGTCACTTCTGTGAGCTGTAATTCTATCTTTTAGTAGTCTGCTGGTCTGCCCAATATGATTTTTATTACAACTACCACAAGGAATACAATGTTTTAGCAGCTTCAATTCTATGTAATCTCAACATTTCGTAAGTATATCCACTGTATTCCGCATTTTATATCTGAAATTATACTTCATTATAGCGTTCCGAAAGCTTGAGCAGAAATAAAGAGTGTATTCATTAACCCAGACTGCAATACCCGATATAATTCCATTATCTCTCTCTCTCTCTCTCTTTATATATATATATATATATATATATATATATATATATATATATATATATATATATATATATATATATATATATATATATATATAGTTTGCCCTAGTCTGCAATAGAGAACCACAAACAGACGGATAATTTCAACAGAGAATAAAAAGCTGTGAACCTCAACCGAATATGGGATCCCATTTTAAGAAATTCAAGAATAACGAACATCATGACGGCAGGTTGTACGGCAATTAATGCTAATGATAATTATCCTAATCCATATAAAGAAATTACGGCAATTAATTCAATGAAAATTCTCGAAATCCAGATAATTAGCACTTTAAACCACCTGAATCCATATAAATACCATTCTAGAAGTCGTTATACCCAGTCATCGGAGTCAAACTCAAGGTGTATGAGCCTCCGAAGAAGCTAGCCACTCGCGCCAGCGACACTAGTCCAAGAACCAGGTACTTTTTTTCTGCAATCTTCTACAGAATTGATATTCTTGTTGGAAAATGTTCGGGGGTGTCCCCTGAATGTAAATTCAAGTTGGCGGGACGGGGGGGGTTGAGCTTCAGCCGCCATCTTGGAAAACACGTTTTATCGAATATCTCGTGAACCGTGCATCGTACGATAAAAACAGTAAGGATCATTTTTGTAGATAATGAAATTCTCTGCAACTTTTATTTGAAACTTTTTTTTGTATAAAGCATAGGTTTTTATTTATGGCGCGCCAAAATACTGCCATTTATACTGTTTCATCAACCGTTAACTATATATTTAGCAATAACCATGCTGGGAAAAGTTTGGCGCGCTATAAATGAAAACCTATGCACTATACGGAAAAAAGTTTCGAATAAAAGTTGAAGAGAATTTTATTATCTACGAAAATGATTCCTACTGTTTTTGTCGTACGATGCACGGTTCACGAGATATTTGATAAAACGTGTTTTCCAAGATGGCGGCTGAAGCTCAACCCCCCCTGTCCCGCCAACTTGAATTTATATTCAGGGGACACCCCCAAAAATTTTCCAACAAGAAAATCAATTCTGTAGAAGATTGCATTATGAACTTACTTTTTTTGCTCTGGCTCTTGGCGTACACGCCAGGAAGAAATTCCAAAGGAGGCGGCCTTTAATCCCGAACAAAGGTAGTGATACTGAGACTACGTTCGATACTAACAAATACAATCGTATGGAGAACACAAAATTGTATACATGAAATATATTGTAAATGCGATGATGAAAAATATTTTTCTTAGTTCAATACTGACAAACACAACATTGTTCGAAGAAATGCTTGTTACGCGTCCTGTTGCGGAAAAATTACATTTTTCCAATGTTCAAATTACAAATGTTCAATTATATATCTCATTAGTCGAGTCAATTTGCCATGTTGACATTCATATATACAAATCGACAAAGAATAAACGATCAACGGATGAAAAAACATTACTATGCACACAGGAGCTATAAACTCGCACACGAACAAACAAAATCTGTTGATGAAAATGTTCAGTCAACTAAAAGGACCCCGCACGGTTCTTATGGAAAATGGGTCCCAGTCGAATTGGCTGAAAATTTAGGATAATGTAGTTTATGATGTCCTGATCAAATGTCTCCATGGGCACAACAAGATCTAATGTACAGTTTTTGAGATACAGGGTGTCAAACATGCAGAGAGAGGGATGTTACTTACCTTTAGAAAATCAATAATGTGGCGATTTTTTTGTTACAAAAAGTTAAGGATAATAATTACAATCTCAATATTGTCGACACGAGTTGTAATAAGAAGTTATAAGACTCCGTATACAGGGTTATTAATAATTACATAATTTTTATGTAATTCTTTAAACAAACTCAGTCAAACGCAAAAGCTCGTAGACTTGCAGAATAAGTAAAAAATATTTGATTTTAATATTGGGCGATCTGAGGTTACTATTATACGGGGTCTTCCACTTTTTTAGTTGTAGTAATTTAATTTTTTTCAGGAACATATAAAAAAATTAAACATAAAAGTAGAAAACTAAATATAATATGATCAATATTTTGTGGCTCATGCCTATTTGTTGCATCTTGTACGGATCCTGGTCGACCGCATGATGATGCAGCAATCAAATGGGAGACTAGTGCATTAAAAATATTTCTTACCAGTTCATACCATGTATGTTAAGACATTGTAATTATGATTATGTACGGATTCTATTATTTGTTGATGGCTTGCATCCGATATTAGCGTTATGTGGAACGTACCGACACTTTCGAGCACCTGATTTACAATTGGAATAATAATGATCTCTTATCTTTTATGTGTGTATAAACATTCAAATTCAATATCACTCAAACTACTTTCGTGGTAGTCTCGTCAGATTTTTTGTTACATCTCTGTAAGAATGACAAGATCTCTCATCTTATGATCGGTTAATGTAACGTAATCCGATAATTATTACTGAATGAAAGGTTCTAAAAAAAACCCTTGCCTATCTAAATGATGTGAACATGATTTAATCCTTCCCGAAATAAAGCCCCATATTCGACAGATAATGAAGATCTTCATCGCCGGTTCATACCGTGTGATTCACAAATTATACGGCATTTTGGGCATTTACACCATCTTGTACAGCATTTACTTTTGTACTTGTGCTTTTGTGCTTGTCCCAATTCCGTTACCCCAAGTTTTGCTGATTTAACAGTTTCAATCCTAGCATCTATTATTATTCTAAATGCTTCAAGAGTTTGTTTCAGATAATTGCCAAAATTCCAAATCAACATAAGTGAACAGGGTGTTGTAGTATAATAAATAAATTATATTCATCTTGTAATTATGAACCCCCCTATATGTGTAATCTGTATACTTATATTATTTTAATATATTAAGTTTGAAGGTCAATATGTTATGATTATTTGATTTAACTATTATTGATAACTTTTATTAAAGCTAATAATAAAGCCGGTCGTCGCATTTAATGAATCGCCCTGTATATTATAACGAATCAATGTATCGCTGGTGTCCAACCTTAATCCAATACCCTGCACAAAAAATGAAAATATGAAGCGCACGGTGTTACTGGATACAGTGTTACATAAGATTGAATCAAAGATTCCCTTGGAAATAATTGTTTTGACAGTTAATGTTGATTCTGACACTAATTTAGTATCTGCTAATTGTAAGTGATTGTAACTAGTTTATTGTTTGATTTGATACAGCAGACTTATGAAAACAGACTACCTTCTTCAATATAGAATAAGATGGCCCTAAGGAATAGAAATCTCTTAACTTGTTTTGTTTGTGATGGACGATTTCAACCACGTTTGATGACGAGAATAAATGGGGAAGAGAATGCTGCAAAATCTGAAATAGCTATTCGTAGAAGACAAGAATTTTTCAGGCCGTCTCTTAATGTAAATGCTGATACGAAAATATGTACCAATTGCAATCAGTCGATCCGCAATGAAATATCTGCTATTGAAGAAGACCCTGCTTGTTTAAAGATAAATGTATTAACGCAAACTAGAAGTAGTACGTGCTTGATATGTAACAGCGATGAAGATCTTCGTAAGTTATCTGTCGAATGTAGGGCTCATGTTTTCATTTTGAAAGATATCTATATTCCCGAATATGTTAAATCATGTGCTCATCATTTAGATGAGCAAGGATATATTTTACAACCTTTGGTAATTGGATTGCGTTACATCAACCGACCCTATGTTATAAGAGGAGAAATTCTTCAGTCATTTTTACAAGGAGTTCGTCATGTAGCAAAAAATCTGACGAGAATATACGACGAGAATAGTTTAAGTGACAGTGAATTTGAATACTTATACCCAGTTAATAAACAGCAGTTTTCAGAACTATTTTCCTACTGCGATGGAGTACGCCAAGAAGATTATTACAGATATGTGAATAAAAAAGATCTCTTGATGTTCTTGTGCAAAATGCGTCATGGACTTTCTGATGATTTTGTACGTTTAATGTTTGGCTATTCAAGTAGACAGGCAGTAAGTCTAGCCGTTACTCTTGTTAGACAATCTTTGATGCAACGTTTTGTGACTACCAACATAGGCTTTAATGCTATTACTAGAGAAAATTATATTGAGAGACATGTTACGGACTTTGCTAATGTACTATATAATCCAGAGCCACAAATTCCTCGAGCAATCACTTTCATTGATGGTACTTACAGCTACATTCAAAAGAGTAGCAATTTCAGAGTTTTACGGCAGTCGTATTGTGTACACAAAGGCCGACACTTATTAAAACCTATTTTAATAGTAGCACCTGACGGTTACATAGTCGACATTCAAGGGCCATACTTCTCTGATAGTAAAAATAATGACGCTGCTATTTTGCAAAATGAACTTGAACTAGACGGTAATATAATGAGAAGATGGTTTCAGGAAAATGATATTGTAGTAGTGGATAGGGGGTACCGTGATGCTACTGAAATACTTGGACACCTAGGCATTGTGCATAAAATGCCAGCACTTATGCTTCCTAACCAACACCAACTCTCAACCGAAGATGCTAACGACTCTCGTTTGATCACAAAGTCGAGGTGGATAGTAGAATCACGAAACGGCCACATAAAATCAATGTTTAAGTTTCTACAACAAAATATTCAAATACAACATCTTTCCCATCTAGGGGATTTTTTTCGGATAGCTGGAGCTATTATTAATAGATATCACCCTCCTATCCTGATGGAAGGAGCCGATGCACAATTGGCTCAAAGATTACTTGAAAAGGCTAGTGAACCAAATGTCGTTCAAGCACTAGTTGAGGAAGAGAATCTGAATACTAGAAATGCTCAAAGATGGGTACGTTTAGATGCTGAACAGTTGCAAGATTTTCCAATTCTGACGCTTGATTTTATAAAAACGCTAACAATTGGAGTTTATCAAGTAAAGTTGGCACCGTCCTATGTCCAAGACAAATTACAGAGGGACGACGAAGAATTTCAGTTTGAAACTTTGAGAGATATCAACAGACTACCATGGTCAGGGCTTCTACGGGTTAGAGTATTTTCTCGTTTTAGAAGTGCAGCTAAATATCAACTGTGGATTTCATATCGACCAACAAATAACGAAGAAATAAATAATGAAGAAGAATCTATAGATGGTTATTACTGCACCTGTAAATCTGGTGCTCGAACTGTCGGTACCTGTGCACATATTGCTAGTGTAATATGGTATTTGGGGTACGCACGCCATCAACCAAACATTCGCTACCCCTTAACCCAATTGATAGGATCTGTTCACGATGCAGGAAACAGACCCCAACCACAAAATAATATTGTTCGTTAGGTTTAGTTTTTTATTTTATATCTACGTACGATACTAGTCTGATTTCGTAAAAAAAGAATCACCCTATGTAAATAGCCTTAGAACTTTTCCATACAAAACGTATCGACATCCCCATTACGTTTTAAATATGAGACCCTCAACACCGGTCTGTCGATGGTTTTAGCTTTGAATGCACCTGAAATTGCCATGTTGTTTTGAGATGAAGTCAGTTACAGTTATTGTTTACTGATGGCCGCGTTGAGTTGTTACAGTTTTACTGTTCCCTTAGTTATTCATTATTCTCATACAAAATATACATTTTCTAAATATGTATATCCTACATACAACACCAAAGTGTATAATATATTTGAGCAAAGATCCTTGTACTTCCAGAGCTAACGCAAAGCGACACTGATGATGGAGGTAGACCTCCGAAACCGGTCCTATTCCAAGCTACTGTGTTAATTTGAGATGAGACCACGTGCCAATTGTCTGTATTAAGGTTTACTGTTTCCTTAATGATTTCAAGTTTTCAGACAAAAAATACATCTTTGTAGGCCACATAATATATAATAGTCATAGCTTTTTGTAATAATGTCAGCCACATTTCTCATAATATGAAGTGTATGCAAGATGAAAAAAAAAAGAAAATGCTCTATTATTCTGTAATAAGTCTTGTCCTATGGTTTTTGGGACATGCTTCGCAGGCCATCACCCAAACATTCGCTGGGCCTATCCCCTAACCGAATTATATGATCCGTACAAGATGCAACAAATAGGCATGAGCCACAAAATATTGATCATATTATATTTAGTTTTCTACTTTTATGTTTAATTTTTTTATATGTTCCTGAAAAAAATTAAATTACTACAACTAAAAAAGTGGAAGACCCCGTATAATAGTAACCTCAGATCGCCCAATATTAAAATCAAATATTTTTTACTTATTCTGCAAGTCTACGAGCTTTTGCGTTTGACTGAGTTTGTTTAAAGAATTACATAAAAATTATGTAATTATTAATAACCCTGTATACGGAGTCTTATAACTTCTTATTACAACTCGTGTCGACAATATTGAGATTGTAATTATTATCCTTAACTTTTTGTAACAAAAAAATCGCCACATTATTGATTTTCTAAAGGTAAGTAACATCCCTCTCTCTGCATGTTTGACACCCTGTATCTCAAAAACTGTACATTAGATCTTGTTGTGCCCATGGAGACATTTGATCAGGACATCATAAACTACATTATCCTAAATTTTCAGCCAATTCGACTGGGACCCATTTTCCATAAGAACCGTGCGGGGTCCTTTGTTTGTGCGTTCAACGGAATGAAGTCCTCAATAGGATTACTCCCTATCATCGTGATAACTCGATAGTTGATAGAGCGACTGAATCCTATCTGTAACAACGTAATCGAAATACCACTCATGTCTTTTGTTTCGGTCGATATCGTCTCCAATCGAAAACATTGGAGCACTTTTCTGGCTCCTAATACGAGTTAAGAAGTATTGGTTCTGATTTCCATTATATAATTAACTCCCTGACCAAGCGTGGTTCGACAGGTCTCCAAGCCCACAATGAAGGGGTGGGAATTCTGCACTCGTCAGGTCATCCGTGTTGATACTGCCATATTAATGTGCACTGTACCAACGAAGTGATCGAGTTCACATTATTTTTCGGCTCGAAAGTTGTGGATATCTTTCATGAAATACTCCGCATGTTCTACTTGCAATTCTATTGCATTCACCATAAATTATTAATGAATTCAAGAAATCTTCATTACTGTAACCTAATCTTGACATTATTCTATTATAATTGGTAGCTATCACAATCAGTGAAAACCACCAACGAAAGTCTGACGTTAAATAATTGCTTCATTTATTTTTCTAAAGCACATATTAAAAAAATATTAATGTGCACTGTTGTACGTTAAAGACCAATACCTCAATGTATACAAATTGTAACTTTTTCTAAGGTAGGTACATACCAATTTCGAATTGACTGACCTGATACAGTCGAAAAACTGGATCCAAAAAAAATTTCAATAAGTATAAAAAAAATGTTGAATATCCTAAAAATTTGATGAATTCAAGAAAACGAGCAAGAAAACCACGTCAGTTTCCGTTTGAAACAGTTTATCTCGAAAACGGTTCAAAATAGAAATAGTATTATCTGAACAAAGTCAATCTATAATTGAATGTAGAGCTCGAAAATGTTGAAATATGCAGGGTGTTCCATTTGAAAAAATTGAGTTCCACTCATTTTTTCATGAGATCAAAGTATCTGCATTTTTTGAAGACCCTGTATGAGGCAAATGAAAATATGACTTGGAGTGAAGATCCTCATAGTATCACTCCACTCCATTTCAAATTCGATCGTTTTAGTGCAAGAGAGTTCAAGATTATCAGCATTTATAAAAGTTCATGATTGGTGAAAAAATGACGAAATTAATTTATATCTTCTAAACGGTAATAGGTATAGGGAAAAAGTATATTAATTTGTTGACAAAGTGATAATGAATCATAATATGATATTATATACGCGTAGTTCCATTTGAGAAATCAAAGAAGCCGCTACTTTATAGTAAAAGCGACAACGCCGCATCGTATAAAATTCGAAAAATATCACAAAGGAACCTCTTGCAATATTGTTTTTACTGTACCAATTACTTTGTATCTGTTGAAACGACTTCAAAAATCATTATTGGATTAAAATACTTCATGTGTACCGTCTATGTCCATTACCAATATCACAAAATATTTGTTTTTATACAGGGTGTTCTAAAAATCATAAGAGCAGAAAGGTAACTTTTTGGGGACCCCAATTCCTTTGAACATAAATGAATTCGAAATTGCAGTTTGTACATTCTTTCAATCGGAGGAATGTGGTGATTCCAAGCTATTCACCATCTACAACAATATTCAAATAAAACTATACTGTCTGAAGTAGCATTTTTTCTGTGGGAGAGAAATATAACATGTGCACAGAGAGTCCACAGCGTAGGGACATAATAGAATCGTGATCCTTCTTATACTTTTAAAGCCAGAATATCTTCGTAACAAGTTCTTGCGTGAAATAAGATTACGATGTTTGTCGTATTATGTGATAAAAGAATGATGAATCCAATAAGCGGATTTCCAGTTCTCGAACCCATTGGAAAAAGATTCGGGAAGTATATGTCTTATCCTAGTGGTCAAACGTGGGAACTATTATTTTAAATCAACAAGTGTAGCCAATAGGTACTGTGTTTTATATTTCCTTGATGTTCAAGTCAATGTATGAAACCTCCGACGTTTCATTACGTTGTAGTGTGTAGTAACAGACGAAGTCCACATCGTACCAAATAACTTTTCAGATAGTTTTTGCACTGCCTCAGATTTAGTATCAATTTACTCTTCCTGAAGATGATTACCTTGTTAGCGAAACGTGCGTCAAATAATATTAGTTTGGTGTTAAGGTAATTAATCACTACAAAACGTTTCAGAAATGTTTATATCGATCAGTTTTCAATTATTCCATATGCAATGTTACAGGTCCAACGCTATTTTAATAAGAACTAACATTAAACTGTGCCCGAAATACATGTTTGAGTAAAACCAAGAACTGACCGATAAGGAAATAGTCGGGAGTAATTACACAAGTGCTTCAAAATTTCCGATAATTTTCCATGAAAGCATGTTGTCTAAAAAGTGTATGAGTTTATTTTCATATTTTGTCCCGACTCCGAAGGAGGAGGGCTCTTTTAGCAAAATATGAAAATAACCGAATGCAGTTTTTTTCCTGACAACATGCTTGAATGGAAAATTATCAGGTTCATTTTGATGCACGAGTGTAATCCGGTAGAATATTTCCGGAGTTAAAACAACGACGTTTAAAATTCAGTATTTATGCCTGTCAAGATGACAAATGTACATTTTAACAATCGTAACTATAGATACACGGACCGAGCGGGTATTTTTCGATACCTACTGGGTATTTACCGGCCCGAAAATGTCCCGCCGGGAATTTATCGCTGTAATTGATCGAAAATGTCCCGCTTCATATGGGATTTTTAACATGCGATGGAAATATTTGACGTAATTGATTGTAGGATATAACTACCTTATACCTCTGCCTCCTACCGGTATCATATACAGTCTGAGAGGCCACAACACTAAACCTATAGGGCTCCCAGAAGAAATACATATAACTCGATATTCCATTCATTGGAGAGCATAAAATGGCCCTGCTGCCATGTCTCTGACCACTCGAAGCCATAAAGAAATAAAAAAAAAATTAGGTTAGGTTTAGGTAAGTCGCTCTCCGCGCAACCGATTTTGCGTTTAAATTCGGTTTTATCAGCAATCGGCTGGTTTTTGTCGATTTGTGTTATTGCAATACGCCAGCCACTATCACGAACAATGGCTTTTACGCGTCGTTGATTGTATTAACAGATGAAATCGCACATATCTTATCCGATATTTTTTTTATATTTCACAAATCTCAACTCTTGTTTTATACTCAATCTCCTATGAATGAAACAAATGATTATGTGTATGACTTTCAGGAGCCCTATCATTACCGGTTTAATGTCGTGGCCTCTTAGACTAATAGGTGCTCGATCAAATTGTCGAAATTGATAGAGAAATCATAAAACAATTGCAAAGGAGGCAGTTTGCTGCCACCAGCCTTATGAATACATGCTTTATAGAAGTTCAGTTACACCAAATTATTCAGAAAAAAGTTCGTTTTCAATTTTTCAGTAATATGTGATATGTTTCCCATCCGAACTGTCAGATCCAGCAACGACGACATTATTCATCATATTCAACATTTGATGTCGGGATGGCCGTTCGGAAAGAAAGAACGGAATCAAAAACCCTTCAACCAAACATAATATGATATTCATTTTTCATTTATTCTTCCATTCGAATATAAAACCATTTTTATCGAGCAAAACATAACGAATAACGACAATATTACACTACAATGTAACCATGATGTTATTATATTATTCACAAATTATGGTAACCCTCAGAAACTTCAAACTTGTGAGCGAAAGACTACCGAAGTCTCACTTTTCAACGAGTGATTCCTTGTCAGGTTAGGGAGTTAAAGTCTGTCCGAAACCGATGATCCATCCAGATCACAGCCACGGTGAACATTGATCGACCTCACGTATTCAACGGAACCCACCAGCCATTTCCATCAATTTGAAAGCCGAGTTAAAGACGATTGTTCGCTGAAAACACAGCCATGCCTGCAGAATCATTAGAACTTTGAATAATTGTTCGGTAAATGATCTCATCTAAAATATTCTACTATTCGGACTTCAACTTCTGGGTCGCTGTGTTTAAACTTTTATAGACCTTCTGGTGTATTATTCAGAATTCATAAAAACATTCATTTGTCAGTGTTACTTATATTCGAATTTTTTCCAACATCATGACTCATACCGATGTGTGAATTTCCAGCTTCATCATCGGATGAGACCAGTCAATGTATTCACAGACACATAACCATTAAGTCCCGTTGTTGTTGATCAGTTTTCATAGAATGAAACGAAGCAAAAACCGTATAAAACATACTATTGATATTTGTTACATCTTATGCGGGGCTTGTTCTCAATATCGTGTAGTCCCGAATGATTCTGAACTCACTGGATTATTCCATTTGGCTTACGGGATATTGTGGTTACAGACATGCGAGAGCAGGTTCACATAAAAAGAAGTGTTTTCATGTGACACAGAAATCCCCACAGATGCAAGCAGAGATTTATACCACGGATTTGTACTTGGGAAAAAAGGGTTATTTTTCAAACATGAAGGATACAAAAATAGCATACAGGCGAATATTTCACACCAATGCACACACACACATTAGTCTAAAAGGCCACGACACTAAACCTATAATGATAGGCTCCGAAATGTAATACATATTATTCGATATTCCATTCATAGGAGAACATAAAATGGCCCTGCTGCGATGTCTAGGACCGGTCAACGCATTAAAAAAAATTAACAATTTTTTTTCAGGTTTCTGTAGTGATAAGTCTCCCGTATTGTGATTGTTATTCCAAACGGGAAAGGGGAAGGACTATGTGAAAAATCAGTGCTGCCTTTTCCAAACAGTGGGCAACATGGCGGCAGCAGCGTTTGAAAGTGGCCCTCTGCGAAACCGATTTTGCGTTTCAATTCGGTTTTATCAGCAATCGGCCGTTTTTTTTTTTGATTTCTATTATTGAAATACGCCAGCCACTACCACGAACAATATATTTTACGTGTTGTTGAGTGTTTAAACAGATGAAATCGCATATTTTATACGATGTTTTTCGATTTTTCATCAATCTTAACTGTTGTTTTATACTCAAATGAACGCCACGTAAAATCCATTGGTCGTGGTATTGGCTGGCGTATTTCTATGATACAAATTGAAAAGAACTTGACGATTGCTGATAAAACCGAACTAAAATACAAAATCGTTTGCGCTGAGAGCGACTTTCAAACGCTGCGGCCGCCATTTTGTCAACTGTTTGGAAAAGGCAGCACTGCTTTTTCATATAATCCTACCCCTCCCCTGTTTGGAGAAACAATCACAATACGGGAGACTCATCATTACAACCTAAAAGAAAATTTTGTTAATTTTTTTTTATAGCTTTGACCGGTCCCAGACATGGCAGCAGTGTCATTTTGTGTTCTCCTATGAATGAAATGACGAATTATATGTATGACTTTTGGGAGCCTTTCATTATAGGTTTAGTATCGTGGCCTCTTAGACTACATCATCTGCCATATTATATCATTCAAAACTCAACGAGATATACCGGATGACAACAAAATCATACCTTTAGGGTAAGAAATTTGATATCGAAAATAATTAACTAGTTCTTTGTGGCTAAAATTTTCAACAATAAAACAATTGCACATCTTTACCGGTTTGGCAGGAAGTCGTCACGTGCCGAATGTTAATTTTTGTTGATCATCCCGAAGGACATAAAAAATATCTCTTCAAACAATATAACAGAAGTCAAATTTACCGGAAGATGATTGCGGATACCAGCGATCGAAACGTCGTGAGTGCACACAACTTGATACTTCATCTCAATATTGTTCGTATTTATTAATATTTCTTTATTTGGAATTTGTTTGATTCTACAATTTTTTCATTCAACATTCTCATATGATCAATTGAAGTTTCAATTTTATTCTTTGATCAGAATCCAGTTGAATTTTTTGTTGTGTAATTAAATTCAATTATTCGTAATTTATTGTTTGATTATTTCGATCTTATAAGTATTTTGCAACGGGTTATAATCAATCCCGTGGAATATGAAAGTCCGATCCAAAAACTTTCACAGAAAAGTTGACAACATTGACCATTAGAACCTATCTCTAGGCAAAACATGTATACCTTTAATTAAATTCTATGTATATTAGGAATCTCAAGATTATTTTTTTATAATCGAGTATTGAAACGCATTTTTCAGGTTTTCTTCCCCCTGAAAATGAAAAAGCTTTTGATTCTCAAAGAGATATTCAATGAAATATAAACCATAAAAAAAGTAGTCGGAAAAAATACTTATCCTCATGATTGTGCTAAAAGAACCATCCAAAAATCTGAAAGAAGTTCGTAAAGAGCAAACACCAATATTCAAAAAATTCCTTCGATTATAATGATCATTCCTCATATCCATGGTTTATCGAAACAAATCGATCGTATGGATTATAGATATAATATAAACAATATACAAAATAGAGAACACGATCAGATCCATGTTGAGTCGAAGCAAACCTTTGAACAGACAACAAAATCCAAAGAATTGTGTTACATTTGCATTTGGTAGTGTTAATCCACAATTTACGTAGATTGCGTTTATTTGATAATATTTGCATTAAATTTACTATTTGAAAAATAGAAAAATATATCTCGACAGCTAACGACAGTACTGACACTGTCATTGTATCGACAGCAAAATATGACACGAAGGGTAGGCAATCATACAGCAATGAACTCCTGACAGAAAAATATGGTCAATTAGGACCTTAGGTCAATGTCAAATTTCTCTTCCTGTCACCCATCCTGCTCACCATGCAGCACGTCGAGAATTTTAAATTTTTCAATAATGTTTTAGAAAATTTCAATAGTTAAACCCTATTTGGCACTGATTTCAACTTAATGTTTCACTTACATTTTATTTCTCAACTCTGGAAGATCTTCCTGTAAATACTTGACGAATAAGTTATTCAAATTTCATTTTCAAACTAACTTCAGGACTGTTACTTACTTGCAGGTATCGCAGTGATGATAGCGTAAAAGCCGAAAGCACTTTGCAATTTACAAATAAATATATTTACACGAAATAAGACTTTTTCCTGATTTATCAGTCACGTGTATGCAGCTCGAACAAATCTCACCAATATAAGAAGTTCATATCAAGGCGGTTGGAGAAAAAGGTGAATTGTTCCACATTGGGTGGACGAGCCCTTCGATCATTAGCGACCCTCCAGTCACGCCCTAATTGTGTCTTTATTATGATTCGCCCCCAAGCGAAAAAGTACGAAAGTCATCAAAATGATTGGGAATTTCTACAAGAGTGCTGATAAATAACTTCACTGAGATCGAAGGTATATCATCTCCGTCGTCAAATATTATTGTGCGTTTCGTATCTCTCAGAAACTTCTGATGCAAATGGCCAATTTGTAGTCACTTCACCTATAAGCCCTCGCGAATCCGCTTTGCTGAATTGTGCTCAAGATTTCTCCAGAAATTCAATTACCAACCTTGAGAAACTTCAAAGGAATAAACGGAATGATCTCAAATTTTCACCTGTCGTATCTGCAGTGAGACTAGAGGCAAGGGCGCCCATACAAACCTTTCCAGGAGGGGGCAGATCGAAGCTTCTAGGCATACACCTTTAAGTTATATACTCAGTTCTAACCACTTCTCATTAAAAACAATATAACGTACAGGAGTAACCTCCCTTTGTGAATTGGTGTAACAAAGTTCAAACCCAACTGAATTCCAACTCCCACTGTAAACTTCATGAAGTTTTGATTTAGTGAACGGTATATTTCACCCTAAAGGCAACCTTCCCCTCCTGCCCATAGGTACGGTCGCCCATGACTAGAAGGGCTTAGCTTCATCTCACTTACGTTTCATTAGTCTCGTCCTTCTCCCCTGTCTTTCTGTTCAACTATAACCCAGAAAAGCATTCAACCAATTACAGAATTTTTCGTCTGTGCAACGTTTTCACTTCATATTATCAAGAAAAATGTACCTCCAAGGGGTTCGTCCACATAATTCTCTCTGACGGCGGACTATTATCGTCATCGAAAGCTATAGGTTCACAGAATGACAGCTTTTCGTTCAGACTGTAGACTGTACTACTCTATGATACCATCGATTATAGAGATATAGTCAGCCAACCTTATGGAAATATCATTTGAAAGGATGGATACTACGGGTAGTGATTTCGTTTCCAAGTCATGTCTTTTATTTCGTTTTTTCTTACGGACGTCGTAGACTGAATCACACATTTTCTTGATTACTTATACATAATACTGAAAGATGGCAATAAATCTAGAAACAGAAGTGCGGAATTTCTGGTCAATGTCGTAGATCATTTATGTTTTGAAGCTTATTTTTATGCTTAAAATTCATTTCTTTCGTGAACTGCTATCGTCAACTCTATTTTTTTCAAGCTTCATTATCTTTCTCTTAACATTTCAGGCAAACTGACAGACAGAACTCTGCTCCTATTTTTCCCTTCAGAGTAGGGAGCTTTGTCGTGCGTTGTCAAGTAAACGGAAATATCGACATTATAGTGTAGATGACTCAACACAAACGCCCCAAATCCATTTTACACAGGCATTGACCACCTATATCTCTAAAAACAATGATAATACGGCGTCGGATGCAGATTTTCAACTCCATCTCTGGCTCCAGGTCATGAAATAGGTATTAAATACCATGGGAAGAAAATAAAGTTACTTTGATGTGAAGCGAAGTGGAGGAGAAGCGAAGGAAAGGAAAAGCATTTTTCCACTAGCTTTAAGGTCGTTATATTTCCAATGTAGGAATGAAAATGCTTGCATATTTATGAAAACAACTAGGTACTGAAGTTTCGGAACTACGACTACATGACACAATATGTTGCGTCGTCGTCAAAGTGTTGACAACGATTTATTGCTAATACAAACGTAGCGGCATCGTTTATAAAGATATAGTTAGTCAATACCTGTGTAAAAAGAATTTGGAGCGGTTTTGTAACTCCATCTACAATATAATGTCGATATTTCCGTCTACTTGACAAAGCACGATGAAGTTTCCTTTTCTGAAGGGAAAAAAGGTGCAGACTTCCCTCTGTCAGTTTGACTGAAATATTGAAAAAAGGAATCTTGAGAATAGAGTTGATGATAGAAGTTTATGAGGGAAATGAAAGTATAGGCATTTAAATAATCAATCAGGGAAAATCGTATTTCGTGTAAATAAATTTATTTAAAAATCGCAGAGCGCTTTCGGCTATCAAGCCATCTTCAGTGCTATACCTGCAAGTAAGTAATAGTCCAAAATTGGATTAAAGGTTAGAATTGAATTACTTACTCGTATAGGTATTTACAGGGAGATCTTCACAATCACCAATAATCGTGAGACATTACATTGAATAAACATCAAAGTTAAAATCAGTGCCCTTTTGGGTCGACAATTGAAATTTTTTTATTAAAACATTGTTGAATGATTAAAATTTGGATTCCCAACGTGCTGCATGCTGAGCAGGAGAGGTGACAGGAAGTGAAATTTGACATTGACTTAAGGTCCTAAATGATTCTGGAACATAAGTCAATGTCAAATTTCACTTCCTGTCAGCCCTCCTGCTCAGCATGCAGCACGTTGGGAATCCAAATTTTAATCATTCAACAATGTTTTAATAGAAAAATTTCAATTGTCGACCCAAAAGGGCACTGATTTTAACTTTGATGTTTATTCAATGTAATGTCTCACGATTATTTGTGATTGTGAAGATCTTCCTGTAAATACCTAGACGAGTAAGTAATTCAATTCTAACCTTTAATCCAATTTTCGACTATTACTTACTTGCAGGTATAGAACTGAAGATGGCTTAGTAGCAAAAAACGCTCTGAGATTTTTAAATAAATTTATTTACACGAAATACGACTTTCCCTGATTCATCAGTCACGTGTATGCAGCACCAACAAATCTCACCATTTAAATAATCTTCGAAAGGTGAGTGTTCTACGACGTTGACAAAAATGTCCACTTATTTTTCTGAATTGACTGCTATCGTTTGGTATGAGTAAATATGTGATACAAGCTATGACGTCCGTGAGAAAAATGGAAGAAAAGACATGACTTGTGTGTGTCATCTACCTGTGGTATCCATCCCTTCAAATGATATTTTCTTATGTTTGACTAACTATATCTCTATAATGGTAGCAGTGGTCATGAGCTGTAACCACATATTACAGAAACTACTCGTAAAACCAAATAGTATGTGGCGCAATTCCTGTGGTAGTGCCACATCCCAACTATTCAACAAAATTTGACAGATTACATAAAACTGTAAAAACTCCAAATGCAGAATACTGTACCATCGACGAGCTGCTGACGAATTTTCTATACTTTAATCTTTCGATGCAAACCAATCAATAATAAAGTCAAAATGCTTGAGGCTTTCGCGGCCGAGGTTATTAGTATAACTACTTTTCAACGGGCTTCAAGGCCGTCGTTCTTTGGAATTTCTTCCTAACGTTTCGCTAGCGCGAGTGGCCAGCTTCTTCAAAGGCTCACTCATTTCCGATAACTAAACGTTTCGATTTCTTAAGGCGTATTTATATTGATGCAGGTAGTCTGGAGTGTTGATTACTTCTGTCGGGTTCGGTGAATAATCATCATTATTAGTTGCCGCACTGCCTGCCGTGATTTCATTAGTTATTCTTGATTTCCTCAGAATGTGATTCCAAATTCTGTTTAGACTCAACGCTTCTTCTTTTCTGTTGAAATGGTCCGCATGTTTTTGGATCTCTATTGCCTCCCGAACCAGTCGGCCATGGTAACCCCGGTTGGGGGCAATCAGTTCAGCATTTTCAAACAGAATCCTGTGGTCACCCTCACTCACTGCGTGTTCCGCCACCGCCTATTTGTCGGTTTGCCCCAGCCTGCAGTTCCTAATAATGAATAAATGATTAAGTCGCCCCCAATCACAACACATCTCCTGTGCAAGAAACAGTTTTCTTCAGAATCAATTCAGAATACATGGCGTCACATACCCTGAGACGACTTACTTTATATGACGCTGTTCAGACGAATACATAATTTTCTGTAACTCACCTGGAAATTTATGAGAAATAAGAGCATTTTGTAAGTCTTCTTTCAATGGTGGCAGCGTGAATTCCGAAGAAAACTGTACATTGAACTCTTTTAAATGAATTTGAAAGTTTTGCTTCAGAGTATTACAAATTTCGAAAACGCGTTACATATCAGATAGACGTCAAAGTCAACTGACATCATCTAATATAAGATGTCAGTCTCCGGTATCTTCACTCCCAACTGGAACGACATAACCGCCATTAGCGCCTTGATCAAAATTGATTCCGTTTCTGATAAATGGAAGGTAAAAGAATTCTTGCGTATGTGGAAGTATTGTAAAACTTGGAGGAAAAACTAATTCATATCCTTGGAACTTTTCGTAGCTTGATACCCCCAATGAACTAATGCAGAATCAAAATAGAGACAGTTCTGAATCCGCCTCTCAACTCACACTCGAGTGAAAAAACAATAAAGAACCATCATGCAGGAGAACTTTCAGACAATTCCCAACTACTCAGAGGATAGAACCGTTGAAGTATATTTTTATTACATAAAATATAAAGGGAATTTTCAAGAAGCTCAACTTCGCATTTTCTCTCAAAACTTCATGTAGTCTGCAACGGAATTCAAACCTTTCAGATCAAATTGCGGAAACTGAGAAAATTTCTTTGTCAAGTTGGTCTCCAAGACTTTGATGAAATGGAATGTGGGCTCAATGAGGCAGTGTTGCGCCCTATAATACAGTGCGGTCCATAGGTATGGAATAAATTCATATTTAGCGTTATGTGTTTTATTAGCAAATCCTGATAAAGGTCAATTTTTATTGTGGATTTGACAATGTAATGTATAACAATAATACAATCTCAATTATGAGCACCCCCTCAAAAATTTCAAATGAGTAGGGGGGTCGTGTGACATTTTGTTCGAGAGGGATTTTCATTATCTGTTCAGCAATATTAAGTTTTTCACATTTGGTGCAACCATCACGGAGAAAATGTGTTATTGAAATTTGAAAATATTGACTGTAAATTATGTATCCGTTGAAAAAAACTGAATTTGATTATTCACATTATGCTATTGTCAATTTGACAGTTTATAGTATACAATCGACCTGTGTCAGGTTTTCACAACAGTGTCAATAATTTTAAATTTGAATAACACATTTCCTCCCTTATGGTTGCACCAAATATGAAAAACTCAGTATGGCTGAACAGATAAAAAAATCCCTTTCGAACAAGATGCCACACGACCCTTCTTCTCATTTAAAATTTTTGAAAGATCGCTCATAATTAAATGCGGGTGCAAAAAGGCGGTAATGTTGTCCTACTGTATATTGTCAAATTGACAATTAAAATTGGCCTGTTTCAGTATTTATTGATAAAATACATAATAACGCTAAAAATGAATTTATTCCATACCTATTGACCGCACTGTATGAAACAGCAGGTCTATTGTGTTCATAGGAGTAATGAAAGAGATATCTGTGGCAGAAATAGTTTGAATTGATAGAGAAGTCTGTTTTTGTAGAATCTTCTCTTCAGATTCTTGTGGAGACATGGAAATGAACTAAAGAATCGAGAAGAAGATACTTTTTTCGTGAACGCTTTTCTGTATAGTTCATTTGGATGATATTCTTTTCTTTCGTTTTCTTCGCCGGTAACAACTCAGTGTAGGGGAGAAAGATCTTTACTTTGCGATTCAAAAGTCACCCCGATTCAATTTTTTTTTAATAATTCCAGGGTTTTTGTGTCGAATGAACTTTATCAGTTTCGCCACAAATCACAGTATTATAGTTGTTTACTTTAATGAATCTGAACATACATCATTGGTAGTTAATCCTTCGGATTCTACAAAACCTGACAGGATACGATATTATCTTCCACAATATTATTCTACAAGTATCGATTGGGTTAACAGAAAATAATTGTTTACAGTAAAGTACATGTTGGAGCACATTAACAGTTTGTTCGCTCAAACCCTGCTGTTCCGTGGTGAAACAATGCGGCAATTACTCTGCTGGAAATGTTGATTGGAAAAAATCAAACGACTCCTATGAAAAATCGAATTCAGATCACTTTGTAGTTCATGTTCGAACAATATCTTTGTGCCAACGCTACACGGAAAATGTGGTAAATGTTTTTTATATTTCCTTTTGTCGAACCCTCGTTCGCATGCGCCCAGTAGGTAGAGCCTTGTGTGGGCAAGGAACGGCTAATTGTCTTGGGTACTCAAGCAATCTGGGGCATCTCACTGATTTTTAGGGTAGCGCATTTGGTTTTTCAACTATAGGAAAACCCAGAAAAACCCACAGTGCTATCGAATTGGTTGGTGTAGTCAATCGAGATATTCCTTCTACTAGGATTGGTATCTAGGCAACTTATTGCTTATCGATTGCTGTTAGAACCAGCAGTGAGTAATTTATATTGACCGATCGGCCACATCCAATGATTCATTTATTTACTATACACATAAGTAATAAATAGTAATGACATTACAACGAACAAAGCAGTAATCGATAAGTGATATTTCAGATGTTTCGATATCTATATAATGTGTGAATAATATTGGATGAAATTAGACTAGGATCTAGGTGAAACATTGAAATGGTAGGTAATGGGCTTATGATATGATAAGAGACAAAAATAAAATATATATAGCAAACAAAATATGAGTACACTTAGGCTAATTGCGTGAGTTTGACAAGGTACAGCAAGATTGATGTGTGAACTAAGTATGCGTCTTTTTCTTTCAGTTACTTCATGATTTTATTTGTATAAGAGCGATTATTATTCTTCTATCGCTTCTCAGAATGTATTATTTCAATTCTCTTTTGAATTTAATTTTTTTTTCACTTCTGATTGTATCAGGACTAGGACAGTTACAAAATTCCTGGAAATATTGAATATATATATATATATATATATATATATAAATATATAAATATATATATATATATATATATATAT
The DNA here is from genome assembly GCA_032362365.1 of Zygogramma bicolorata. NCBI lineage: Eukaryota > Metazoa > Arthropoda > Insecta > Coleoptera > Chrysomelidae > Zygogramma > Zygogramma bicolorata. Next base: position 30,192 of record JAVJAQ010001648.1, read on the forward strand.
ATATATTTATATTTGTGATGTATTCTCGACCGTACTTTATAAACTAGATTTGGAAGTTCTCAGGTTTGCGGTCTGTTTACTAATAAAACTCATTTGTTCTTGTTCTCAATATTTCGCTAATGTTTATTAGCTTCATCAGGAGAAAAGAATCATAGAATTAATATTCCTGGTGTGTTCATTGCCTTGGGAAGCTGAATCAAACTACCCATGCTTGCATAGTTACTGCCTCACTTAAACTCACTTAAACAGACCGCAAACCTGAGAACTTCCAAATCTAGTTTATATATACCGTGTGTCACAGACTCATGGTACACCCCCGTTTTCTCCTTTGTTTTTCTAGCTATATTTTTGAGATTCGGAACATCGAATAAGCTCACTGAACAGCATTTCTCGACATATCTGAAAGAAAAAAACAACTTCCAATTTTTCCGGAAATGACATCAACTTTCGATTCTTGAATGGGACACCCTGTATATTGTTACATGATCGGCTAGGGATGATCATGAGGAATCCAACGATACTAGGTTTGATGATGTTATCTCCAATGACTGCGGAGATATCGCCATTTATATTATCCATAAGCTCAATGAGTGGGAGAGAGAATTGGATTGACCCGCCAGTAAAGTTTCTCTCTCCTACTATATATATATATATATATATATATATATATATATATATATATATATATATATATATATATATATATATATATATGTGTTCGGATAGGTTTCCGAGGTGTGTTGTTGTTGAGTTCGGGGTTGAACCGCGTCTGGAGTTTTGTTCTCGACGTTTCGGCTCCGATTTTGGAGCCATTTTCAAGAGGTAAATGTGACTTCACGCTGAGGTCTCAATCTGCCTACTCCTCAGGTGTTGTCACAGGGGGCAAGGGTTTGTGACTTGACGCCGGGGCCTCAATCTGCCTACTCTCCAGGTCTCGTCACGAGTTCTTTCTAAGGTCTCAATCTGCCTACTCCTTAGATCGAACTGAGGTATCGAGGGATGTTGGGTAGTATTTATAGCAACGGGTGCTACCGAAGGACCGTCGGATGTCTTGGTGGGGACTGGGCATCTGGAAATTAGGGGTTTCCATGCAGTTGGAAGTCTCTGGCCGTCGTCACGTTTGTTTAAGCAGGAAGGTCGCTTCTCGATTTCGATGGCTTCGCGAATTATACGAGCTTGTAGTGTTTTTGCTGAGGCGATGGTCTTAGTGTTCGCAAAGTCTATGTTGTGTCCTGTCTCTTGATGATGTTTGGACAGAGCTGAAGATGGGTCTGATTTTCGGACAGCAAGTTGATGTTCGTATACTCTACTTGTCACACGTCTGTTGGTCTGGCCTACATATGTTCTATGGCAATCAGAACATGGTATTTCATATATACCCTGTGATTCGTTGACAATTTTGTCCTTGGGGGAGCGGAGGAATGTGGAGATTTTATTGCTGGCTGTAAATATCGTTTTTATGTCCTGTTTTTTGAGAATTCGGCTGATTTTGTCAGTAACACCTTTAATGTAGGGAAGGAAAGCTTTGTGGGGAACGTTGTTGTCTGTTGGGTCTCTGGGAATGGAATGAGAAGTTTGATGGCGGCGGATGGATCTGTCAATTTGATGGTCTGTGAATCCATTTTGAAGAAGGGCTGATTTGAGTTGGGCTAGTTCCTGTGGTTTGTTGTGGAGGTCTGTGAGGTTGATGGATCTGTGGATGAGGGAATTCACAACGGAATTGGTTTGTGCCGGATGATGGTGGGAGTTTGCGTTAAGGTATCGGTTTGTGTGTGTTGGTTTCCTGTAGACCGTGTGGGTGAAGGAGTCATTGGTTTTTGTGATGAAAACATCTAAGAATAGAAGGGAGTTATTGCTTTCGATTTCCATTGTGAACTTTATATTTGGGTGGAGGTCGTTAAGGTGATCAAGGAAATTATGGAGAGTTTCGGAGCCGTGAGCCCATATGACGAAAACGTCATCTACGTATCTGAACCAGCAAGAGGGTTTGTGGTCGAACGTGTCAATGGCTTTAGTTTCGAAGTCTTCCATGAAAAGGTTTGCAAGGACTGGTGAGAGGGAAGAACCCATGGGGGCGCCTTTCACTTGTTTGTAAAAGGTACCTTGGAATAGGAAGTATGTACTGGACATACAGTGACTGATGAGGTTGAGGGTGCCTTTGGAAATTTGGTGTTTGGTTTCGAGAATGTTCAATGTATCTGATAAAGGGATATTTGTGAATAAGGACACTACGTCGAAACTCACAAGGATGTCAGTCTGTTGGATATTGAGGTTTTTGAGGATTTCAATGAAGTGGAAAGAGTTTCGTACATATGACGAGGACTGTTCTGCAAGGGGTTGGAGAGTATTCCATCCCTCGATACCTCAGTTCGATCTAAGGAGTAGGCAGATTGAGACCATAGAAAGAACTCGTGACGAGACCTGGGGAGTAGGCAGATTGAGGCCCCGGCGTCAAGTCACAAACCCTTGCCCCCTGTGACAACACCTGAGGAGTAGGCAGATTGAGACCTCAGCGTGAAGTCACATTTACCTCTTGAAAATGGCTCCAAAATCGGAGCCGAAACGTCGAGAACAAAACTCCAGACGCGGTTCAACCCGAACTCAACAACAACACACAACTGACCGCGGAAACCTATCCGAACACACATATATATATATATATATATATATATATATATATATATATATATATATATATATATATATATATATATATATATAAGAAACTGAATGCTGAATGAAACAATTGAAAATAACAGTAAGTACTCAATACTACTACTATCTATAGAAAATATGATTATTCGTAGCAGACTTCTTGAAGACCTCCAAGGAATAAGTGAAATAGTCATTTTTCTATGCATGAGCTCTCCTTAGGATTATCAGCATCGAAAAGGATGTAATGTATTTTTCCCTTCACTCAACTGACATCAATCCTCAGAAATCGAAACTTGAGCTAGCACTCAATCCCATTAATATGTAAATGATAAATGAATAGTCTGATTTAAAGCCCATTCATTTGTAGTGAACTAACATTTCTCATTATGACGAATGGATTTTGAGATGGAAAATAATCACTTTGTTTCTGGGTTGCCTTCCATTAATTTTCCATTGATATGTTTCAATCATATATTTTCGAAGGATAATAACTCATACATGTTCCGTAGTTTTCTGGGTTTCCAATCACAACCTGAAAAATGATAATTAATATTGGAAACTATACAAGTGTAGGAGGGCAGATTTGTCAAATGTCAATTACGAAGATTGTCAACAAGAGATAATTGCATTTGAACAGGAATTTGCGTATTAAGTGTTGAGAACGGAAGCGGATTCAGTTTCCGAAACGTTGATATTAATTATACGAGAAGTTGCTGACTAATTGGACTTGTTCTATCCTGAAAGAACTGTTTTTCAATAGACGCAGCAACTTTTCGTGGTAGATTAAAAATCTGTCCTTCTACACTTGTATAGATTCCAATATTAATTCTTATATTTTCAGATTGTGGTAGGTTACAAAACCATAAAACTACAGAACAAAATCGATCCACCACAAGATAATGACGTTCAAACAGTTTTTATACATGTACCAGGATTCTTAAAGCTACTTTTCTGGACCTTAGTGTGAAGAGGATCAAAATACTAAAGAGGTACAAATTTTTCAACACTTCATTAAATCAACGCAAAGGATCTCAGTTTCATAATATTAATAAGTGCATTATTTTTCCACTATATATTATTTTCCTCAGTTAGAGTACAGGGACTATTGATCACTAGTAGAAATATTATAGAACTATTCGATCATAGTAATGCAAGTGGTTACCATTAGAGAATATTTTGGAATTTATGTATTAGAACCTTTCAGGTGTAGAGAGATGTATTAATAGCAATCAATATACCAAGAGCGCCCATATAAATATTTTCAGAGGGGGGGGGCAGACCAGAAACATCTAGTCCTACACCTTTTCAAATGTGATATTTAGTTCTGAATACTTCCCATTTATGATTTCATTGTGTGAATCGGTTTTACAAATTTCAAACACAACTGAATTTCTACCCCCGATTGTAGACTTTATTAAGTTTTGTTTCAACGAACGGTATCTTTCAAATACCAAGGGTTGCGAGGGGCGCCTATGCATATATCAAGGAAGGATAATTACTATTCATCTTGAAGTATGTACATAGCTTCTTATACCTTCTTCGAAGTCGTCATTTCTGTAATGTCCTAATATTCAAAATACAGAAAGTTGTGAAACTATAATACTCCAGTCTATGACGGTGAAAAAAGTGTAAACTGTGTATTTATCCCATACAGCACCGATTCGTATGAAAATTTGTATATAGGTTCTACTTACCCTCTATTCCAAAATCTACCCCGTGCCGAGGGTTGCTTTCTCCCTGGGGGGTGGATGCCACCCCTTTTTGGGGGTGAAAATTTTTTTATTGGAAATAAGTGCGGCAATCAATAGATTGACTAATTCTAAGCACTTTTTGTTCAATGAAGTTTTTTCTGGAAAGCAATACTTTTCGACCTATTCGCGAGTGAAATTGTCGGTTTTCAGGCAAAAAAAACACGTTTTCAGATCCTTTTTCGCGAATAACTGGAAAATATTGCATCTAATCGAAAAACCTGCGGAGAGCAAAATTATAGCTTTTGAAAAAACAAAGGCGATTGTTTATTTGTGATGTATGCAAACCCACAACAAACTGAATAATTGCTTGTTGAAAGTTGATTGGTATTTTCAAACGCCAAAATGAAAAGTTTCTACGTACAATAACGAAAAACCAATGCATTTTTCGGAAAAGACTTATTGGAACTTTCCTGAAGTCCTTCGAAAATCCTTCATTTTTGTTATTTATAAAAGTTTCTAGCATCAAAACTGACCGAGGTATGAATCCTATTTTTTCGTTGAAAAAAAATTGTGAATAACTCATCCTCTCTTCTCTCCCCTTCGAAAAAATTTGTTGTTACTCCATAATTCACTTCATTCATGTTCTTTCAATGAGTTCTGAGTTTTTCATCAATCGAAAGTACGTAGTTTTGGATAAAATTGAGATTGAAGAGAAAAAATCATATACGTAATTCAGCGAAAACTCACAATTTCTTCGAAATAACTCGAAAACTATTGATCACATGCAAAATTTTCTAGAGTACAAAATTGAGGGCTATTCTTCTCTGAAAATTTCGGTGTTCAATTTTTTTTCTGCAGGATGAAAATAGAGTAAGATATGGCCAGTTAAATATTGTGAGGGTTCGCGCAAAGTACCTTTTTTGAGCCCTTTCAGCATGAACCTTTTCAAAAATATAATCTGAAACAAAAAATAATGTGAATGATCTTATAGCTCATGAAAAAAGCTACAAAATACTCCTTTGGTGGATTTGATTGCTTGGAGACTAAGCGAGTTATGGGAAAAAACCAAAAACAATTTTTGTAGAAATTAGAGTGTATACATTAGTATATTGAAGAATGCACATAGTAACTATATTTTAGGTCTAGTGGAACTATATGTATATTATATGAGTATATATACATATAGTTCCACTAGGCAACGATTTTTTCCAAAGAGGGGGGAAAGAGAGGATAAGTTATTCACAATTTTATTTCAAGGAAAAAATAGGATTCAACATTATTTCCTTCATACCTTGGTCAGTTTTGATGCCAGAAACTTTTATAAATAAAAGAAATGAAGGATTTTCGAAGGACTTCAGGAAAGTTCCAATAAGTCTTTCCCGAAAAATGCATTAGTTTTTGGTTATTGTACGTAGAAACTTCACATTTTGTCATTTGAAAATACCAATCAACTTTCAACAAGCAATTATTGAGTTTGTAGTGGGTTTGCATATATCACAAATGAACAATCGCCTTCGTTTTTTCAAAAGCTATGATTTTGCTCCCCGCAGGTTTTTCGATTAGATGCCTTATTTTCCAGTTATTCACGAAAAAGGATCTGAAAACGTGTTTTTTTGCCTGAAAACCGACAATTTCACTCGCGAATAAGTCGAAAAGTATTGCTTTTCAGAAAAAACTCAATTGAACAAAATGTGCTTGGAATTAGTCAATCTATTGATTTCCGCACTTATTTCGAATAAAAAAAATTTCACCCCCAAGAAGGGGTGGCATCCACCCCCAGGGAGAAAGCAACCCTCGGCACAAGGTAGATTTCGAAAAAGAGTGTATGTAGATCCTGAATCCAAATTTTCATGCGAATCGGTGCTGTATGGGATAAATACACGGGAAAATTGTCATAGACTGGACTATAAGCGGCTACAACTAATTATCAAGTGCATGTTCAGTTGTCGTCATCGTGTTAATAATGCTCTGTCGCTATGACATTTCTGCCAAATTTGATATAACAGTTGTCATAAACGATGAGTTTGGATCATTTGGTAGAAACTTCACGTACAGATCAATTAGCTTGATTATAAACTGATACTATTTGCACTCGATGCGAGTTTCGCTAACAAGGTTAGCATCTTCAGGAGTAATAAATTTGGTACTCAATCAAAATACTAGGGAAAGCTTTTCATATACTTTACAATTTCAGGTAGTGCAGCAACAACTTGGAAAGTTTTTTGGTCCGTTAAGGTTTTCGTCTGTTGCTAGTAATCAACTATTCTGACTAATTTCTCAACAATAAACGAACAAGCGGGCTAGAATGAGCGACAAGCTCTTTGTTATTTTCACCTTTTGCTATTTCTAGACTCTCACATGCATCGGGTAGCCTTGTGTCATGCACATGCCTAATCAGTTTCAAATTGCTTTCACTAATTCATTGTCCAGAGCGTGTTGGTCGACAATGAACTTTTCTACCCTTCCCTATCACGTATATTCAAAATGAAAAATCAGTTTGGTGTTAGGGTAATCTTTATCAGGTTGTCATAACATATTTTTCTTCCGGTGGGATGAAAGTACCATTTTCCTCCTTTCTTCAGAGGACTATAATGACAGCTGAAAATATATATTGCACTTCATGATTTTAATTATAAATTTTACTGAAAAGTATTCACGCATTGCAAAAATACGAACGATACATGAAAGCGGCTGATGAAATAGTGAACATAAATCAGTGCACCTTCAGATACATTTGGTGAAAAATTTGCGCTTGATAATAGGCCAATTGATATAGACATAATTTTTCCAAAATTCAACAATAATTACCAGTTCTGGAACTTCAGTAGAATGAAAAGTCCGTTCAAATGATATTAAGTCTGATTTCGCAACTTTTTTTCTGAACGGAACATGTTGAAATAGGAGTTCACGAATTTTCGCATTATTTGTACGGAGATGCAAAGTTCTGCAATCTTTCCGAGTATTGCGAAATAGCAGTTTACATCTTCTGGTGAATTTGCAACCGGAACGTTTTGTTCAATACAAAAAAATTGGGAATAATCCTAGTTTTTTCAAAAAATAAATCAAAAGTTCTGCAAACTTGCATGAATAACTGAAATAATCTTCTTGAGGGGTACTTCAATTTGCAAACTTCTGCGTTAAACAGAAAATATATTTTAGCAATAAGTTGTTTGATTTCATCAAACAAATGAGTGCGTATCACTACGTCGAATTCCCATTACGCCGAATTCCCACTACGTCGAATTCCCATTACGCCGAATTCCCACTACGTCGAAAAGCATCCCCACCACTTACGTCACCAAAACACGATCGTTATCGAAGCTGGATCCCATTCGACGTAATGGGAATTCGACGTAATGGGAATTCGGCGTAATGGGAATTCGACGTAGTGATACGCACTCGCAAAATTCACCGGATATTCTGCAATTTCCTGTTAACCCAATCTGACTTAACCTAACTAACCTAACCTAAAAGAAGGATGAATTTCGCTGTGCTGTTGATATTGAAAGTGCATGGTGTGGCACTACGCCGAATTCCCATTACGCCGAATTCCCATTACGTCGAATGGGATCCAGCTTCGATAACGATCGTGTTTTGGTGACGTAAGTGGTGGGGATGCTTTTCGACGTAGTGGGAATTCGGCGTAATGGGAATTCGACATAGTGGGAATTCGACGTAATGGGAATTCGACGTAGTGACACGTCCCGAAACAAATAAACGATGATATTGGAACCTTCGGTGTAAAAGTTGAAACTTTTCCTAGAGATCAATCACCCTAACACCAAACTGATATTTTTGCACTCGACACGAGTTTCGCTAACAAGATGAGCATCTTCAGGAGAAGAAAATTGATACTTGTATCAGTGATATCAGCATCAATATTTTCTCCTGAAGATGCTAACCTTGTTAGCGAAAAGCGCGTCGAGTGCAAAAATATCAGTTTGGTGTTAGGGTAATTGATCTCTAGGAAAAGTTTCAGTCATCAAACAAAAGTTTTAAATATGTGTTGCAAATGGAGAAGTTCTCACATACAACGTTTTCATTGATTTGCAACCACGTCTGCAATACGGAAATGAGGGTGAAATGAAAATGAAAATTTGGTATTTGTACTCTACTAAAAAATGCAAAAGTTCTGTAGTTTTGTGGAGAAATAGCTGTTTCCATCTTCTGATGAACTTGCAACCATTCAAAAAGAACAAAACGGTTTGTTTTGAAAAAATCATCAATCCTATTCTTTCGAAAAAAATTCCAAAAATTCTGCAAACTTGGAAAAATAACCTAAATCTATTCGTTGGGAAGTACTTCATTTCCAAAGTTTCATATCCACTGAGACCGATTTTATCTTTATTTGCAACCACGGATAAAAACTTTTGTAATTACTTCAATACTTTGTATGTACTGGAAATGGCGGCGTTAAGGGAACAAGTTCAAAATATACATGTTCCGTTTTCATATTGTAATGGAGAACTATAACAAATGAGAAAAACATTAGGTTCTGTAACTGTAACAAGGTTGCAAACTTAATGCATATCGTAAAACAATATCACTAGCGGTATTCCTAGTTCGCAGAACTTTTGCAATTTCCTGTGCAAAAATAAAGCATTAAAACATTTTTTGCCATTCAAACAGTGTTCCGTTCATCGCAGACTTATGCAAAATTTTATAGTTTGTTTTCATTTACGCCTTAACATACCGTTAATGCATGAAAACTTTCGGAATTATTGCGTATTGATTGTCTATATCTACTGGCCTATAAATACAGACTATTGAAAAGCATCGATGCAGCCGGTAACGATCGTCAACTTAATGATCTGAGTCATCAACTCATTGTAAGTTGAACATTATATCTCAAAAATCATGATTCATATTGTTTTTTGTGCATTCGTATAAAATGTTTATTTATTAAAATTATTCGAAAGAGTAGGTCGATGCCATATTCCAACAAAACGTACAACGCACTGAGATTATCAGAACAATTCGAAAGCATCAACCTCATATCATGAGAGCTACATGGTCGAATGAAATTATTGGCACCTTCACCACTGCCTCCGATTTTCCGGTGATCGAAAAACTCTTCTAATTTGGTATCAAACTGCTTAACTATTATAATAATAATAATAATAATAATAATAATAATAATAATAGCGTCTTTATTTATCCAAGTGAAATACATAAACATTTTTCTTTGTTTGTTTTGTTTCGGCACAAATAGGCGGAGTTCAACTTACAATAGTTTTTCGAGACATTTTACATAAAAAATTCCCTCCCACCTCACGATCCTCTGGAATTGAAAGTTGTGTGTAAACAAACGAATATTTTTCTCCAGTTCCGTCGAACGTTCGTAGAAAACTATGCGATGAGTCTGAACTTTAATTGGATTATAAGAAAGATGATTCAATAACAAACTTCGCAAAGGAAAAACGGTGAGTTTTCCGGTTATTCTTGTCAATAGCTAAAATTGGAAAAATCATTTAGTTTCTTTTTTGTACATAATGTTCATATGAAAGGAGAAAACTTTTTGTCAAATGGGTATAAATTCAATGTACAACAATGCCTCAAGAGTAAGATGGCTATATACTGGTGCTTTCTGTGTTGCGATATTGTTTCAGACAAACCTGTAGACAGGGTGTAGTCTTCAAAATTACGCCTTGAGAGTGCGCTTGTGGTTGAAATTCCTAAAAATTTTCAATCACTCATCCATGGACGCTTTTCCATACAATCTCTTCTGTTAGAACAGAGAATAAATGCGAATTATTCTGAGCTAATAAAACAAACTCATCTTCAATACCTACCTCCAAAATAAACTCACTTCAAATATATTAATAATATTAAAATAAAATTTCTATTATTTTAAAAAAACAAAAAATTTTTCAAAATTTTATTTCCTTTTATTTTATAATATATATTTTTTAATTTTTTTTCAAAAATAAAAAATAATCAAAAATTTTAAATTTATTTTTATATTTTTTTTTTCTTTAAACTCAAGAGGAATGCTATTTTCAAAATTTCTCAGGGTTGAGAAATGAAGTTCAAAACTTGAAAACTGCAATGTCAATAGATATCCATAAAAACTGCAAAAACAGTTGGTGTACAGGAGTATTTTGACATGACAATTCGAAACATAGAGTTATTATATACAGGAAATATCTATCTGGCAGAAGGCAAAGAAAAACATTCATACATCGAAAGCAAGAGAGATAGAGAGTGGAAACCGAGAGGTATAAAAATTACCACTTGATTCATTCGTTTACATAAATATACAATATTATGGTGTTTCTGATGATTATATTCGAAGATTCTGAAATAGGTTATTTGATTGTGAAAGGTTGAGAGTGGAGGATAATAGCTAAAGTTCAATACTCCAGGGAAGCAGGATCTTTTCTCCTCCAGCTAGAATAATCTATTTCTTCGCCTCTGACGGTTCTGCTTCGGTGTGCCCACAATTTTGTATAAAAAAATAAATAATAAATCTTATATTTATCAAATAAAAAATATTTTTTTTCTCACTCTATTTTTTTCTTTTTTTGTTTTAATTTTTTTTCTTCCATCTCTTTGTTTTAAAACTTTTTTTTTTATTTTTAAAGTTTTTTTTTTTTTTTCAAAAAACCAAATCCCTATCCATATTTAATCTTAAAACCTTCGAAGAATCACTGCCTCAGGAAATAATTAATATAAAGAGTATAAACTGTCTGTATTCAGGATTAACACTATTGTGTCTAGTAGTGGAAATACCAAAAATTTCAATTGGGTAAATAATAAATATGGATTTTGCATTGTTGAATACTATTTTAAGGATGCTAAATATTGTCCATTTCCATCAAATATTAACATATAATATGTATTGGGGTCAGTATGAATCATATTGGTTTTCATTTGCGAATTGGAAAATTCCAAAAATGATTTTGAACCAAAAAACGTCCCAATGGAAAAGAATGAATGTCACTGAATGTCAATTGAAGCTGATGACAGACATATCACATGTTGAATAGTTTGGAATTGTTTGTAGTCTCTTGGTTTTTTCCCGAAAGAGTGGTCGATTTCGTCAATGGTGATTAGAGAAGGGAGGGAAGAGGGAAGGATATTTTGTATATGATGAGGGTGTAGGGTAGGGGGGGGGGGGGGGGGCCCCCGAGGGGGGGGGGGGGGGGGGGGGGGTTGGGGTGGGGGGGGGGGGGGGGGGGGGGGGGGGGGGGGGGGGGGGGGGGGGGGGGGGGGGGGGGGGGGGGGGGGGGGGGGGGGGGGGGGGGGGGGGGGGGGGGGGGGGGGGGGGTGGGTTGGTTGGGGTTTGTGGGGGGGGGGGGGGGGGGGGGGGGGGGGGGGGGGGGGGGGGGGGGGGGGGAAGGGTGGGTTGGGGGGGGGGGGGGGGGGGGGGGGGGGGGGGGGGGGGGGGGGGGGGGGTGGGGTGGGGTGGGGGGGGGGGGGGGGGGGGGGGGGGGGGGGGGGGGGGGGGGGGGGGGGGGGGGGGGGGGGGGGGGGGGGGGGGGGGGGTGGGGGGGGGGGGGGGGGGGGGGGGGGGGGGGGGGGGGGGGGGGGTGGGTTGGGGGGGGGGGGGGTGGGGGGGGGGGGGGGGGGGGGGGGGGGGGGTTGGGGGGTTTGGTGGGGGGGAGGGGGGGGGGGAGGGGGGGGGGGGGTGGGGTGGTGGGGGTGGGTGGGGGGGTTGTGGGGGGGTGGGGGGGGGGGGGGGGGGGGGGGGTGGGGGGGGGTTGGGGGGGGTGGGGGGGGGGGGGGGGGGGGGGGGGGGGGGGGGGGGGGGGGGGGGGTTTTGGGGGGTTTGGGGTTTTTTGGGTTTTGTGGGGGGGGTGTGGGGGGGGGGGGGGGGGGGGGGGGGGGGAGGGGGGGGGGGGGGGGGGGGGGGGGGGGGGGGGGGGGGGGTGGGGGGGGGGGGGGGGGGGGGGGGGGGGGGGGGGGGGGGGGGGGGGGGGGGGGGGGGGGGGGGGGTGGGGGGGGGGGGGGGGGGGGGGGGGGGGGTGGGGTGTCGGGGGGGGGGGGGGGGGGGGGGGTGGGGGGTTTGTTTGTGGTGGTGTTGGTGGGGGGGGGGGGGGGGGGGGGGGGGGGGGGGGGGGGGGTTTGGGTGGCGGGGGGGGTGGGTTTTTTTTTTTTTTTTTTTTTGTTTGGGTGTTTGGGGGGGGGGGGTGTGGGGGTGGGGGGGGGTGGGGGGGGTGGGGGGTGGTGGTGTGTTGCTCTTTTTTTTTGTTGGGGGGGGGGGGGGGGGGGGGGGGGGGGTGGGGGGGGGGGGGGGGGGGGGGGTTGGGGGGTTTGGGGGGGGGGGGTGGGGGGGGGGGGGGGGGGGGGGGGGGGGTTGTGTGGGGGGGGGGGGGGGGGGGGGGGGGGGGGGGGGGGGGGGGGGGGGGGGTGGGGGGGGGGGGGGGGGGGGGTTTTGTTTTTTTTTTTTTTTTTGTGTTGTTGGGGTTTTTTTTTTTTTTTTTTTTTTTTGGGGGGGGGGGGGTTGTTTTGCCCGGGAAAGAAGAGGAGGGGGGGGGGGGGGGGGGGGGGGAGGGGGGGTGGGGGTGTTGATAACCAACCCGGAGGGGGGGGGGGAGGAAAGGGGGGGGGCCCCTTTCTCTATCTGGGCTTGAACGAAATGATATCCTGCTGAGTGAGATTTTCGCAACAAATAACTCTCTTTTTTCCCTTCATTGTGTATATGTATATGTGAGACTTGGTATTACACCTAATTGTGAACACACATCAATTGTACTTAAAGGGAGGAAAAAATTTAATTGAATTGAAATATATTTTTTATATATTATGGTATCTATTCGTTGAAATATTTTTTTATGCGTGGTACACAAATTGAGCAAGAAAAAGTGATTCAGTGCCCGTCGTGCCATATAGGCTGTGAAGTAGCTGTTTTAGATGGACTCTTGCTTCCTTTTCGTGGATGAATCAAACGTCTTTGAATGATATTCACGTACCTTTCAATAGAGAGTGTTTGTAAGTTTGTTTCATAGGGGTTGTAATTTTTATTTTTCGATCTGAAGAAGAAAGCGATGGAATACTTCCTCAAACTTCATTTCCTCCCCAAAAATACCCAAGTTCCTGATCTCCGAAGGAATTGAAAACACACCAAGGTCAGAGGAAATCGCACTTTCAACAACCGAGGTTCAGACATTGAAAGAGTATCTAGATCCACCAATTTGTGCTATTCTTAGCAGATAAAAACTTCGAAGAGTTCGAACATGAGAGTTCTCACTACCCAAATCTGAACTTGAAACTCAATAAAATAGTCAGAAGTTGAAATAATATTCGAAAAGAGACGTCACGGAATATACATTCCTGAAGACCTGTAATAACAGGAAAATGCCATGAGTCGGTTGTGAAAGTGAAACTAAGTGGATTTTAAGAGGAACACTAGCATTCTACGATGCGTGATTCAAAACACGTACATATTCCTACAAGAGCCGAAAACAAATGATGGAAATTTTAGGCCTTTGGCTACCATTTTACATTCACTAGTCAGCTGAAATTCGTGGGCCCGGTGCGTTCAATGTGAAGACGGAATGATGTTGACTGAAATTAAATGAGATCTCATGGAATGTGTAAATGATATTTCAGAAAAAATTTAACTAATAAATATTAAATATATGTTTGTACTTTGCCTTGCTTACAAGAAGGGGAGTGTCAAAGTTTCAATACACCGCGGGCATATCTGACAGACGACAGTAACTGACAGTTGTCAATCCAGCCTTCTGGACAAACAAACTGATTTACCTATGCTAAGTGTGTGTTTCTGTCATATTTTGAATTCTTTTTTCTCAATAAAGCCTCAATTTTGTGCGATTGTGAAATGTGGAAGTAAAAGCGGCAGAGATAATGTCTCATTCTATCGCTAAAAAGAGACGTGAGTTGTGTATTCAGGCAACTGGAAGAGCAGATTTAACTTCTGATGCGTTGGAATGGGCAAAGGTGTGTTCAAAACATTTTGTAGGAGATACTTTCAAAGAATCTAGGAAACATAGGTAACATAATTTTTACTTTTTTTTTATTTTAGGCAAGCCGACTGCACTCAAAGATGTTGACAATATAGACTGGGTATACCGAATCAATTAATTGGCTACAAAACAAATATCAATGCAGTTCAAAGCATCCAGAGATTGAGTCGTAAGGAGCAGCGTGATAAAAATGAGATCGCAAATATTCCAGTTGATTTGGATGAAGTTGAGGATCAAATTGATGATGATTCTTTGTGTGAATAATAATCCAGCTCTTCGAAACTTGAATATTATTGATGAGCAAAATCAAACTCTGAATGATATAAATTCACCAGTTGAAGAAGTGAAACATGCACAAAAGTCTGGTGAACACCTATATCCAGATATTGATTGCCAGTTTCAGAATTGTTATCGTGAAATCCAACATCTCCGGGAAACTCGCAGGCTCATTCATTCGCATTGGAAAGTTCAAAGCATGATTCGTCTAAATGCCTTTTTTATACAGGATTACCATATGAAAAGATGGTTGTGGTTTATAACTTATATGACATACCCTAAATCTGTTCTTTCAAAATTATTATTTATTAAAGTACATTTTCAGTATTCTCTTCACAAGCTTCACTCCAATCCCTCTAATCCATTTAGATATGAACATATTATATGAATCCAAACTTCTATAGCCTTTGAAGTCTTCTCCTGTGCATGCACTCTTATATACAAAATAGTTTATAATGTCATACAACATGTCATGAAACTTTAGGAAAGTATTCCACAGCATTACTTCAATCCCCAAATTTCAATAAGGATCACATCCATTACTTTTTTTCAGCTTCTCTAAATATCTCTTCTGGACATCCATAGAAAAAGTGTTGAAATAATCACTTTTATCAGCCATCTCACATACAATTTCCTTGTAGACAGGAAGAATAATGAATATAGACATTTATATATGTCAGGTGCACTAAGGGTGTACCTGTAATTTCTTCATTAATCTCATCAAATTACTATTGTTGCTTATGGAAGTACGGTTTGTTTGTCCAGCAGGCTGATTGACAGTTGTCTTGTGACGTCACATGCCCGCGGTGTATAGACTTTTGTTTATTTCTGTGAGTTACTGAGTATTTTCTAATCCATTCGTTATACAGTGTGATGAGCTTCGCAGTAGTAACGAGGGGTTACCTTGCTACTATTTCTTTTTCTGAATTTCTCAATCCAACTGTTCCTCAAACTAACATCCTGAACTTCCCAACTACGTTGGTTAACGAATGAACCCATTTTCAATTTCGCATATTTTTCTGGCTTGAGGCCCATGGTCCGGTATTTTGAGTTCCGGAGCTTTCGGCTGCATCTGTGGCAGCCATCTTCATCGGCGTGGTCGTAGATGCAGACGAAAGTTCCGAAACTCAAAACTCCAGGCCATAGCCCTCAAACCCAAAAATCTTGCGATGTATTAACACCGACTGTGAAAGCTTACATCATATATTCAGATAAAAAGAGACTGAGAATCTTCTTCAACTTTAAACCTCGTTATGATAGGTAAAATAGACCGCGGGCATGTGACGTCACATGAGAACTGTTAATCAGCCTGCTGGACAAACAAATCGTACTTCCATACACAACAATGGTAATTTGATGAGATTATAATTACAATTCTGAGGAGACACAAAATGTTTTGAACCTACCGTTACCCATTTCAACTTATCACTACTTAAATCTGCTATTCCAATTGCCTGAATCAAAAATTCACGTCTCTTTTCAGAAAGAGTATTAATATTTTTTCTTTTGTCGAAAATAAAAGGGGAATCGATGAAGTGAAACCTTATCTCTGCCGCATTTACTTCCACATTTCACAATCGCTCAAAACGGAGGCATTATCGAGAAAAAAATATTTTAAAATATGACAAATATTTATAGATCCATTCATTTGTCCAGCAAGATGGATTAACAACTGTCATTTACTGTCTACTGTCAGACATGCCTAAGGTCTATACTGAGCCAACTATTTCCGTTGCACTGTGGACATGCGATACCTACTGGAGTATAGACTCTCTTTCATAAGGATGCACATAATACAAGATAGCTTCTTTCCCCAATAAGAATGGATAATGCATCTCCAAAAACGTGTTTATATTGTGGTGAAGAACGTAAGTATTCTATATTTATATACAGCTCACTGTGCATATTAGTCAGAAGAAAGTTTTGCATTAACTATTTAGCAGTGGAAAATTCGGTTTTGAACTAACCTAACCTACTCTACAAAGATATCAAAATATCGATTTATGATATACATCTCTGCTGTTAGCATTTATGGAAACCAATCTATGTTATGGACTCAAATATATAACATTATGATTAGTTAGCAGCTTTCACTTCTTTGATATCAGCGTACAGATAATCGAGATTTCATGCAAAATGTGTTTTGATCATAACTATATCTATTTTCGGTGAATTGCCCGATTGTGCTTGGACAACATCAGTTTGAGTTATCGTCCTATATTCACAACGAATCGAGATTCACCATAGCAACATACAACATATCAAATGTCTAAACACTTGATAATGATTTAGTTGTCATCCGGTAGGCACATATACGTTATTTTGCATATTGAGTGAATTTTTATATACAGATTAGTAGATTTCGCCTTTATTATCATCATGATAAAAAAATTCCTTATGAAGTCAGAGATGAGGATGCGATGAATCTTCAAATCATTGGATGAGGACAGTTTTATTACTGGATATGAATCGAATGATTTATTTCTGTCCTGACCTCGTCTTGGCTGTTTCAAGCACTAATTAACTTCATTGCGATATAACGAATATATTTATGTTTCTTATTTTAACGTCGGAGTCTGTCTCAGCTACAACACCCAGAAGTACGTGCCATAGAAGTGACACCAAATCAAGCCTGGGAAACATATTTATACAGCTAATAGGTGTTTGTTAGTCAAAAGAAAGTCACTGACTATCGGACTGTAAGATATATAGATTGTCAAATTCAGATGATATTGTAACGAAACGTTCTGGCGCCGACCCTGCCGCCTATGGATGCAAATTCGTGCGACAGTTCGAGGAAAGATTGTACCTACGTGATCGCGGCTCACCTAGAATATTCGATTGTCGGGATTTGTTTGGATGATTCTCCACTGTGTGAGCGCCTATATAAATGGGAATCGCTCACTGCGACGGCAGAATTTGTATAACAGAGAGTTTGTATTAGAGAGAGTTTGTCAGAGTGTTTAGTAAAGAGCGTTGAAAAGTTAGCGGAGTAGTTTGAGTTATCGTATTGTATTGTGTTGTGACAAAGAGTTATGATAAAAGTAATTTAGTGTTGTTTGGAGTTTTAATAATCGAACCCGGAGAAATATCGTAACAATATTCTTCAAATTTTAAAAAGGTACCCGACTGTAGCCACAGTTTATTCACGAGGTTATTTAGAAATGTCCTTTCCACTCTATCTTGGTTTGAAAAAATGATATTTTTCATCCACGATTATTGTATAATATTCCCATTGTACGGCTGTTTGCTCGGCCATAATGATAATCATTATTCACTGGTCGAAATATTTTCCTTTGTCTTGAACATTTTCTATTTTCAAATTGACCAATTTATCGTATCTAAAAGCACCGTTAATCCCCATTATCAAAGCCACTTTCATTAACAAGTACTCGTCGTCGGGAGCTTCGATCAAAAACTTCTCTATTTCAAGTTGTTCTTATGTCTTGGACTTCTTCAGTTTGTATCCCTGTGATTTGCTTTTAAAAAAGCTCGTTAGTTTGCCATATTTTGAAATGTCGATTTTTTTATAAAAGTGAATAGTCAAGCGAAGCATCGAGAATTCGGTCCATAGCGACGATGGGGCTATTTTTTTGCAAATGTTAAAATAACCCAATAGAACATTTTCATAGATACCTTTCATCTTCCGTGAATTCATCCTAGACTAAAACATTTTGAACTCCTTATCGTAGGCATCTCGGAACTCTTCTGGCAAAATCTGCATCGCTGCTTCTGCTTCCGTAAGGATATCCTCAGGAACGTAATTTTCATCAATTTCCCCCATTTCATTTAAGTTTTCTCTCTTCAAAAAAGCTTCCCTTTCCTTCAGCGAAAACTGACAAGCGTCAATATTTATTTATTCGAACATTTGCTAACAATGTATCAAGCCCGTGGCAACGGGCAACATAACACACTATAGTCGGGCCGTTCAAAAGATAGAATTCAAGGACGCGTGAACAGTGAATGCCTGCATCTATATATAGCCTGCGCTGCGAAGTCACGCCTTCTAAACTGGAATAGATGAAGAACTGTTTACACTGTACTGTACTCATTTGTGCTTTGTGTTTACGTGTTTTACGTTAATTAAATAATATGGATGGAGACAGTCTTTCACCTCCAAGAAAAAGATCAAAAAAAGACATTCAACTGTAGAGGAAAAAGGTGTCATAATGAACACTTATAAAAAAGCATCCCAAGAGTTTATGGGAGAACAGGGAAATGCGACGTTTTTGTTGAGTGGTGTAAATCGGACTTGTAACATTGGGGAGAGGAACATCCAAAGAGTGCGTGCCGTTCACGTGATTGTTCTATCTTTTCAGTGGCTACACTATAGTACCATAAATACCTAATAACTCAGCTACCTAGAAAAAATATGAACTTTTCAACAGTTAAAACTCCTGAATGTATAATTGAAATCATAGTATGGTTGAAAGCATGCAATATCCTGTCCTGTTTGATATAGATGGTTGCTGATTCAGACTGTTACGATATCCAAGATCGTTCGATTTTTCTGGTGATCACGAGAACCTATCGTATCTTATTCATGCGCATAAGCATTTACAGTCCACAGAGAACGACTGTGAAGGAAAAACGAATTGAATTGTTAGTTATTACCTTCTTCCGAATAAAAAATTCATAGAAATGGATTGATCGCCTTATGGCATTCCCATTCTCCACGATCTTGAGAGCTCGCGTGTGGTAAATTACCGTGGGGCAGGACAATAGACTTGTTTGAAAATGTGAAAAGCTGTCCTGGGACTTTATTGCAAAAATATATCTGTATAATAGGACCGGTTGCACATAATTCAGTGAACGGTGTTTCAAGTGAACCGAGTTCAGTTGTCAAGCAACAAACGATTCTCTTGGCTAATGCTTAGCAACTGAACTCGGTTCACTTGAACTTTAACCACAGTTTATCGGAGTATATACGAATGGCTCTAAGAGACTTAGATGATACTTTGCATTTGTTCAATCTGGAAAATTTGATGAAATCCTTCAACTTGAGACAAGTGGTCGGTTGGCCTACACGAGTAACATCGCACTCATCAACGATAATAGACCATATCTATACCAATTTACAAAACCAGATTGTTTCTGTAGTAGACAATGATATCTCAGATCATCGCACGATTTTGTTGGAGTCAGGAATTGTGCAGATCGACTGTACAGCACCAAATGTACATCGAGATGTACAATTTCGTCGTCGCTTCAGCGACGAGAATATTCAAGATTTCTGTTCGGAATTGCTCAATGAATTATGGACGGAGGTTTATGAGTGTTCTTCAGTGGACGAAGCATTTGAAACATTTTTCGAGACTTTTTCCTTTTACTTTGAAAAACATTTTAGTCTGAGAAAAGTTCGTCCTAAAGACAACTCGCGTAAGTGGATTACTAACGAAGTAAAAATATCTACTTCCAAACTGAAAGACTTGTACCAATTGGGGTTGAGATATCCAGAATTAGACAATGCGTATAAAATGTCTAAGAAAGCTCACAAAAAATTAGTTGAGAGCTCAAAAAAGAATTATTTTCGTAACAAAATTGCCCATTCTGCTAATGAGTCGAAGGCACTTTGGCAGGTTGTATCGGAATTGAACGGTAGCAAAAAGTCTCTAAAAAACATCAGTTTAGTTGAGAACGGGAACTTAGTCGAGGACCCAGTGATAGTTGCGAATTTATTCAACTCATATTTCGTAAACGCTCCTCATCAGATTGTTAACAAAATTAGTCAGCCAACTTCATTTGATACCAATTATATAATGAACAATAATTTGTTGAGACGGAATTACTCGCCTTGCTCAGTCGTAAAATGAAAAATAAATCTTCCTCAGGTCCAGATGAGGTACCCATGTTTCTGTTGAAGAAAATCATTCATATTATTATTCAGCCTTTGGTTTTTTTGGTGAATCTATCTTTTGTTGAGGGGGCCTTTCCGAAGAGTTTGAAACTGGGTAAAGTTATTCCAATATTCAAGAAACACGATAGTCATTTAGTTGAGAGCTATAGACCGATTACAGTGGCATCCTCATTTACAAAAATATTCGAGTATAGCTTCTTAGAACGACTTTTGAAATTTGCCAAGATGAACATTCCTTTTCATAATCAGCATGGTTTTTTACCGGGGAAATCTACGACTACAGCATTGCTGTCGTTTTTCGACAAACTCATGTGTATGATAGAGCGCGATGAATGTCCAGTTGGGGTGTTCTGTGACCTGAGTAGGGCGTTTGAGTGCGTCCAGCATGATGTCCTTCTGGATAAACTATATGCGTATGGAATTCGAGGAGTCGCATTTAACTGGATCGAATCATTCATTTCTGACAGAGAACAATTCGTTAGTGTTACGACAAGAATTAGCTCATGTATTATGCAAAAAAAGTCTGAACATTCTCGTATCAATATAGGAGTACCTCAAGGAACCGTGTTAGGGCCCATATTGTTTTTACTTTATACCAATGATTTGAATGATATTGCAAAGAATGCAACTTTCATAAGATATGCCGATGACACGTCGATAATCGTCAGTAAAAAAACCGATGAGAAAATGTATGAGTCCTGTAAGGAGAATTTAGATAATCTGTCAGCATGGTGTAACAGAAATTCCCTGTATTTCAACAGTTCCAAAACTCATATGATATGGTTTCATAACCGGCAAAGAATATGCAAAAAAATTGAAATAAACATCAGCTCAAACTTATTGGAGAATGTTGAGTCTACGAAGTTTTTAGGAGTATTTATTGATGAGCACCTTAACTGGAAACGCCATTGCAATTTCCTCATCAGTAAGTTAAATTCTATTTGCTACCTTTTCAGAAATCTGAGAACTGTACTGTCTCTACCTCAATTGGTACAAGTATATTACGCTCAGGTCCAATCACGTTTGAGATATGGAATCTGTTTATGGGGTGCTTCAGTTCAGGCACCGAATGTTTTTATTATCTAAAAAAGGATTATTCGAATCATGGCCAATGTTATTAACAGAGAGTCATGCAGGGAGATCTTCAAAAGTTTCGAAATTTTAACTTTATGTAGTTTATACATTTTTGAAATTTGTGTACATATTCACACTAATAAAAATGCCTTGATTTTGAACTCTTCCATTCACAACTATTATACTAGGCAAAATAGGAACTTCCATGCTCCTTTCTTCAAGTATGACATTTGTGTCAAGTCGTGGCTCCATTTAGGCCTGAGAATTTATAACAAACTTCCTACGGAAGTAAAGAACATTCCGACACTAAGCAGTTTTAAACACTATTAAAAAATGTTTTCAATCGACAAAAACGTGTATACATTTCATGAATACTTTTCATTGTGAGATGAATAATTTTGTACTTTGTAATTTTGTATTTTGTAACACCATGACTTTTTCTATTTGTACTATTGTGCATCCTGGAAATAAATTATTATTATTATTATTATTATTATAACTTAACAGTCCAAGTCGTCATTGTCATTGGATTTGATGATTATTAGTTTGTTTCGACGTGCATCTCTTTCCGGCGTCCGTTTCAATAGATATATTATTTGACAAGAACACCGAGTGACAGGCGTCGGTAGACTTGCATTGTTACCAACGTATGCAACTTAAAACTGGGCAAGGTAGATAGGGCGAGAATAGTATATTACACACCGAGGTGGGAAGTGATTCATTCCTGTCGTGAGATCAGTTAGTTAACCGAGACGCAAAGCGTCGAAGTTAGCTATGATCTCGAGACAGGAATGAAACTTCCTACTGAAGTTTGTATACTATTTCATTCACAACCATCATATTTTGATCGAAATTAATAAATCTCTGTTTCGTTCAGAACATATCTGAAATAGATAGTATATATATTGTTTCCGTAACTACGGGGTATACAACTGTCACCAATATAAATAAATGTCAGATAAAGTCAATAAATGACAGATCAAGTCTAGAATAGATGAAATGAGGGCGGGAAGTGAGGGCGGGAAGTAGAGGTGTGTAATGTGACACTTCCTAACCTTCAATGACGTTAGTAATGACAGCATTACACATATAGTTGTGAATAAATTTTCTTACCTACCGAATACTACGCGTACTTGTATTATCCTCGGAAACTTTTTCTTGCTCACGATTATTTTGAACATCTCTTCTTCAATCTGGAGTCAGTGGCATCAAATCAAGAATCGTTTTTTATTTCAGCTTGCTCCTATAAAAAATCTAAAGACGCTGATGGATCAACTTTCAATTTTCTCGGGAGTCCCTGAGGAAATAATACTGCGAGATTCAAATCCCGGGAAACCAGCTAGTGTATGCAGAATATATTTAACGATCGATAGACAAAAAAATTTGCGGAATTTGGAAAGCAAATGAAAAAATAGTCTAGCGAAATATCAATTTCAGTTAATTTCGTATCATATATATGGAAAACCAAATTATTCACATGGATGTGGCAGATAATTAACCGCAAATTGATATAAGTACGGATGCTTGTATCAAATATCTCAATTTATATTTCATAATTATGTAAATGAGGTTGAATTATTATTTCGAAGGCTCAAATTCATATTGCACGAAGTGTAATGAAAGCTCTAGATAATGAAGCAAAATAATGTACTAATGGCCATTAGACGTAGTAATCTCACAGGAACGAGTTGAACTAAGACCACGCCGCTGGAAATGGCTGCCGCAGATGCATCCGGAACTCAAAATTCCAGGACACGGCCCCCAAGCCCGGAAAACTTGCGATGTGAAATGTTTGCTTCAGGGTCGGTTTTTCAAATCACCAGCTAAGCGTTAGGTAGAAGCCAGAGGGATTGACTGATACATTGGCTGTTGGGGACTTAACTGACAGCAAAGTATCTTGGCTATGATCATTTTCATATAATAATAATAATAATAATTTATTCTGAATCGAGAAAATATACATTCATATAAAAGAGAAAAGAATAAATTGGTGACCCTACAGAAGATCAAGTCTGTGCGTAGGGGAAGATTGGGGAACATCATTGATTTGGATATGAAATATGCATAGCAACACTGACAAATTAGAAGCAATAATGCAATTTACATATGAGTTATGATGGTAAAAATACATAAAAATAATCACATATACACATACATTGATTTACCCACATGCACACTCATTTATATAAATACAATAAAAGGTCTAGTAACTAGTGAAACAATCTCAGATCATGAATCAATAATAATTTTTCAGTTGTTTCATCGATGATAAATAGAATTCATCAAATTACTACATTTATGTTCCTAGTACTTCCTATCGTAGAACAATGAAATCACTATTTTTCAAAAGTTTTTTGGAGTTTAATAAATTACCAGAATCTGTTAAATCATCTGCTTCACTGATCCAATTCAAGGCCAAATTGAAAGAATACATCCAAAAAAAGTAACCACATGTCAGTAGTTTTATTATATTATATGTGTGTGTATATATGTGTGTGTATATGTGTATATATGCATATATGTGAAATTCTAGTAAAGAAAAACTAATTTTGTAAAATTATTCCTCTTTGTTCATTTATATGTATGTTTATCTGTAGATACTCTCAAATGTTTATTAAAATTTCACTTGTTACTTTTTAGATATTTACCATTTTACTTATTACATATAGCTATTTTATATTTAAATTACCGATTATCGTTATACTGCCGTTTTTATTATTACATGAATTTTTATTCCATGTTTTTAAAATGATACCTACTTGCAATTGTTCACGCATTAATATTATATTAAGCATTCTATTTTATATTTCTATTATATATTTTCCTTTTTGTATATTGCAATATGTCTTCTTATACGTATATTAGGGTTCCTAATTAAATAAAGATCTATCTATCTATCTATCTATCTGAACAGTATCAATTTATTGGGTGTTTTCTATCACACGGTGGATTTCAGTCCTTGTAGTATCATACAAATAGTTCTTGATTTCTTTTTTAAATGCATTCGATAGTCTCTTTTGTTTTATTTCATATGGAAGGAAATTATATAATTTTGGTCCAAGATAAAGGTAACTTCTCTGCATGATATTTTTTCAGGTTTAATAATTGTGTAACATGAAGTTTTATATCTTGTGTTGTGGGAATGTTTTTTTGTTTGCAGTTGAAAATTTAGAGAGTGCTGATATATTGTAGTTTTGAGGAAGTGAAGTTGTTTTTGAGGATTCGAATAGCAGTTCAGTGGAATACTTTTTGGATTTCTGATAAATCGTTTTTATTATAGATCTTTGAATAGTTTCACTTGATATGTGACATCTTAGTGCTGCACCGCTGCATACCATGCAATGATTCCATAGGTCAAGTGGCTCTCTATTAGTGAAGAATATATAGCTCGTAATTGTCGAATATTGTAGATGGTAGTCAAGTATTTTATTTTGTATAGAATAGTTCTCAATTTATTAACGGTGTAGTTTATATGTACATCCCACTTAAGGTTGGCGTCTACATGTACAACAAGGTATTTGATACTCATTACAGGGGAGAGGCTAATATGTTCTTCATTTCTTCTTTTTATGTTAAACATTTTAAAGTCAGGTAAGTATTTAGCGTAGGATGAAAACGGAATATAGAGAGTTTTATTGGTATTTATTGTGAGTAAATGGCTGTCGAACCATTCCATGATATTTGCAAAGTCTGTTTTCTGCAAGTTTTTTCAATTTTTCCCAACTATCAGCATTGTATATAATAGCAAAACTGCAAAACTGACGATCTCTCCTTCGCACCCAATCTGGAATATGTCATTGAGATAAAGTGTAAAAAGTATTGGGCCTAGTACCGTTCCTTGGGGTACACCATATTGTATAGTCTTGAAACTGCTATACACAAGTAGAGACGTTGGGGGCCCACGGACGAAGCCCCCATTGCTTTGTGATGGGGGGAGACTGGCCATTATGGTGCCGAATAGGAAGCCGGGGCCAATAACGAAAGTCACACACACACACACACACACACACACACACACACACACACACACACACACACACACACACACACACACACACACACACACACACACACACACACACACACACACACACACACATATATATATACACAAGTACAAGCTTCCATATCATATGAATTATAGTATGTGATGAATTGTTACAATTTTTTGATATCGCGAAATCGGTGAATTTCATTAGATATGAAATAATGGTCTTTTTTCCACGCGCTCTTACGGTGGAACCATCAGTCTTCAAACGAGAAGCTGTGGAAGAAGATTGTAGAAAATTTTAATACTTTTAATTTTCTATGGCATGGGCTTGTCGAAAAAACGCTTTCTTTCAGTCATATAGGTCAAAAATCAAGAAAAGTGTCAAAATTGGTGAAAAAAAGTGCCCCGCGAATCATAGTTTACCTAACAAGCATGCGGAAAAAACCCAAAAGTTGACATAAAGAAACATTTATTATCAAAAACATATCAACAAATCAATTATTATTAATATTGATACTCAATCTGTTGCAATCTGTTGCTTTGAAGAAATTAACTACACAGCCTAAAATTATTTTCCAATGAAGTCAGATTTAGGTTTTCCATTGCTTTTTCAGCAACTTGGCCTGGAAGAGGTCATAAAATTGGTTTTGACAAGGTAGTTTTTGACGACAGATATATATTTTTTTTGTGCTACGGTAGTTCAAAGTGCCAAATGAAAACTGTCTGATGTTCATTATTATTTGACATTCATTTGATGAGACTTGACCAATGTTTTGGCTTATTCGGTTTATGCTCCGTATATTTGTAAGTATTTTGCAAAGTTTTGCGCATGTGCGCGCAGGGCACTTCTAGCCGAATGAAAACAAGAAACGAGTCTATCAAGTGCACTTTTGACACGCGAAACCACGTGAGAAAGAAAAATATAAAAAATTTCTGCTACATGTTGAAACAGACGTTCGGAAGTAGAATCGAAATAACTTGTTGACTAACAACGCGTTGATAGGCCAAAAAGTCGAAGGTAAGCCATTTTGATCAACCAGTTTCATTGAAAAATTATTGAAACATACTTTTTTTTTTTTCAAAAATTATAGCAGAATTCTATAAAATTTCATCCTTTTTTCAGTCATTCGGTAAACTACAGCCAAGCAAATATATGTTAAATATTCAAATGTCAGTATACTCCCAAACACATTTTTCCGCACCAGTGCGAATAAGTGACTCTTTCAACACCAAAATGAGTGCGGAAAAGTGGAATTTTAGCGACAGAAGTTGTACCAAGAAAAAAGGCTGATGGAGTGGTAAAGTTTCATTATTGGAAAATGAACGATGCTTCGCTTCAGTTATTGAAGAGTATGAGAATTTTGAGAAAGAGATCCAGTACTTATTTTCTGTTC
Source organism: Zygogramma bicolorata (assembly GCA_032362365.1). Taxonomy (NCBI): domain Eukaryota; kingdom Metazoa; phylum Arthropoda; class Insecta; order Coleoptera; family Chrysomelidae; genus Zygogramma; species Zygogramma bicolorata. The sequence continues at coordinate 57,062 of JAVJAQ010001648.1, forward strand.
GTTTGTTACTGAGATGGTGTTTGGTAACTGTAACATATCTTCACAGTTTGCTCTTTTTGTATTGCTTTATCGGTGTGTACATATTAGCAGTGATTTAAACGAATATTCAGAGAAATCAGGAAAAAATACGACAATATGGATATCGCCATAAACGATCAACCAATGACTTATTGACTTATGTTTCTCACATTCGGCAACATTCAATCGAAAAATTCGGAGAAACGGTAGCTGTTGCACTCGATATTTCAAAAGCGTTTGATCGAGTTTGGCATCGGGGTCTCCTTTCTAAGCTGCTGTCTTATGGTTTGCCTCCTCAGTTGTGTGCTTCGGTGAAGAGTTTCTTGTCTGATAGGTCTCTGTTTGGGGTTGTTGATGGAGTATCATCTGATATTCTCCCAATAAATGCAGGTATTCCACAGGGTTCAGTTCTGGAGCCCACTTTGTTTCTGCTTCATATCAATGAGTTGCTCGAGAAAACGTCTTGTTTAGAACATAGTTTTGCAGACGACAGTACTCTGCGATGGAACTCTTTTTTGATCTCAGGGGCGTCAAAATATTCGCTGCGTGGGTTTAGGCCGGTAAATGAAAAAATGCTGGTACTCGTTGCAGTTTTGTTTAATCGTTTTGGCGTTTGCGCTAAAAGGAAGAAGACCAACCAATAACTTCGAAACATTAACAATGAATTTAAGTTAACAATCTAAGGTTCTACCAAGTTTAGCTAGCCAGAGTTGATTCAAAAGGAGTCAATTTCTTGATAATACGCATCTCGGGAAGAAAAACCATTGGAATAAAAATTTCCACAAAAAACACAGTGTATCTCAAGTTCGAAATTCCCATTTCGGGTAGGTGGCGCCATCTGATAAATAGCGGCTGAGTTACAAGTCCCCAGATGGTAAAAGATAAAAAGAAATCTAGGATATTTGTTATGAATATACGGTTGCCTAAATATGTTTTGTCATAACTCTCCATTCTAGTTTCCCTTCCAGAGTCCCCATACCATCTCGAGAAACAAAAATTAATAGAAACATACACGTCAATAAAACTAACAATGACTTGTTGAAAATAATAGAATGGGGTAATATGAACTTGGTGGAATTTAATGCTAGGAAAACCCAGCCATTATTTAGATGTCAGAAGTAACTATTCCTACAAAGTCAAGTATCTCGATGTTGGGAATTACGATCAGTGATAATCTCTCATAGGAAAACCATGTGAGATAGATCGCTAAAGGTGATTCCCAAATTCTTGGATTTCTATTTCGTGCGAAGAGATACTTCACTTCTCGTCAACTTCTAATGATGTACAAGGCTCAGATACAACCTGCCTTGGAATATAGTTCTCATGAGTGGAGTTCGGCACCAAAACATCAATTGAGACTTCTCGATTCTATTCAGAGAAAAGCAATCGGTCTCGTTGGTGATTCTTCACTCACAGATTCGCTTACTTCATTGGAACATCGTAGAAGGGTCGGACACTTGTCTCTCTTCTATAGATATGTTCACGGTCGGTGCTCTACCGAATTGTTATCAATCGTTCCACCCTTGGCATTATATTCACGGATGACTCGACGAGTACAGAATTCCCACCCCTATGTTGTGAATTTGGAGACCTGTCGAAGCTCTCTTGCTCAGGGATCTTTTTCCGATAGAATATCTGAGCTTTGGAATTCCTTGCCGAAAGAGGTTTTTCCTGTGACTTACAAATTTCAAAAATTCAAACTGAATGTTTATTTGTATCTCCTGTCCTTTGATTCACGCGGTGTTCTTTGAACATTACAGGGCTTTCTTTTCGTGTAAATCTGCATATAGAAAAAAAAAAGTCATGAACTCCGATTGGCAGAATGACGTTTCAATTCAGTACATTCTCGAATTAATTTTAATAAATGCATATTGCGCTAGCTGATAATATCCATGCACCTATATTTCAGTCACCATAAATAGATATCACTGTTATCAGTATCGGAAGTGGTTTAGTATCCCTGAGAGAGATAAAACAAGCTATAAAAATGTTTTTATGCAAAAATTTAGTCACAAAAAACTTCAATTTGGCGAATCGTTTGTCATTAACATAATCGATAATATGAATAATTTGTTTTCATTCAGTTAGTCTTTTCTATACATGTCGTTTGGATGACAAATTGAATATACATGAAAGTGATCAACTGACCAATTACTCTTAATGATCTGATTCGATAATAGTTTTTCTATGAGGTCAATGCCGAGAATTAATTGACTTTGAAACTTTTCCTACATATCAATTATTACCCTAACACCAAACTGATATTTTTGCAATCGACGCGCGTTTCGCTAACAAGGTTAGCATCTTCAGGAGAAGATACTCAGATACTCAGGAAAATTGATCCTGAGTATCTGATTACATATAAAAAAAAGAAGGCAAGAAGCATCTACAATGAGCTATCAGCCACTATGAATGTGCGTGTCATATCGAAATAGCTTTTGATTCCAAATGAATTTGACTCGAACCTGTAAATAGTATCGCATGAAATATTTGCCAGAATAAAATAATACTGTTCCCAAAAATAAGAAAGAAATTTAACAAGAATTTTTTTAACAAAAAATCTTCAACGATTTTTTTATTAAGTCGTGGATGAAGTATGGTATTCTACTCGCTTATAATAGCCATCATTACACGCTCGTTGAGTAATATACAATTATTGACAACTAGTCAAGATCCAAAAAAAAGGTGAGAGATTGACATGAGCAAAATTTTAAGGTGTAGCCAGGAGGTGAAGTAGGTTCGATACTTTACTTTTTTTAAATCGAATCGAGTTGATTTAACCTAATCAACAGCATATTCTACTCATACATAGTATATTCAAATCGTTACCGTCATACACAATACTCATCACAAATGTAACAAGTCTAATTTTTCAAATACTGCGCCAAAAAGGATCCAATGGCAGCACTGTCAGAAATTTCTCGAACTTTTTCTTGATAAGCCTGACGAGTGTCAATTTTCTTTAAAGTGTCATCGATAAAAATTGCAATTTGATAGTTATAAAAAAAGGATTTTATTTTGAACCTACAACATGAAGAGGACTCTATTTTCATATTTTACTCGGCTTGATCCAGCGTCTGAACCGACTGAACCAGAAGAAAAAGGAGAGAACAATCGGTGAATCCAAAAATTTCAAGCGAAATTTGTTTGTTTGGGTAACATTCAATCCACATCTTGTTTGTACTATTTTCAATTCTTGAGAATTATTTTTTTAGGAATTGGAGGATTATTGAATTGAATAAACTGATGAAATTGGTTGTTAAAAAATTTACTGATGTTCAAATGTAGCCTGCTCTTTAGTTTTCAATGGAATGTAATGATAATTATTAAAGTTCTTCAATTTTAAAGCAAAAAAATTTATTCTATTTAATTTTTTTGTCTTGCTCATGTGACATTTTTTCGTTCCTTGATAAAATTTGGAAATTAGGAGCCCATTAAAATTGAAAAAAAATCTCTTATTTTCCCAATGGGGGGATCCGGACCCGAAAACCACCCCCGTGGATCCGCCACTGGGATGGCCACAAATAATATACATATTTCATATAATCAGAAGATTCAATGCTCAATAACACAATAAAACAGTGAAAAATCGCTTTATTCTGTTTCATTTATATAGTGAAATACAGAGTACTGTAACAAGATTAATTCGCATTCTCAATTGAATATTCATTCGCAAAGATGGAGTCACTATAGATTTGATTAAAAAAATCTGACGAGTTCAGGAATTCGTTAGAAGATGTCGCACATGTAGATTTTCACCAAAATCTACTGAAGACATCTTTCATACCAAAATTTTTAAATTTCCGTCAGAAATTCACTAAAAAAGTAGATTTCTACCAAAAGTGGTCACGCTGGCTTCTAGCACTCATGTCAAAAAATAATAAACGGCGAACGTCACGTTACCGTATACCCCCCGTCCCCTCTTGTCACATCTTGTCACACTCAGCCAGACCCCCCCCCCCCTTGTACGCGAACGTATTTTATGAACGGCCCCCTAGCAACCTTAATCCCTAGTTGAAATAGGAACAAATTATTGTTTTTTATTACAAAGTTGGTATGCACGTACATGTATGTGCCCTCGGCTCTGAAAGGTAGTCACCCTCAGGGCATAAATATCTACTTAATACCACACAGGTTATAAATGTATATGACCTCGGCCTTGTGAGGTAGTCGCCCTCAGGGCATAGTCTACTTCATACCCTTGGTAAAACAAGTACAAACACGCTATAACCATCATCAACCTGCCCCGAACAAGTGTCCTCGATCTGTAAAATGTGCTCACCTTTCTTTATACTTGAAATACCATTGCGATCCAAGATTTTTATTCCATTGGAAGTGATAAATGACTCAATTGAGAAATCAGCAATCATTCCAGCATTTACAGTTACTTTAAAAATGATTTTAATCGCTGGTGCTGTCTTGGAATGTTGAAATATGAATACATAAATTTACTTTCGATTGGAACAATTAACATATTCTTAATCACTGTCTCGTTTTGCGATAGAAAAACCTGCAATAGAGGTCAAATATTTCGTTTGATTAAGATCATGGAATCGATGGTTAATTCGATTCATAGATGAATACAACCAATCGTGTGAACTGTCACTGAAGAAATAAATAGGTTTGTTTTGGTTCTCAGTTCTGAATGGTTCGAGCACACACACTTCTGTTCTGTTCCGGAATCGTCTTGAAATAACGAATATAACAATGAAGCGTTTGATCGAGTTTGGCATCGGGGTCTCCTTTCTAAACTGCCGTCTTATGGTTTGGCTCCTCAGTTGTGTGCTTTGTTGAAGAGTTTCTTGTCTGATAGGTCTCTTTATATGGTTGTTGATGGAGTATCATCTGATATTCTCCCAATGAATGCAGGTGTTCCACAGGGTTCAGTTCTGGCGTCCACTCTGTTTCTGCTTCATATCAACGATTTGCTAGAGAAATCATCTTGTTCAGTACATAGTTTTGCGGACGACAGTACTCTTCATACTAGTTTTTTTTCCAGAGTCCCCATACCAGCTCGAGAAACAAAAATTCAAAGAAACATTCACGTCAATAAAATTAACGATGACTCGGTAAAAATAATAGAATGGGGTACATGAACTTGGTGAAATTTAATACTAGGAAAACCCAGGCATGTCTCTTCTCAAGGAAAGCCGATCTATCATCATCTAGTATTCAGATGTCAGGAGTACCTATTCCTGGAAAATCAGGTATCTCGTTGCTAGGAATCACGATCAGTGATAATCTTTTATGGACAAACCACGTGAGATCGATAGCTAAATGCGCTTCCCAGAAACACGGATTTCTATTTCGTGCAAAGAAATACTTCACTTCTCGTCAGCTTCTAATGATCTACAAGGCTCATATACGACCTGTCTTGGAATAAGGTTCTCATGTGTGGAGTTCGGCACCAAAACATTCATTGAGGCTTCTCGATTCTATTCAGAGAAAGGCAATCCGTCTTGTTGGTGATTCTTCGGTCACAGACTCGCTCACTTCATTGGAACATCGTAGAAGGGTCAGAGATGTGTCTCTCTTCTATAGACATTTTCACAGTCGGTGCTCTTCTGAATTGTTATCAATCGTTCCACCCTTGGCAATATCTACACGGATGACTCGACGAGTACAGAATTCTCACCGCTTTGTTGTGAATTTGGAGGCCTGTCGAAACTCTCTTGCTCAGGGATCTTTTTTCAATAGAACAGCTGAGCTTTTAAACTCCTTACCGAAAGAGGTTTATCCTGAGGTTTGCAAACTTCAGAAATTCAAAGTGAATGTTTATTCGTATCACCTGTCCCTTGATTCACGCGATGTTCTTCGAACATTACAGGCCTTCCCTTTCGTGTGAATCTGCATTGAAAAAAATATTGGTTAATCTGTAAATCACGAAACGGGGCAGTAATTTTTTAAAGTGAGACTTGCTTGAAAATTTAGTTGCAACGTTTGTCTACTCGTAAGAAAGACTATTAACTTCAAGTTAATGCATCAGATGCACATATGTAGCGTGTTAATAATAATGAAACCAGTTTTATAGTTCAAACACGAGAGTAATGAAATTTCGAATGTTGTAAATATTTCACAGAAGTACAAATGACGACCGGATTGATTTTACTTATGACTCAAACGTTTCCATATGGATTATTTACTCTCGGCATAATTCGTTCATAAACTGTCTATAGATTACAGAGAGTGACAACTTAAACCAGGAAAAAGATCATTTCAGATATCAATTCCCAAGAAAGTGAATTATTACCTATTTACTTTGAACAATAATTTTAATATTTTCATGCCTGTTTATATTTTTCTCTACATTATGAAGATGTAAATGAAAAATTTGAGACCTTACAAAAATTCAAGCATATTTCCTAATGAATCAACAGACCATATTCTTTATATTTCATGGAGATCTTATCCCCATTATACGTCGTGTATATATGAGCTTTATATCCATCAGTCCCACTTGTCGGTTTTGTAAAGAACCAACAACCCACTTGTGAAAGTCGAATAACCACCTGTTTCAATAATCATAAAAATGAAAAGCATCTTCTCAAAGCAAGTGGGAGAAGATGCTTGAATATTATTTTTCTCGAGCATTTCGGATAGGAGGCCACAAAAATAAACGAGACCTCTTGAATTTCTTATTTTCAGTGATATTCCGAACAGAACTCTTTCTGAAACATATTGCGTTTTAGTTCACTGCATCCCATGGATGAACAACAAGGAGAATTCTGTGCATACTGAAGTCTGCGACGGAAATTCTAAATGAAGGCGAATGGAATATGATATTCCTCAGCGACCTCTGTGACGTTTCCTCGGATATAAAAATATCCTGAAATTCTTAAATTTGATAGTTCAAACCAAGGGATTGAACTTTTTTTATAGAACGCTTCAATGGGTGTAACTATGAGCTAAGATGGCTATATACTGGTGCTTTTAGTGTTGCGATATTGTTTCAGACAAACCTGTAGACAGGGTGTAGTTGTTCCAAATTACGCCTTGAGGGTGCGCTTGTGGTTGAAATTTCTAAAATTGTCAAGATCACTCGATCCATGGAACACGTTATTGCCAATACAGATCACTTTTGGTTAGAACAGATAATAGAACGCGAGATCAATCTGAGGCTGATGAAAACAAACTTCATCTTCAATGGCACCTCCAAGAATAATCTCGCGTTCTAGTATATTCAATAACCATTTAAAAATTTCGTAGTGATCATAAAAAAAACACAAGAGAAATTTGCTGACAACAACATTCTAGAGTGTGCACGCGTTCTGAATATTCTATAAATGCAGTGATATGTGTTTTAGATGTTCTCAGTTGAACCCAGGAGATTATAAAAAATGATAATGATTTCACTCACCAGAAAAAATGGCATTTTCTCACTTCAATTTGATAACAATTCACACTTCTATTCGCTCACACGCATTAACGTGAATATTCGCCTGAATTGTGATACTACTTCTAAACCGAGCTTTTGAAATGAGATCACAATATTATATTGCTGAAATGAAAATATCAATAATCAACTAATTTTTTCAGCACACACCAGAATTCGCAACGACATAGCCACTTGGCAACACAGGACGTGCACATGACTGTCATCTCAACTGCGAGAGTGACGATACCTGGCGAATTTTTTCAGTTATTAGTACGGTCTACGTCATCACTTCTTGATCAAGAAGGCCAGATCGGTCGTCTGATTTGCTGACAATCTTTTATATGGAGTGAAAACACCGGTATATAGCCACCTTGCTAGGAGCATAGCTTGTGCGACCATGGACGCATTTTGTTATAATTTGCTATGGCGTTCTGGGACATATCAATCAATTCGGAGGATGAATGACTCAACACCTTTTCTCTCCGATTGACAGCAAATATTTATTTCGCAGACAAATATCAGTCATCAAAGTAATACTTTTCCTGTCTAGGCAGCAAAGTGAAGCAGCAAAAGTTATACTTTGCTGATTGATATGTGTCTGGAGGAGTAACAATATACTACATTTATCATTGTAAAGAATCGGAGAAAAAATTATATGTTCAACTCGGCCCCAAAGTAGATTGACTGCCTTAACTGTCTCAACTATTTCTTTTGTTTGGTGTTCAGCTCTATGAAGATACTACATTCCATTCGAAATAAAGTTATTCTCTTTCAGGGTTTTTCCTTCAACAAAGTGACCAAGTTTTCGAATATCTGGCCAAGAGAGGTTTTTCTAATGCTTCCCACGCTGAAAAGCTCAAGATGAATGCTAATTTGTATCTCTCTTCTCTGAGCTCATGTGATGTTTCCTGAGGGTTTTCCGCTACATTGAATCTGAAAATGAAAAATGATTAATTACCAAAATAATCTGATAGAGTTTTAAATGATCGAATTGTCACTTAAATGAAATCGATGTGGTTAATGGAACATGTAAATCATTTGTTCCGTAGTTTTCTGCATTTGTAACCTACAACAATCTGAAAAAATTTTAATTAATATTGGAATCTATACAAGTGTAGAAGGGCAGATTTCTTTCAGTTCTTTCTGAAAAGAACAAGTACACTTAGTCAGCAACTTCTGATGAAGAATGCATATCTATGAGTTCGCTTGATATGAATCGCAGAGCTGCCCCTCCTGAAGGACAAAATGTTATGTCAGATTTGAAATATTTTACAAATGTCATTTTACGAAGATTGCCAACAAGAGATATGTGCATTTGAACAGGAATTTGGAAATAAGTTTTGAGAATGGAAACGGATCTAGTTTCCGAAACGTTAACGATAAGTATTTTCGGCAAAGGTGTAAAATACGGCAAATCGCCAATTTTTGTAATTTTTTGTGAAAATCGCCAGAAAAGGCCTACAATCGAAAACTACATAGAAATTTTGGTGCGGAAGCTATGAGAAACGATTTTTTCGTGTATAAAACTGAAAAATCTCATTGTTTTATTGCTTTAGTCACTAAATTTCGAACGGAATACAAGTACTCACACTTTTTTTGATTGAACACATCAGAATTGAGCATATGTTTTCTCCAAATATCCATTGAAAATATCGAAATGTTTACTTAGAAAAATTCACCATTGACACTGATAACAGTGACTGTCATAGTGACAACATTTTACCGATAACGCACGTGATGAAAAGCAAAGTTGCCAAACTGTAAATTAGGACAATGTCGTATTCGAATTGCCATCAAAACATATACTCCAGTCTATGACGGTGAAAAAAGTGTAAACTGTGTATTTATCCCATACAGCACCGATTCGTATGAAAATTTGGATATAGGTTCTACTTACCCTCTATTCCAAAATCTACCCCGTGCCGAGGGTTGCTTTCTCCCTGGGGGTGGATGCCACCCCTTCTTGGGGGTGAAAATTTTTTTATTGGAAATAAGTGTGGAAATCAATAGATTGACCAATTCTAAGCACTTTTTCTTCAATGAAGTTTTTTCTGAAAATCAATACTTTTCGACTTATTCACGAGTGAAATTGTCGGTTTTCAGTCAAAAAAACACGTTTTCCGATACTTTTTCGCGAATAACTGGAAAATAATGCATCTAATCGAAGAACCTGTGGAGAGCAAAATTATAGCGTTTGAAAAAACAAAGGCGATTGTTTATTTGTGATGTACGTAAACCCACTACAAACTGAATAATTGCTTGTTGAAAGTTGATTGGTATTTTCAAACGAGAAAATGGAAAGTTTCTACGTACAATAACCAAAAACCAATGCATTTTTCGGGAAAAACTAATTGAACCTTTTCTAAAGTCCTTCGATAATCCTTTATTTTTGTTATTTATAAAAGTTTATAGCATCAAAACTGACCGAGGTATGAAGGAAATAATGTTGATTCCTATTTTTTCGTTGAAAAAAAATTGTGAATAACTCATCCTCTCTTCTCCCCCCTTTGAAAAAAATCATTGTTACTCCATAATTCACTTCATTCATGTTCTTATAATGAGTTCTGAGTTTTTTATCAATTGAAAGTACGTAGTTTCGGAAAAAATTGAGATTGAAGAGGAAAAATCATTTACTTGATTCAGCGAAAAATCACCATTTCTTCGAAATAACTCGAAAAGTATTGATCACATGCAAAGTTTCCTAGAGTACAAAATTGAAGGTTATTCATCTCTGAAAATTTCGGTGTTTCATTTTTTTCTGCAGGATGAAAATAGAATGAGATATGGCCAGTTAAATATTGTGAGGATTCGCGCAAAGTACTTTTTTTGAGCCTTTTCAGCATGAATCTTTTCAAAAATATAATCTGAAACTAAAAATAATGTGAATGAGCTTATAGCTCTGGAAGAAAGCTACAAAATACTTTTTTGGTGGATTTGATTGCTTGAAGACTAAGCGAGTTATGGGAAAGATCAAAAACAATTTTTGTAGAAATTAGAGTATGCACCTCGGTATGTACATTAGTATATTGAAGAATACACATAGTAACTATATTTCAGGCCTAGTAATGTATATTATATATGTATATATACAGATAGTTCCACTAGGCAACGATTTTTTCCAAAGGGGAGGGAAAGAGAGGATGAGTTATTCGCAATTTTTTTTCATGGGAAAAATAGGATCAACATTATTTCCTTCATACCTCGGTCAGTTTTGATGCTAGAAACTTTCATGAATAACAAAAATAAAGGATTTTTGAAAGACTTCAAAAAAGGTCCAATTAGTTTTTCCCGAAAAATGCATTGGTTTTTGGTTATTGTACGTAGAAACTTTCCATTTTGGCGTTTGAAAATACCAATCAACTTTCAACAATCAATTATTCAGTTTGTAGTGGGTTTGCATACATCACAAATAAACAATCGCCTTTGTTTTTTCAAAAGCTATAATTTTGCTCTCTGCAGGTCTCTCGATTAGATGCATTATTTTCCAGTTATTCGCGAAAAAAGATCGGAAAACGTGTTTTTTTTTACTGAACATCATCATTGATCATTGAACAAAAAGTGCTTAGAATTAGTCAATCTATTGATTTCCGCACTTATTTCCAATGAAAATTTTTTCACCCCCAAGATGGGGAGCATCGACCCCCAGGAAGAAAGCAACCCTCGGCACAGGGTAGATTTTGAAAAAAAGTGTATGTAGATCCTGATTCCAAATTTTCATGCGAATCGGTGCTGTATGGGATAAATACACGGGAAAATGGTCATAGACTGGACTAATAAACTAACCTAGCATTATTTGAATCACGTCTGATTATTGAGATAAATCAAACCTAATAACCTAACATTACTTGAATAACGTCTGACTTATGAGAAAAATCAAAACTAATTTATAGTAGTTTTCACAATAAATTGTATTGACTGAAGGATTATAATAACACCAATTAAACCCTTAAGTTGTACACAATGGGATTAAATCGGGTAGTTTATTGCAGTTAATAAGCCAATACCATTTACTGTGAAAAATACTATACCTGGTATCACTTGAATAACGTCTTATTATTGAGATAAATGAAAGTCAAACCTAACTAACCTAGCATCACTTGAATAACGTCTGATTATTGAGAAATATTAAAGAATGGGACCAAATGCAATTATGGTGCAAATCGAGGTGCAAATCAAAAATCTTTAATAGTAAATATTTTTAGATTTTTTTTTTTGAGATTTGAATATTATACCATATGGAAAAACCAGCACCTACAAAATATTTCAGAAATCGCGGTGGTGCGTCATAATATACGTCTATAACAGTTGTCGATTACTTTCAACAACCAATATAATTTTATCTTCTCATATAATAATAATATAAGTATATGAAAATGTATTGAAATCAACTGATTATGATCCAGAATGTGCAATCATGTGAAAGAATAAGTCAAACCTAACTCAACACAGAACCTTTACTCAACAAAATGTTATTGAACTACTTCCACAGCATCAATAATAGTCACTTCCATCCTCTTCCATTAAGTCTAAATCTTCAATCGCATCAGCCGAATGCAAAAAACATCTTCGTAAAAAAATTCATCTTCATTGAAAAACATACCAGGAATTGAAACGCGTGTAGTCCTAGAGATTTTGTGGCGCAGAAAAAGAAGGCAGAACATGTCCATTTTCGAACTTTAAAGGATCATATCTTGCAATTGTATACTATTCGAATATAAAATAGAACATTTTGGAATTGTGGCAACATCGTACCGGTTATCTCTTATCTCTATGCAGCTGTCATATAACTGAAATTTCATGAATGTTGACGTCAACTTTTTGAGATCAAATTCCAGCAATGAATGCAAACTGTATGAGCTGTAATATGTACAAAAACATAATATTTATTCAAGAATAGTATATGTAGATATAATTTCATGAACGTAGTGGTAAGTACAAGGATGATATAACAGTAAATCTATGGTTTCTTTTCATACCCTCCGCATATTAATTTTCATTGAAATGAGGTTTATATATATATATATATATATATATATATATATATATATATATATATATATATATATATATGATGAGTTGTTTTTTCGGGTTTCATTCCGTGTTCTGTGGTTTTGATCCCCTGAAGGATAATTGTCACAACGTTTCGGCAAAGTCTCATTTGCCATCTTCTAGGTGATGATTGAGTTTCGTCCTCCGAACTCGACTAATTATTTCGAGTTCTACTTCTCAATATATAGGGGTGTTCATTGATGGTATCTTTGACCTGGGCCCCTCCCACTTTCTTCGTTGGTCCGACTGCATTTTTCATTATGTCTGTATGGTAATTACTTGATAAGGTCCGACCTTTTTCCTCTGGTGTGATCGGCTTGTTTTTGTTTTGTGATAGGATGGATTTCCACGTTCTTGGTAATCTTTGGGCATCATCTCTCTTATTCATACTACTCGGTCGTTTCTCAATTTCGATAGCCTCTCTGATTGTTCGAGAGTAGAAGTTTTCATCGCTCGCTAATGTTTTGGTGTTTTCGAAATTGATGTTATGCCCTGTCTCCAATACGTGTTGGAAGATGGAGGATGTGGTGACTTTCCCTTTCACTGATAGCTCATGTTCATCCTTGCGTACGTTGATCCGTCTGTTGGTCTGGCCGATGTAGGACTTGTTGCAGTCTCGACATGGTACTTCGTAAACTCCCTGGGACTCCAGTGGTATTTGGTCCTTCGGATTACGGAGTATCGATCTAATTGTACGTTCTGGTACGAACGAAGTAGCTATGTCGTGTTTGCGGAGAATTCTGCTGATTTTATCTACGAATGAATAACTACTCGGAGAGAATCATAAAAACGGCTTCCAAGAACAAACCAAAACAGCAGAAAACCCCAGAAACACCGGTCATAACAACCAGACTACCATACATAAAAGGAACCACAGATAAAATCAGCAGAATTCTCCGCAAACACGACATAGCTACTTCGTTCGTACCAGAACGTACAATTAGATCGATACTCCGTAATCCGAAGGACCAAATACCACTGGAGTCCCAGGGAGTTTACGAAGTACCATGTCGAGACTGCAACAAGTCCTACATCGGCCAGACCAACAGACGGATCAACGTACGCAAGGATGAACATGAGCTATCAGTGAAAGGGAAAGTCACCACATCCTCCATCTTCCAACACGTATTGGAGACAGGGCATAACATCAATTTCGAAAACACCAAAACATTAGCGAGCGATGAAAACTTCTACTCTCGAACAATCAGAGAGGCTATCGAAATTGAGAAACGACCGAGTAGTATGAATAAGAGAGATGATGCCCAAAGATTACCAAGAACGTGGAAATCCATCCTATCACAAAACAAAAACAAGCCGATCACACCAGAGGAAAAAGGTCGGACCTTATCAAGTAATTACCATACAGACATAATGAAAAATGCAGTCGGACCAACGAAGAAAGTGGGAGGGGCCCAGGTCAAAGATACCATCAATGAACACCCCTATATATTGAGAAGTAGAACTCGAAATAATTAGTCGAGTTCGGAGGACGAAACTCAATCATCACCTAGAAGATGGCAAATGAGACTTTGCCGAAACGTTGTGACTGACAATTATCCTTCAGGGGATCAAAACCACAGAACACGGAATGAAACCCGAAAAAACAACTCATCATATATATATATATATATATATATATATATATATATATATATATATATTATATATATATATATATATATATATATATATATATATTAAAAAAAATATATGTATATATATATATACAAAAATATATAATACGATACCTTTTACAGCCTCGTCATGTCCGTGGACTTTCTCTGGCTGCTGTGCCCGTTGACGACGTACACCCCTGCGCTGTCGACGGCCCCCGTGTACCGGTAGTTGCTCCACCTGTTCGTCCTGCGGCGGTGCATCCGACGATGGACGAATCCCTTCAGCGTTTGGATCACGTCCTGGTTGGCAAAGCAGAACAGACATGCGCAGTACAGGCCCTGCGGACGGGAGAACGACGAGTTAGAGCGCTAAGATCGTCTCCAGACGATGCCAACGTGGTTGGCAAAACTTGTCAGTGATCCAATACTCATTTCCCAGAAAGTTTGAGATCGATTGAAGAAACAATTGTTTTCTTACCGACTTTCGAATTTAACTGAATTTGTTAGGGCTTTGTAACAATAATTATCATAAATATATACATCCCACAAATCTTATGTGATTAAATTCGTTTCTATTTCATAAGGATGAATTTTCAATCATATTACTCATACCTATTTCGGTGAGTGATTTGATTGAGAATTAACAATTTTCCGTAAAATTGAGATGAAAATAATCATTGAATGGTAATGATTCGGACTTCCATTGTCTATATCATCAACTCTATTGAAACCTGTTGGTAAGAACGGAAGGATAAAAATACAAATCAAGTGATAATATAATGGAAGTCCGTACCATTACCATTCACAAAAATATATTACAGTTTCCTGTATGATTTTCACTTACAGTGGGTTTTCAAAACCGCGACATGTGTTTCGCTATTACAATAGCTTCTTCAAGCAAGATAAAGAAAAATATTATTATTATCATTATTAAAATTTAAATATTTTTCATCTTGCTTGAAGAAGCTATTGTGATAGCGAAACACATGTCGCGGTTTTGTAAACCCATTGTAAGTGAAAATCATACAGGAAACTGTAATATATTTTTGTTAATATGGATTTTCATCAAGTATCGGCCAGTTCAATTCAATCATTACCATTCAGCATAGAACATTGTCAACCACATTCAAGCGAAGGAAAATAATCATATGAGTTTTGAGGAAGGTATATTTACGAAAATTCATTGTTACAGAGCCCTGAAGAAGAATATAATTTAATTCGAAACGTCGGTATGTAAACAATTATTTTTTCAGATAAGCTTCATAATCGGGAGAAAAAGTAGAACTTTCTCTACTTGTTATACAAATAACTATTATTGTATCTTGGCACATCAGTATTCGTTTGTATCGTGCTCAATGTGGAATTGTTTTTTTTATATGCAGATTCACACGGAAGGGAAGCCCCGTTATGTTCAAAGAACAACGCGTGAATCAAGGGACAAGAGATACGAATTAGCATTTACTTTGAACTTTTGAGGTTTGTAAGCCTCAGGGAAAACCTTTCTCGGTAAGGAGTTCCAAAATTCAGCTGTTCTATTGGAAAAAGATCCCTGAGCAAGAGAGGTTCGACAGATCTCCAAATTCACAACAAAGGGGTGGGATTTCTGTACTCGACCGGTCAGCCGTGTTGATACTGTCAATGGCGGAACGATTGATAACAATTCAGAAGAGCACCGACTGTGAAAATATCTATGAAAGAGAGACAAGTCTCCGACCCTTCTACGATGCTCCAAGTAAGTGAGCGGGTCTATGAGAGAAGAATCACCAGCAAAAAAGCCATTCTTTGAATAGAATGAGTTTCAATGAATTTTTTGATGCCGAACTCCATAGATGAGAACTATATTCCAAGGCAGGTCGTATCTAAGCCTTGTAGAAGCTGACGAGAAGTGAATTATTTCTTCGCACGAAATAGAAATCCAAGCTTCTAGAAGTACCTTTAGCGATCGATCCCACATAGTTTCCCTATGAATCCTGTACTCGTCGAGTCATCCGTGTAGATATTGCGAAGGGTGGATCGATTGATAATAAGTCAGAAGGGCACAGACCGTGAAGATATATATAGAAGAGAGACAAGTCTCTAACTCTTCTACGATGTTCCAATGAAGTTAGCGAGTCTGTGAGCGGAGAATCACCAACAAGACGGATTGCCTCTCTATGAATAGAATCGAGAAGCCTCAATGAATGTTCTGGTGCCGAACTCCACTATAGTACAAGACAGGTCGTATCTGAGCCTTGTAGATCATTAGAAGCTGACGAGAAGTGGAGTATTTTTTCGCGCGAAATAGAAATCCAAGTTTCTGGGAAGCACTTCAGCGATGGATCTCACACGGTGTTACCATAAGAGATTATCGCTGATCGTAATTCCTAGCATCCAGGTACTTGACTTTGTAAGCATAGTTACTCCTGCCATCTGAATACTAGATGATGATAGATCGAGTTTCCTTAAGAAGATAGATTAATGCGTTTTTCTAGCATTAAAGTCAACCAAGTTCATGTTACCCCATTCTATTATTTTTGCCAAGACGTCGTTAATTTCATTGAGGAGAATGTTTCTTTGAATTTTCATTTCTCGAGCTGGTATGGGGACTCTGAAAGAGAAACTAGTATGAAGAGTACTGTCGTCCGCAAAACTATGTACTGAACAAGATGTTTTCTCGAGAAAATCATTGATATAAAGCAGAGAGTGTGTATCTGATATGTCTGTTTTATGTGTTATTTTGATATTTTTGCTTTTGGTGGCGGTTTTCAAGTTTATTAATTGAATAAAAATCTCAATCCAATGAGAACGTTTCAATAATTTGTTAGTATTCTCTTATTTTATTTATATTAAACCACTTTAACACAAAAACCATTGTTTCAGAGCCCTGATGATGGATTCATTGGAATTCGAATCGTTGGCAAAGACATTTTTTTATAAAACTGATCCCAATTCCACTGATATCATTCTAAGAATCGTAAGGAACTCAACTCGCTTCAATATAACATAAAAATATTACAGTTTGGCGTACGAGAATATTCTGTAATTGTCTGTACTTTCACATGTTTCAGCCCAAAAAATCTCACTTTTCACATAGAAATGACTGATATTTTGTACAGTTGTTTCCTGTAAACGTTGAGCCATAGAGAAATTATTTTGTAACCTTACAAACTTCCTCTCGTTCATTGATGTTAATTCAAGACACATTTGATCGAATTTTTTACAAGTTCTGACAATGATTTGATCACTTTGTTCATGCGTAATGAATAATTTCATAAGAACTTCGTTTGATTAATCGATTTTTGCTTTCATTTTGGAAGATGATTCGAAACACCGTCGATAACTATTTGTAAATTACTCATAAAAGTAACCGAACTGTTATAAGCTTGATAATTCCACTGCTACCCAATTCCAAATTCTAAAAAAAATAATGTTTCTAGAAGAAGCGACTTCATTAAGAAAACTTGACGATTTAGGCGTAGGAACATGATATATCATCTAACAGCATTTTTCACCATCTTCCAATTTAACGAGTAATATACAGGGGGTTTCATTTGGAACAATGAACTTTTGACCACTTTTATGCACAATGGAAATAATATTAATTTCAGCACGCCCTGTATAATATGGAGTCGATTTCTTGGTATTATTTAAATATTTCGAGTTCGTTCAAACTATCATTAAAATATCAACTTTTCATGAATCCAAAGTACTGATGTAAAGTTCAATCAAGGCTATGTTTTGGACCATAATTAGCACAATTGATTTTTTATCTTGTAAACAGATAGAGATAGATATAAGACATCATTGACAAAAAAGTATTGAAATACTAGAGCAATTCCAAAAATGTATCAATATACGGGGTGTTGCATTAAAAAAAAAAGCTACTAGAACTTTTTGATGGAAGTGGCAATGCTGAAAATATTCTTGATCGATAGAACAGGTAAGGGGATGTGAGAGGTGAAATTTCAGAAAAACCATGCGTTGCGTTTTCCAGAAACGTCTAACCTACCATCGACCGTGAGTCACGGTGTATACAGTGGCCTTGACTACTATACAAATAGGTGGATGGTCATTCATAAACTGCTCTAAAGGAGTGAAATTAATTTGTTATTTCTGTACCCAGAATATTAGGGATATATAAACATGAATATCAATGGACTGGCGTGTCAAATACCAATTTCATTTCTGACCGACATCGTTCAACACTCTCGAGTTTCAATTACAGTTTCCAACGGGGCTCATGTTTAATTCCACTCCTCCCGAATTCATTCAATTTCCAGGCTATCAACCAAATTATTCTATTCAAACCTAATTAGGCAGCTCCGAGGGCGAACGAATGTTTCGGAAAAGACAGAACTTTTTGATTAACCGTTGAGTGTTTTCGTGTAGCAGGGTATTACTTTCAGCTTAGCTGTCACGAACCGCCCCAAATCAAGTTTCACGCAGTCGGGAACAACGCTTTTTTTAAATGTGTCGTCACTTTTCTGGAAAGTTTACAAAGGAGACAAAAGTTTAATTATGGGGGACTGGAAAATTAAGAACGCTCGTGGAATGAAAAGTTGCAACTTTCATTATCGTTCGGTAATTTTTTTTAGGTACTGAAGCCTTCATTAATATTTTTTTATTAATGTTGGCGAACCACGGCAAGGAGAAGTTTTCACTGGAAACGAAAGATCAAAGCTTTGATTCAGGAGCCCTGGCGTGAAACTCTAATACCTATATTGTAGTTATAATTAATAATTCAGGAACATGATCATTTTGAGAGAGATTTTGAGTCTAGAGCCATTGACACATCTGCTTTAAAACCGACATGCTGCTTCGTTACGTGGATGATGTTTTTGCTATCTGGCCACATAGATCCGGGAACTTACATATAATATTCACACCGAGATAAAATTCACTATAGAAATGGAGACTTACAACTCCATTCCTCCCTCGGTCGTCTATATCACAAAAGCCAACAATTCCTTCACCAACACTGTCTACCGAAAACCCACGCACACCAACAGGGACCTCAACGCTAACTCTCACCATAATCCAGCCAAAGTGAGCTCCGTACTGAACTCTCATATCAAGAAATCCATCTTACTCAAAGATGACCACAATGGGCTCAGTGAGCTGGAAAAGTTCAAATCCGCTCTTATTGAAAACAATCATTCCTTCCCTCAGATTCAGAGAACCATTCAACACCAGTAAACCCGTTCCTCGCAACCCAAACCACCAAAAGATCCGACTGAATGCTCGAAAGCTTCCCTTCCTTTCATCAAGGGAGTCACTGATAGAGTAAGAATAATTCTGACGAAACACGACATTAAGACAGTTTTTACAGCAAACCATCAAATATTCTCCTTTACGATGCAGAAAAACTCAAAGTCGTCTCCACAATTTAATATTTGAAAGATGTTCAGTACGGTGATTCAGTACATGTTTCGAACCTACATAGGTTCATCATCAGCTGAATTTACATTGAATTATGGAGATGAAAAAAAAATAGCAAATTCACATGGTGAAGTTCAAAAGGACATAAAAAATTTGGTAGTAACAATTATGATTAATTTGATATTAGGGGAATTTGGGACATCCCTAACACCATATGTCCCAAATTCCCCTAATATCAAATTAATCATAATTGTCACTACCAAATTTTTTATGTCCTTTTGAACTTCACCATGTGAATTTGCTATTTTTTTTTCATCTCCATAATTCAATGTAAATTCAGCTGATGATGAACCTATGTAGGTTCGAAACATGTACTGAATCACCGTACTGAACATCTGTCAAATATTAAATTGTGGAGACGACTTTGAGTTTTTCTGCATCGTAAATCTACTACACTCCACTTTGAGATACAATGGACTTCTACCACAGGTTAAATATCCTCCTTCCTACGCTCACCCAAAGATGTAATACCCAACGAATCGCAAAGAATATATGAAATTCCTAGCTATGACTGCACTAGAACATAAGTAGGACAGACGTGTAGACGAGTATCGAACAGGTCATACGAACACGAACTTCAGTACGTAATTCGGACATGACCTCGACCTTTTTCAAACATCACCACAAAACCGGACATAAAATTGACTTCGACAACACAAAGACCATTGCCACAACAAAAACACTCCACTCCAGAATAATTCGCGAAGCAATATAAATTGAAAAAAATGGTCCTAAACTTCTTAACAAACGAGACGACTCACAAAGAATTCCAGATTCCTGGTAACCATTACTGTCCCATCGATTAAATCCTCAAACCATTGCGATAACATTTTCCACACCTTCGGACCCTCATATAGTGTAAACACCATACAAACTCAGTCTTCACTTTGTAATGATGGAAGTTGGGGATTGAGGAGACTTAGACCTCGGCGTCAAGTCACGCAAAAGTCTTGATAATGGCTCCAAAGTGGGAGCCGAAACGTCGACGAAATAACGAATCCAGAGTTAGGAAAGATATCGAATTTTTTTTTTTCGAAAATCGTGTTGCCTTCCATATCACCTACTCAAAATGATCTATTCATGTTGACATCCCTAAAAATTTAGCCCATCCCCGTTTTTTCAAATCGCACCTTCAATTTGTTTTCGATGAAATATAATTGTTAGGTACATTATTGCTTATCTGGCGACAAACTTATTGTGAACATTCATTACTCGCTTATTGTTTTTTTGAAGTCGGTATTGGTTGGTACTTTTCGTTTGTAGAAAAAACGTTTTTCAGAAGACGCCCTATGGAATTTGTTCTTGTTGATATTTCTCATATTCAGATGTCAGGAGTAACTATTCCTACAAAATCAAGTATCTCGATGCTAGGAATTACGATCAGTCATAATCATTCATGGGAATACCATGTGAATCGATCGCCCAGAAACTTGGATTTCTATTTCGTGCGAAGAAATACTTCACTTCTCGTCAGCTTCTAATGATCTAGAAGGCTCAGATACCACCTGTCATGGAATACAGTTCTCATGTGTGGAGTTCGGCACCAAAACATTCATTGAGGCTTCTCGATTCTATTCATAGAAAGGCAATCCGTCTTGTTGGTGATTCTTCGCCAACAGACTCGCTTACTTCATTGGAACATCGTAGAAGGGTCGGAGACTTGTCTCTCTTCTATAGACATTTTCACGGTCGGTGCTCTTCTGAAGTGTTAACCGTTGGCAATATCTACACGGATGACTCGACGAATACTGAATTTCCACCCCTTTGTTGTGAATTTGGAAACCTGTCGAACCTCTCTTGCTCAGGGATTTTTTTTCAATAGAACAGCTGAGCTTTGGAACTCTTTGCCAGAAGAGGTTTTTCTCGAGGCGTTCAAACTTCAGAAATTCAAAGTAAATGTTAATTCGTATCTCCTGTCCGTTGATTAAAACGGTGTTCTTAGAACATTACAGGGCTTCCCTTTCGTGTGAATCTGCATATAAAATATATTTTTACTTTCTGTGAAAATCAATTATGAATTATTGGCGAAGGCGCGTTACGATACAAGGTTAGCCTTAAAGAGAACAAAACTAATGCTGTGTCGGAATCAGTTTTCGTCTCCTGAAGATGCTAACCCTGTACCGAAACGTGAGTCTGAGTCAGAAAATATCAATTTGCTGTAAGGGTTATTGATATATGTACAAAAGGTGGAAAAATAATATGTTGAATGAATCGTAAATTGAAGAACAATTTTCATGAGGCGTCTTATGAAAACCATTTTTTTTATAAACGAAAACTACCAACCTACCGACTCTAAAAGAACTAAGCGAGTAATAATGTTTGAAATTTGTCGCCAGATTAAGAAAAATGTAACGATTTTATATCTATGTGAAAAAAAAAATGGTGGTGCCATTTGAAAAAGTGAGGGTTGGGTTGAATTATCAGGGGTATGAACATGAATAGATCATTTTGAGTGCCTTATATGAAAGGCAATTCGATGTTCAAAATAACGATTACAGGATATAGGAATATAAAACAATCTCCAAATTAGCAAACTTGCACGGATGCGTGCTAGGCATTTCACCTTAGTACGGTGACCAGAGCAAACTTGCAACCTCAGCATATGAATCTATATAAACATTGAGGGAGGTCGAGATTCGGTATCCAGTATTCATTGATCACTCTTCAGAAAACGGTTCCAGAACATTTTTGAGAATGCAGCACATCTCCTTCTCGACAATCCTGCTGGTTACCAATATATTGTAAGTTTTTGGTGTTTTTTTGTATTTCTCGTTAGCTATTCAATGTCCGTTCATTATCGAGCATATTTTCTGATTTTTCTATAATAAATATTCAATTGAGTTGTCAAATGGATTCTTTCATTATTTGCATGAATGAAAGTTGGGTGAAACAGCAAAAAATCCTCTCGTAATAAGCCAAGTGAGTACCTAGTTGCGACAATATTTATAGTTCTTCATTTTTTATCAGGTGTAGAAAAAATATCGCATGCGATGCTCATGTAATGGTTATTGCATGATCGTCGCATATTTCACAGGAAACTCACCTGATATGGAACGATGGCAACTCCAAGCCACAAGTAGAATCTGGTGAGGAGTTTGTCGGTCGGTCCAGGGATCATTGGCAGAAGTAAAAATTGCAAGCCGAACAACGGTATGAGGATGAGGGCAGCTCGAACCGCCCTTCGTATCCCCAGTGGGGCTGGATTCGGCGAGTTGGGGTGCATGATGGTGAGAATCACCCACAGGACGTAGATTAGGAAAACTGGAAACAGAAAGGTGCCATATACACGGTGTTAGTGAACGAGTGCGACAAACTTCAGTGGGTGATTAAAAATGACAGGTTGCTTTTCC
Organism: Zygogramma bicolorata; assembly: GCA_032362365.1. Taxonomy (NCBI): domain Eukaryota; kingdom Metazoa; phylum Arthropoda; class Insecta; order Coleoptera; family Chrysomelidae; genus Zygogramma; species Zygogramma bicolorata. The sequence goes on from JAVJAQ010001648.1 coordinate 79,888, forward strand.
GCGAAGGGTTCGTTTTCCGAGATACAGGGTGTTCATTTTTTTAAGTAACTCATTATTTGTGTATTGTACTGAAACCGACCGGAATATGCAAATGAAATCATCAGTGGCCCGCATACGGGTAATGATCTCAATGTTTTGAAGAGAAGAATGGTACGCTACTGAGTTATTTCAAGTTAAAATTCATTTTTGAATTGCTTGTTCGATTTGTCACAAACTATATCTTTGCCTTTTATTCGTATGGTGCTCCGTTTTAATGTAGAAAACCTAACCTAACAGATAGTAATTTATTCATCCTGCTTTAGGAAGCTATTTTACAGCAAAAAACGCGTTACGATTTCCTGAACCTATTGTTAGTGACAATCCGTGATATATTTTGTTGATGCTGTGGATTTGCTTGAAGTATCGGCTAGTTCACTAGCGTCGCTCCTTAGATAATGAATTAAAGAAACACCAATTACAAGATATTCATTTTTTTTGCATGGAAACAGCGCCCTATATGAAAAACATTAAGATCATCACCCGTAGGCGTGCTACTAATGATCACAAAATTATCAATTACATGCCAACAAATGTGCAAAAACTACCTCTGGTAACGTTAAGTTTATCGGGCACCAAGCGACAAAAAAAAATTTTGCGGGAACTTACGTATTTCGACCTCCTGAATAAAAAACTTAGATAAAAGTTTTGGCGCTCTCCAATAGTTTTCAAGATACAGGGCATTTTTTGGGTCAAAAATGGGATTTTTGAATACACGTTCCTGCATCAAAATTACACTTGAAATTCATCCTTCTTTTCTATCAGCACAATGTACACATCCCTAATTATCCGTTCCACACTTTTTTTCATTCGGAAACACTAGTTTTATAACAAAAAAATGCACTTTTCCTCAACAACAACAAAAACATTGAAAATTCGGCATGTCACTGCTAAATATTTAATGCATTTTTTCATGAGGGGTTGGTACCTTGGAAAACCAGAGCACACTATTCAAATTCAAAATATCGCGAATTAATTTTCCTTCATTTTGAAGTTTTTACGTAAATAATTAAAATGATGAAATTATTCGAATATACAGCCTTAGTGCAAAATAAGAGGACATTAGTTAATTACCTCACAACAATAGGAATATTTCTCTCGACAATTCAATGCCCGAGTTGTGATGCAGTATGCACTTTGAATAAAGATTTGAATAGTGTGCTCTGGTTTTCCAAGGTACCAACCACTCATAAAAAAAATACACTAAACATTTAGCAGTGACATGCCGAATTTCAAATGTTTTTGTTGTTGTTGAGGTAAAGTGCATTTTTTTGTTATAAAACTAGTGTTTCCGAATGAAAAAAAGTGTGGAACGGATAATTAGGGATGTGTACATTGTGCTGATAAAAAAGAAGGATGAATTTCAAGTGTAATTTTGATGCAGGAACGTGTATTCAAAAATCCCATTTTTGACCCAAAGAATGCTCTGTATCTCAAAAACTATTGGAGAGCGCCAAAATTTTTATCTAAGTTATTTGTTCAGGAGGTCGAAATACGTAAGTTCCCGCAATTTTTTTTTTTATCGCTTGGTGCCCGATAAACTTAACATTACCCTACCTCTTAACAGCTACCAAAGTTCATTTGAATATCACTACTGGTTTCCGAGCAATTGGTAATTTACGTTCTGATCAAATGAAAATTAGTTTTTTCAAAAACATCTACACTCTGTATCTCGGGAATTGAAGCATTCGCAAAAAAGTTATATAGCAACCTGTCTTTATTATTTCATGCAGACTCACTTCCTGAAGTTTGTTGTACTTATTCACTATCACCTTGTATACTCCGTAAAAAATTAAAACTGTTATATTCTTCTCATGAAAATGCATCGAAATGTTAATATCAAATTCGAATTTCGCACTTGTTATTCATTGGCATGATGTTGGCAACATATCTAATGTTGCTGCGATTTTATTGTAATTCACACCAGATAGAGTGAATAGAGAATCAGTGAACATGAGCAATAGCAATAGCTTTCTCTGCTCAATCGCAGGCATCAACTGTTTTGTTCTGGTTCCAGTTGAATATCAAATAATTTTGTGTAAAGAAATAACATCTACTCAGTTGTATAAAGGTGACAGCTTCGTGTTCAAAGAATTTTTATGAATCTAGCTATGCAAAATAACTCCAAAATTGAACCACAACCCTGGTGAATATTCATTTCAGCATATTTATTCATGAACTCGACACCTCGAGAATCTGGAAACAAACAACATCAACACTTGGAAAGCATGCATATTTCACCATGTTATGTAACCAAAATATCGTAACCCCAACTCCCAAGTCACCCTCTGTGGAATCCCACAACAAAGGGTTGCCAAGGGTTGTTTACTCTGCAGAGCCTTAAGATTGACATATTTTGAAATGCTGTTTTCAATTAGCAGATATGCAGAAGACACAGAATGAAAATCCTTCAATGTGAGAAGAGTGATTTGTTTTTCGAGGATGTTGTCAGGATTATTCCATTTACCTGTACAAAGTAGCATGGAGATCAATATTGGGATACCAAGAAACCATGTACTGAATGATGATTCATGTAACCAGCACCTGAAACAGATCACAATTGATTAGTGGCAAACGGAAGAAAACGTTCATTATTTAGCTGTGAGAAAAAGTATTTTGTTTTGAAAAAATCGAGAATAATGTCAATCACAAATGAATGGTGCTTTGGATATCGTAATAAAATTATTTAGTTTACTCTGAAAACTGTTTTCAATCATTTATGTAGGACACTTACAAAAACAGTAAGAAATATCACATCCTTACAGTAAGAAAATCTAGACTTTTCCTTGAAAAAATTTTTTCTGGAATGTCAAAATTTCCTAACGATTTGCGGGAAATTATTTTGGTAAGAAAGACCAAGTGAATATCAGAATATTTATTAAATAAATTGAAGTGAAATAGATGATGCGATTTGGTGTTTTGGTATTATAATTGATCTCTACAAAGAGTTTGAGCTTTCACACCACAGGTTCCAATCTCATACTTAATAATTTCATAAGATGTCTAAGAACTTTGATATATTGCAACTGATGCGAACTCGTATTCCTACGAATGAGGAGCCAAAAACGCGGCCCATTTCCTTAGTCCAGAAAATATCGTCTTCCAAATTCGGTAATACGGGCACGTATTTTTATTTCACATAAAAAAATCCATTTTGAAACTGGGAATTTTTTCCGGCATTCCGAATAAGTAGTAAAGGCTGCCGATTTTCATATGCAGATTCATACGAAAGAAACGCACAATAATGTTCAAAGAACACCGCGTAAATCAAGGGCCAGGGGATACAAATCAACTTCAACTTCACATTTCTGTAGTTTGTAAACCACAGGAAAAACGTCCTCAGCAAGAAGTTCTTGAGTTCAAAGACCCCTGAGCAAGAGAGGTTCGACAGGTCTTTGAGCTCACAATTAAGGTGTGGGGATCCCGCACGCGTCGGGTCATCTGTGTCGATACTGCTATGGGTGGAAAGATTGGCGACAATTCAGAGGAGAATTGAGCGTGAAAATACTCATAGAAGAGAGACAAGTCTCTGACCCTTCTACGATGCTCCAGTGAAGTGAGCGAGTCCGTGAGCGAATAATCACCAACGAAACGGATTGCCTTTTTCTGAATAGAATCAAACGATACTCAGAATCAAGAATAGTAACTCCTGACATCTGAATATTAGACAAGAGGAGAGGCATGCCTGGGTTTTGCCGGTGTCAAATTCCACCACGTTGATGTTACCCCATTTTATTATTTTCGTCAAGTTATCGTTAATTCTGACACTTAGGCTGCTCTGAATTTTTGTTTCTCGTGCTGATATGGGGCTTGTGAGAGGGAAACCAGTATAAAGGGTACTGTCGTCACTCAACAAACTGTTTTTTCCAGCGAATCATTGATATTAAGCAGAAACGAAGTGGGCACCAGAACTGAACCCTGTGGAACACCTGCAGATGTTGAGAAAATATCAGACTATACTCCATCAACAACCACATATAGAGACCTATCAGACAAGAAAGTCCTTAACAAAGCACACAATTGTGGAGGTAAACCATAATAAGACTGCAGTTTGGAAAGGAGACCCCGATGTCAAAGTATTTTTTTCTTCAAACGTCAAATAATGATGACATTACTCATCTAACTTGATCCTGTCAAAGTTTGATGTCTCCGCCGGCAGCAGTTTTTTTCCCATTTCTTTACGGCGGAGGGAAAAAGTTGTCATGGCAACAATATGCAACATGTCACAAAGCAACAATACAAATGTCATTAACAACAATTAAACAACATTTTTATTTATAGTAATTTTAAAAGTACAATTAGTTAATGAAGCATTTTCAAAATTGAAACCGTGCAAAAATGTTCCCGACTCTTGATACGCATTGGTAATTGTTGATGATACTGATGGTCGAGCACAACTTTCAGCAATCATTCCCGATGTTGGCGAATCATGAGGGTTTAAAATTTTTTGAGCATTATCGACCTTATTTCTTATTGAATCCTCTATATATCCTTCTGCAACCGTGCTTGATTTCCAGCCCCCATGTCGTTTGAGGCATTCTAGATTTCCGCCTCCATCAATTAAAAGTGTTGCTGAAGTTCGTCGTAAACAGTGACCCGTGTATGCGCTTGCATCGTTTGAATTTAAATAACTACCTACTTTTTGGGCTACTGCGCTAATCGAATGTATTCCCATGACGCTTCGGTAACACTTTCCATTTTGGTACTTTATAAAAAATCGGTTTTCTGTGAAATTTTCAGGTCGCAGTGATGCATACTTTTCATACAGTTTAATGTAGTTTTGACCAATTATCGTTAAAGATCTAATTTGTCGTGTTTTACTGTCTGGGATTTTGATAATTATTACATTTTCTTCATCCTCAATTTCCACAGTCTTCATTTTTACCAATTCGTCGCATCGACAGGCGCCGGTAACCCCAATTAACAAAACAATCTGAAATATTTTTATAATTCAGTAGAGTATACTACATGCTTTGCAATGTAATTTTTTTACCTTCAATCCTAAATACAACTTATCTGGCGCTTCAAACAAAAATTTATCAAACTCGTCTTTAGTGAAAACTTTAGACTTCTTTGCAGTATATCATTCGCTTGTCTTTTTCAGAAAGGCACTTAACTTTAAAAATTTGCTTATATCCACATTTTCTCTAATGACTAACTCGGATTTTATCGTAGAGTATCGTGACCACATTGTAGAAGATTTCCATTTATTTTCATTTTCCATTACATTAAAATATGCCAGTAAAATGTCTTCGGTAACTTGCCGTACTCCTCTTTTATCGCACCACTCTTGGAAGTGCTTGTTCGCTAACCGATACTTTATTCCGGACTTGGAGGGCCCCAAACGTGCTACTGCATCATTAGCCGCAGACTCAATTTCGTTTAGGTTTTCCATTTTCGCACTAAATTTGCGCTTGCGGTTGCAACAACAATAAGCTGTCTTCAATAACATAAAATAACTGTCAAACAACTGTAACCAGGGAGACGCAAATCCCACCGACGACTTAATTATTTTAATTTCTAACATCTAGACGACTTTGATAGTTGTCACAGTTAATTTCGAGTGAAAATAGCGTATGAATTGTACTATTTATGGTTGAAAATTGCTACGTTTGAAGAAAGAAGCAAAGAAGCGACTTTTCTTGACTTTTCTTGACTTGCCCTCTATTACGCGCCTCACTTCGTTCGGCGCGTAATATCGGGCGCGTCAAGATAAGTCATGCTTCTCCGCCTCATAAAGTAATGTACTATTATTGCCAGCGCCATCTAAAGTAATTAATAGTAAAAGGTCATGTAGTCTTTTATCCTAGTAGGAATGTGTCATCTATTTCACCCCAAACTTTCGCAATAAGTTCCAACACCACGGTTTTTAGACATCTTATCATTTCAGTATCTGTTTATCGTCTCTCAAATATTTATTCAGATGATTACGAAGCATTGAACTAGTATAAGGCCGGCTCATCTCTCTTATAACTACCACATAATGTTTATGGCGTCTCTGTAAGTGACATCTATTATTTATGACCGCATTTATTTATAGCCGAACGATCCGGATACTAACTCCACCCGACGTGGCGACAAAGTGTATATGGATTGAGAGATAACGGAAGACGGAAGGGAATTGAGGCGCTTTTCCTAATCCGGCTCGAAATTGGCTATATAATTTTTCATCCGCCCCCCTAAACTCTCAAATTGACGCCTTTGTTGATAGTGACTTCTGAAAGCTTGCGTCGTCACCGACGACGATTATGCGGGGCACTGAAAGTGGGTCCGATATTCTCCAAAATATCGGGTCTAGTAGATTATGAATGGAATTCAAGTACCACAAAGACATTGGCCAAGTCACAGAATCAATAGCCCAGTAACAATAGATTTTTCTTGTTTTCAAGCAATCTAACCCACCGAAGTAGGCACTGGTTCAAATGTCCGATAATTGACAGATTGATCAAATCTTTTCTCCTGAACAATTCTGTTCCTAAGACTAAGATGGCTATATACTGGTGCTTCCAGTGTTGCGATATTGTTTCAGACAAACATGTAGACAGGGTGTAGTTGTTCAAAATTACGCCATAAGGGTGCGCTTACGGTTGAAATTCCTAAAATTTCTCGAGATCACTCGATCCATGGAACACGTTGTTGTTGCCAATACAGATCACTTTTGATTAGAACAGAGAATAGAACGCGAGATCAATCTGACGTTTGATGAAAAGTAACTTCATCTTCAATGACCTACCTCCAAGAATAATCTCACGTTCTAGTATATTCAATAACCATTTAAAAATTTCGTAGTGATCATGAAAAAAAAAACACAAGAGGAGTTTGCTGGCAACAACATTCTAGAGTGTGCACGCGTTCTGAATATTCTATGAATGCAGTGATATGTGTTTTAGATATTTTCAGTTCAACCCAGAAGATTATAATAGTATATTATGCAACGATCGTGAATGGTTATTAATACATGAGCATAAACCGGGATACGAAACGAGCCGAAGGTGAGTTTCGTTTGGTTTATGCGAGTGTATTAATAACCATTACATGAGAGTTGCATACGCTATTTTATCTACACCCAATAAATAATGAAGAACTAAAAATATTATATTATTAGGTATTTATATTGAACACAATAATAGTAGGTAATCAATCGTATTTCTTTGAAAAATTCTACAAAATTATAATTAATGGTATAACCACAGAAAATACAACAATGAGAAATGAAAAGAAGGAAAAAATGAAAAAAAAATCTACCGAGGTCAGGAATTGAACCCGGACGTATCTATTCACTGCCGGCGCCTTTGACTACTCGGACATGAGAGCTCATATAATTTTGTTGAAAATAAAAACATATGTGTTGCATTTGTCAAATGAAAAATAAAATCCTTTCGATTGTATTTTTTTCTTGTCTAAGACATCTGTGGAGGGTCGCTGGTAATTCTTCTATATCCCTGCTATAAGACATTTCCATACGATTATCGAAATTTGACTATATTCTTCCAAAATTCAATACCTACTGATTTTGACTTGACAAACGTCAAAATTCGAAGCTTGCACATCATGCTTGATCAAAAAATAATGGGTTTTTATTGGTTGAAAATCTGTATCGTAATGAAAATCTGTATCGTAATGGATTTCATTATAAAACGGGTTGTGGGTATATAAGTGTATTATTAGAGTACGGGTGTAGATAAAAAATAATAAGGATTTCACTCACCAGAAAAATTTCATTTTTTCACTTCACATATCCATAAAATTTGATCACAATTCTCACTCCAATTCGCTCACACGCATTAACGTGAATAATATTCGGATGAATTGTGATACTACTTCTAAACCGAGCTTTTAAATTGAGATCACAATATTATATTGCTCGAATGAAAATATCAACAATCAACCGATTTTTTCAGCACATAGACCAAAATTCGCAACGACATAGCCACTTGGCAACACAGGACGTGCACATGACTGTCATCTCGTGACGATACCTGGTGAATTTTTTGAGTTACTACTACGGTCTACGTCATCAATTCTTGATCAAGTAGGCCAGATCGGTCGTCTGATTTGCTGACAATCTTTTATATGGAGTGAAAACACCAGTATATAGCCACCTTACTTTAGACAATGGAGCATACTTCGACTTTGCAATAGTTTCTGGTTTTTACGCTGATTCCTATCAAAACTCGTTTCTGTAATCTGTGTAGGTATATATAAAATTCAACGCATACATCTTGGACTATGCCGAGATCCAAATCTTCTCAAAATAACTCACATGAAAGTATCTTCCGTGACGTATATCCTTATCAGGGTGTGCTGGAGCACGATCAGGACTGGCATCCCCCATCCCAGTGCGAAAAACCATTTCATGGTCCTTTCCTCCCTCACGAACACCACGATGAGAGCCAGGTGGAGGTGCAGCCCTTCGCACAGCATCCACATGTAGGTCGCCACCATGAAGTATTCTGCGGCTATGTGGATGATCTGGCACCAAATCTGAAATCGAGTTGTGGTCAAAGAAAACTTTGGAAAAATTTGAAAATCTCAGTTTTTTGCTTCTTACATGAAAACTCTTACTCAAATATTGACATAAATAATATCTTCTGAATCCTTACAAAATCTTCTACAAAATCATGTCAGTGTTGAATCGTTTGGGACAATGATGAATTTTGAAGATTGTTCGAATACGATCGGTAAATCATAGTGGACCTCGCTGGATCTACTGGCATTCTCAGAATTGAGCTATTATATTCCCTTTTTGAGATATCAGCAAAAACACTTAGAAAATAAGGATAACATCTTTCATTTGCTTCTAACTTGGAAACTCTTGCTCTGAACATTCAGCATTTCAGGCCTGGTTCATAGACCAAATTTTTTAATTTAATTTATCTTCTACTTTATGGAAGTTGTCACAATGCTAATCAATGGAAGCGTTATACGCGACACTTTTACTTTAACATATTGTGTATGAACGCTTATATTTATCAGCATTGGGAGACTTTATTTAGGGAACAGAAAGATAAATAAATTATTGAATATTCTATATATTGATACGATATATCCTTGAATTTGTTGATCAGAACTCCAAACAACACTGAACTACTTTCATTACAACCCCTAATCACAAACAATACAAAAAATCACTTAAATTGTTCAGCTATACTATACAACTCTCTGTACTAGATCACTCTGATAAACTCTATACTTCTGCACTCAGCAGGGCCAAAGCTCTCTCCACTAGAAACTCTGCATTACTCTCCAATAAACTCTCTTCGACCCCTCATATTATTTTGTGTTTACGAGCGACAGGGCCGGCGCTAGGAGATTTCGTAACAATATATATGAAAGGAAGTCGTGTTGGTTACACTATTTATAACTCAAGAACGGCTGAACCGATTTGGCTGAAAATTGATGAGGAGGTAGTTGAGAACCAGGAGACCGACATACTTTCAATCCCGTTTAACCGTGTTTTCGGATATTCCATTCCTAAGGGGGTGAAAAAGAGATGCCAAATTTGTATAGGACAAGGTGATGCCTTGATTCAATCTACATCAAATTTTGCATAAAAAATTCTTTCACGAAATTGGTGGAAGATGTGTTTTGTATTTTATTGAAATTAATTGCCTAACGGGGTTGAGAAGGAATAGAAAGCTATTTTAGGGGTTAATCAACGCACAGTTCAAACCACTGATCGTAGAGATCTGAAACTTGGAGAGTGTGTTCTTTGTATGACGTAGGCATCCGATAAGAGAAGGTTTTCCGTAGTTCTAGCCCTGAAGGGGTGAAAAACGAGGTCAAAGTTTGTATGAGACAACGTACTTCAATCTGCTTCCAATCTTGCAGCAATATTCTTCAACAGAAACAATGGAAGACGTATTTCGTATTTAATTTTATTTACAACCATATATGTAATGCTGTCATTACTAACGTCATTGAAGGTTGGGAAGTGTCACATTACACACCTCTACTTCCCGCCCTCATTTCATCTATTCTAGGCTTTATCTGACATTTATTTTTATTGGTGACAATTGTGTACCCCATAGTCACGATAACAATATATCTACTTGATTATGCTGAGGAAACCGCGTTCTTGGTAATTTGTCGTTAAATGAAATACTTACGATATGTTCAGAACGAAACAAAGATTTATCAATATTGATCGAAATATGATGGCTATAAATTAAATATAGTATACAAACCTCGGTAGGAACTTTCATTCCTTTAGAAATACTATTTTTTTTCCATTTAGTTACAAAAAGTTTTTTTGGCAAGTCGGTTACAAATGTTATGAAATCAGTGGAAATTATCTGAGGTGGAACTGCATACACAGCTGAAGCAGTCACTCAAATATGAAAACAAATATGAATAAAATCGCATATCTACCGAGTAAAGTTGAACAATATGTGGATTCGATATTTATATTCACATCACTTCGAGATCAAGATTAGAACTACATCCTCTACTTCAGCGAGTACAGTCATGCGTTGAGCCAAGTATGTCAATTCAAAAGCGGTCGTCGAAACACCGTCTTTTGGTTATGAAACGTAATTTCTCTAACACGATGTATGATATTGGAAGTTTCTGCAAACGAATCTTCCGGTGTTTCGTATAACAAATTTTTGTGAAAATTTCATAATATTTTCTATGCGAAGTATTGAAAAACAGCAAAGCTGATGGAATTTCAGTTAAAAGATAACTTTTTTTTGTTTCGGTTTCTGTCGTATAACCACAAATGGAACAGCATGAGTCACTCGACGAATCGCTGTTGCTTCTTTTTGATTTGCGGGTCAGTTGATGGGTCAGCTACGCCCTGTGTTGATGATGAAGCTCTTTCTTCCAGCACTCTTATGCAGTGACGACAAGGAATTTTGTCTTCGCCGATATAGCTGGCCATGCAACTTTTATACCACGAGAAGTGTTCTTTATCAGCATTCGGGTCAAACAACTTCTCAAATTTGTCTGAAATTTCGTCTTTGCGTCGACTTGCTGCATTTGAATAGTTTCTTTTGGTTCATTCACCAGTTCACCATAATTTTTCGTTCGCCTTTTTTTATTTTTTTAATTACAGCGATATTTATTCATTTTAAAAAAAGTTTTCACAAGATTCGAAGCACTGCTATTTTATAATTATGGAAAATGTATGTGTTATAATAATGGATGAAGTTCAGCTATAACTGAAGTCACAAAAGCTGTTGAGAAGAGCGCGGCCCGCTCCAAAACTCGAGAGAAGGTATGTGACGCTGGGAAGGAGATTTATAATAAAACTGACAACGGGCTATTCTGGCAACTTTCAGTTCCAGGATTGAAAGGATCTTGCAAAAAGATTCCAGTCGAGAAATAGCGGTCAATGGTTTTTGCATTCTATACAACATATTTTTTTACAACTACAGCGATGGAATCGAAAACTCCTATGGGGCCGAAAAAAAAAACTGGACCATAATTCCGTTCGGCAACCTCTAAAATATTATTCATCGAGTCTTCCTCAACTCAAATCATCAATCAGAATGAGGTCATCGGTTTTTTCAAACGGAATGTTTCGCAGCGCCCGCTCTATGTCATTTATTGACTTTATCTGACATTTATTTTTATTGGTAACAATTGTATACCCCGTAGTCAGTATATCTACTTGATTATTCTGAGAAAACCGCCTTCTTGGTAATTTGTCGTTGAATGTAATTTTTTAGATATGTTCAGAACGAAACAGAGATTCATTTATTTTAATCGAAATATGATGGTTGTAAATAAAATAAAATACAAACCTCGGTAGGAAGTTTCATTCCTGTCTCGAGATCATAGCTAACCTCGACGCTTAGCGTCGAGGTTAACTAACTGATCTCACAACAGAGATGAATCACTTCCCACCTCGGTATGTAATATACTATTATTTGAATGCATTGTCTATCGGTGTCAAAAAAGGGGTTTATAACTTTTTCGAATTTTTTCGAACGCTTTTTCGAGTGCGACCAGAGACAGAACTGTGATGATCATGATAAAACTAAGTACTAAGAACTACAGAATGTAACTGCATCACAAAAATAATCAACGCCCAACGAAGTGGGCACGAGTCAGCTAGTTTAAGATCAAATCCAGTCATTTGGTAAGCGAAATTTATAAAATTATGGATGTGCAGCACACATTTTAACCGATTGAACTTGAAGAACTCCGGATATAACCCTCGAAGTAAACATGTAACTCAATTTAAATGTCATATAAATGAAAATTATGATGGTTTAGTAATAAATTTGATATGAATGTGTGATAATATGCTAAAATATTCATGTATTCACCTTTTTTGATTATTCAATCAAATAAAAAGTTCTAAAACGCCGTTGGCAAACAATTTCGAAAATATGCATATTGATTGGGTACACGGTAAGATTTTCCATTTTCCTCTGTGTACTCGTTTTCACAAAGGAAATTTTCTCGTGCTTTCTTTCAATCTTACTTCGGCAATATTCGATTCGAATAAAAAAACAATTTATTCAAGAGGTGCCCAAGTAAACAGAATCGAAACTCGCTTTCGCCCCGTGAAAAATGATGAGAATTCGGGCAGACTTCATTATGGATTCTCAAGTGGAAAACATGAAACAGTCCTCGAGGATGGCGCTTGTTTGTCGATTCTTCAGACTTGTTAGAAAAACATCGCCGGCAATTAAAATCTGTTCAGCAAAAACGGAACATGCGACTGGCATGTTATCTCTGGAAATCAGAAATTCAAGTCACGTCTTTCTTTTCTTTTTCCCATTGTTTATAGAGATATAGTTAGTCAACCATATGGAAATGCAAATATCATTTGATGGAATCAGGCCAGTAGGCTTGAACATGCGTTCTATTCAACAGCCCTGCCACATCCAGCCAACCTTAAGTAATATAGTGCAGGGTTTCTTAACCTTTTTGCAGTCACGGACCACTTTCACAATATAAATAATTCCACGGACCCCTATCAAAGAATATCTTAATCTTGAGTAAAGAAAACAAGCCAATTTATATTGAAAAATCACTTTAATTAGTTGGTAGTAATAATGGCACTATTCTTTTTTCTAAAACTAATTAGAAGGCTGTTGCTGTTTGGCCTCGATAAGAACGTTAAATTGTGGGTTTGTCTTCGACAAAGCAAGGGTCATCGGCGACGTTCAAGCGATTTCGACTTTTTGTTTTTATCGACACTAAAACCGAGAACCCAACCTCACAAAGATACGTAGTAGCAAATGGTATCAGAACGGACATAGCTCGCTTGACAAGAAGAGGGTAAGCTTCACTCAAAGAACACCAAAACTCGCCAAGACCTTTCGCATGAAATTCAGCCTTCAAAACTGCTTTAGATCTCATGTCAATTAAGTCATCTTTGATAAGATCTTCATCGCTGATGCTGTCAATCTCTATTAAAAATGGACGTCGCACCCATGTTTCTTTGACGAGTTGTTCGGAGCTGAAATAACCTTCAAAAGACTTCTGTAATGTTTCCAGATGTTTAGACATTTCGTTTCGAATTTTTGATGTAATTTTCGTCATGTTTCCGTCACCTTGTGTCACTAACTCTTCTAACATCGGAAAATTTGCGAAGTTATCGGATTCTGTCCTCCTTTTCCAAAGAGGCAGTTTACATAAAAAACCTTTCAACCGTTCAGATGCATCCGCGATAGTCACTGCAGGACCCTGAAGAGACAGGTTAATTTCGTTCAAATGAGAAAAAATATCTGCTAAGTAAGTTATATTCATAAAGTGTGTTTGTTTTCTTTCAAAAAAAGTAACACTTCTGCTCGCAACTCAAACAAGCGCTTTAAGACTTGTCCCCTTGACAGCCAACGAACTTCTGTTTAGTAAAGCAGTACTTCATGTTCTGATCCCATTTCTAGACAAAGTCTTTTAAACAGACGGTGGTTTGAGGCTCTTGCTCTGATGAAGTTGATTATTTTCACATATATCGACATACCTTCCTTCTAATAATTGGGCAAAGTTCGTGAAGCTAAGGCGTGTCGATGTAAAAAACAATGAGTGATTATAACATGAGGGATCTCTTTTTTCATCAAAGCTGCAAAACCAGATGTTTACCAAGCTTTGCTGGAGCTCCGTCAGTGCATATGCTACCTAGTTTAGTTCTCCAATCGATGTGATTTTCGTTGAAAAATCTTTTAACTATCTCAAAGACGTCGGAAGCCTCAGTAGTCGCTAAGAGCGAGTCGCAAAAAAGGAACTCTTCTTTGATACTACGTGTGTCATGATGGACGAAACGAACAAACACCAAGAGTTGGCTGCATTGTGAAACATCGGTGCTTTCATCCAATTGCACACTGAGTGGAAATGGTGAAGCATTCAGTTCTTCAATAACTTGCTTCAAAACATTTGATGACATTTCAATAATTCTGGAATAGATAGATAGTCGGTGACCGATCCCAGTTGACAAGCGATAGTAAATGAACAATCAGAAACAAACATAAAAAAAACTGCGCGGCTAAGAAACCCTGCCCAGTTTAATCTCTGTTCAATTAAATCATGTTTTCTGACTGTTTTTTAACTGACCTACTGCGGACCCCTGGTACACATGCTACGGACCCCCCAGGGGTCCATGGACCCCACTTTAAGAAACCCTGATATAGTGTGAAATTTTGTGGGATCGCTAAATGAAGACTTTTGGCCGGAAAAATATTTGAATAAACAAATGTCACTGCTTTCATGTTATTTTCTTTGGAGTGAGATTTATTGAAAATGTTTCCTACAAAATGAGTCCTATGAAAAAATCATGTAAAATTATTAGTTTGGCGGTGAATCACTGTTAAACAACAATTTTTCAAAAAATTTATTATTGTATTTACGTGATTTATTTATAAAGTACTGTTCTGAAACTTCTGATTGTATTTCGGCCTGGTAATAAAGATGTTGAGATTTTTTTTTCAAATTACGCGTCTCGCTAAGACCTATGAGAATCTTGAAGAACATTTTGAATAACTCAAATATTTTATGCGTAAATTCTATTTGTTTATAAGCCAAAATTTTATATCCTCGAAAAAAAAAATTTCTAAAGTTTTTTTTCAGTTAACTCCTGAATCTGCATGCTGAATAGAATCATCCTGATTTTTTCGCCTCTTCTCGGCCTTGTGGAACAAGTGCTATATCATCGACACGCCGGCGCCGGATTCACGAAAAATACGAAAATCTGTCATTATTGCTAAACTATATAACATGGCTGGAGAAAACTTACCGATATCTCTTCAGGGCAGATTTTTTTTGCGGTGGTTTCGGAACAGTTTATAAATGAAACACGTAAATACAATAATGAATTTTTTGAAAAATTGTTGTTTAAAAGTGATTTACTGCCATACTAATAATTCTATGTGATTTTTGCATGGGACTTGTTTTGTAGGAAACATTTTCGATAAATATCATTCCAAAGATAATGACATCGAAATAGTGACATTTGTTTAATTGAATAATTTATTTGGCCAAAAGTCGTCATTTCGCGATCTTACAAATTTCACACTATATTCTTCAAGGTGCAAACCACCTGCAAAAAATTGGCGATTTGGCACGGCTGTTGAAAAATTATGTTTAAGTCCACTGGCCTAAGTAGGAAACTTTGCAGTGCATTGTCAAGTTAACGGAAATATCGACTTTATAGTGTAGATGGCGTAACAAAAACGATTCAAATCCTTTTTACAAAGACATTGACCAAGATGCATACATTCCTGGTGCGATCTCCGATTCGATATTGTCTCGTCAATGACTCTAGACACGATCAATAATATCCACGGAATTTACTGCGATTTCCAGTAGATGGTGCAAGAAGCGAATTCTGTCATCTTTTGACATTTACATTCCAATTCATTCGAATTTTGCTAGAAGTTTTCCATAATTTTACTGTCGATTAAAACCAGCTATTTGTTGTTTCCAGATCAATTCTCCACCGTAGTTTTCTTAGTTATTGGTCGTTCAACTGCCGTTGCTTTCAATTATTAGTTGTTTTCCGTTTATTTAGTATTTAATTCAAGTGTTTTTTTAAATAGTGTTTCATGGTGGATATCAAACGCTCTTGTATTATTTGTGGACGGAATAATCATCTATTCTTCTATATCAAGTTCCGATGATTAGTACAAAACATACAAAATACTTGTACTCAAGTTCAACTCAAGTGTTCAAGTTCAGTTCATCTTGCTTAGTTTTTACTATGGTAGAAGTTATATTTGTGTTATTTGCTGTGACAATGGTTGTTACCTGCTCAGTAAAAGGATGCAATAAGAAAAATTTAAAATCATGGAATAAAAGTTCTTTCGGGAGAGTGTTTTCAAATATGGTCTTCATGTACAGCGCCATAATAGCCTGCACTATACCAATCTTCCTAATTAATTTAAATTACTGAGGTTGATCTGGACTATGGAGGGACCATTTCATTTCGAATTGAACATCATAATGCTCAATAAACAGTATATAGACGTACTAGTTATTCCATGTAGTCCAACTCCACTACCTCTCATCTCTATACCGATATTTCGAAGAATCTCATCAAATTATCTGAAGCAGCACCGAATAGTAAAAATTTCTATGAATTTTGATATTAATATCTCATAACTCATATGGAGAATATATAGCAAATGCATCAATCTGTAATATATGTATCAAGATACATATATGTATTTACGTCTGAAAGGAGACAGACAAACATAAAAAATATAGCGAATTCTTAGGTAAGAACTCGTGCAATTTCAGACAGAATTTGTGTATCTTTATCCTTCATTAGGTAGAGTGTTGAAAAAAGAAAGTAACACGCTGACTCTGCATGAAGTGTTCTAGAGAATTCGCTAATAGAAATTTCGTCAGACTTCATAATGACATGTGTCTAGAGTTGCCGCTTGACGCCATCTGTAAATAAATGTCAAGAATCTTAATTATCCTGTAAGGTAGCTATAAACTGGTGTCTTCAATCCATATAAAAGATTGTCAGCAAATTAGACGACCGATCTGGCCTATTTGATCAAGAATTGATTACGTAGACCGTAGTGATAACTCAAAAAATTCGCCAGGTATCGTCACTCTCGCGGTTGAGATGACAGTCATGTGCACGTCCTGTGTTGTGAATTCTGGTCTATGTGCTGAAAAAATTAGTTGATGGTTGATATTTTCATTGGAGCAATATAATATTGTGATCTCAATTCAGAAGCTCGGTTTAGAAGAAGTATCACAATTCAGCCGAATATTATTCACGTTAAGCGTGTGAGCGAATAGGAGTGAGAATTGTGATCAAATTTCATGGATATGTGAAGTGAGAAAATGCAATTTTTTCTGGTAAGTGAAATCATTATTATTTTTTATAATCTTCTGGGTTGAACTCAAAATATCTAAAACACATATCACTGCATTTATAGAATATTCAGAACGCGTGCACACTCTAGAATGTTGTTGCCAGCAAACTCTCTTGTATTTTTTTTATGATCACTACGAAATTTTTAAATGGTTATTGAATATACTAGAACGTGAGATTATTCTTGGAGGTAGATCATTGGAGATGAAGTTTGTTTTCATCAAACGTCAGATTGATCTCGCGTTCTATTCTTTGTTCTAACCAGAAGTGATCTGTATTGACAACAACGTGTTCCATGGATCGAGTGATCTCGAAAATTTTTAGGAATTTCAACCACAAGCGCACCCTCAAGGCGTAATTTTGAAAAACTACACCCTGTCTACGGGTTTGTCTGAAACAATATCGCAACACTGAAAGCACCATGCAATATTTATATAGCCATCTTAGTCTAGCGTTTTTGACGAAAACATTAACATTGTACTGGTATAAAAGTCATTTCACCAGGAATATATGCATCTTGGGCATTGATTAACTATATCTCTATTAAGAATAATGCTCTCGAGTCTGAAGCGGATAGAGATTGCCGAGATAATAGCATATTACACACCGAGGTGGGAAGTGATTCATTCCTGTCGTGAGATCAGTTAGTTAACCGAAACGCAAGGCGTCGAGGTTAGCTATGATTTCGAGACAGGAATGAAACTTCCTACCGAGGTTTGTATACTATTTTATTTACCACCATCATATTTCGATTAAAATTCATAAATCTCTGTTTCGTTATGAACATATCTAAAATATTACATTTAACGACAAATTACCAAGAACGCGGTTTTCTCAGAATAATCAAGTAGATATATTGTTACCGTGACTACGGGGTATACAGTTGTCACCAATATAAGTAAATGTCAGATAAAGTCAATAAATGACAGATAAAATCTAAAATAGATGAAATGAGGGTGGGAAGTAGAGGTGTGTAATGTGACACTTCCCAGCCTTCAATGACTTTACTAATGACAGCATGGCATATATGGTTGTAAATTAATGTAGTAAGATGTTTCAAATTTTCCAAAATTTCTTTATACGCAGACGACCTAAAAGTGTATAAAGAAATCACTAAACAAGGAGACTATACTAAACTACAAACTGACCTCAACTGTTTCTCAGAATATTGCCAAATAAATAGACTATTCCTGAACTCAGATAAATGTCATAAGATCATCTTCAAACGTTCTGATCACCTCACACCTGTGCTTACAATCAATAATATTCCAATACCAGAAGTATCAGAAGTAAATGACCTGGGTATTGTTTTAGATAAAAAACTACATTTTGACCAACATATTGACTCAATCGTGCGAAAAGCGTTGAAAATGCTGGGTTTTATGTTGAGGAGTTGCAAAGATTTTTGCCACCATACATCTTTCATCAGCCTGTTCAACTCCCTGGTCAGACCAATCATAGAATATGCCAGTACAATCTGGAGCCCCATCTATGAGAAATATGTTAAGCGCATCGAATATATACAAAAAAAACTTGTGAACACAATCAACTTCAAGTTCTTCAGACATAGACACTACTTTTCACATAAAAGTAATTTGAAGTTTTATAAGATGGAAGAATTATCGACACGCAGAGACGGTGCCGACATCTTATTTGTATATAAGTTGTTACACAACCTGACAGACTCTGAATACTGTCTCAGTTACTTCCTTTTCAACTGCAGACTATATAACACTCGTCAAACACATATATGTTCTTCGTTCCCTATTTCTCAAGCAACTACTATGGAAACTCACCGCTTATAAGATCTTCGGTGTCCTGTAATATGATTTGTGATTCTATTGACTTTTATTGCCCGGGACTACAGGCGTTCAAGAAACAAATGAAGGCTCAGCTTACAATACTCTACTCGTAGTTAGTTTTATTACCTAAGTGTATACACAGCTTGTACTAGTTATCTCTACACTAATAATTATTCATTGTACATCGACCTCTGTTAATCCTCATGTTTGTTTGGTGCCATCCTGTTATTGGATTTATATCTGTTGGATGGCTTCATTTATGAATAAATAAATAAATAATTGACACTTAACACCTTCGTTTTCTTACCGGATTGACTTGCGTTACTAGAGGATCAGTGACGACCAGCTTGTACCACAGAATCCAGGCGATATCGTTCAGGACGAACGAGAGGAACAGCTGTGTGTGGATTCGTATCCTGGTGCATCGGAGCGATCTAGAAATAAATGCTGTATGAAATGATTCTCATAGCGCCATTCCGTTCATGGCTGTATCGGCAGTTTGCAGCCGGTGCAATGAGTCGGGAAAAATGGAAAATCGTATCGGGGACAACAACGGAAATTGAAACATGAAAAATGATATTACATTGGCGTCGAAGTGTCTGAGGGCTTTCGATCTATATATTGGTGTTTTTTCCATCTGAAAATTCTGTGCATACTTGTTTTACCTTTTTCATAGACTTCGAGACGATTGTGACGTTTGAATTGATGAAAGTGGACAAAACTAAGATGCCTGAAAACCCTGGTGTTGAGACTTATCGTATACCCGTAGTAATTTGGCATAAAATTGGCGACACATGCCTACTATGATAATAGGCATCAGGACATCTCTCATCAAATCAGTTCAGATGGCGTTTGCAATGAAAAGAGTTACAAATTTTCTGGGAAATGTTTAAACAGCCGACCAGTCGGTTGGCTATACTTTTACGAATGCTAACCGATCAACAGCCTATAATCTATATCATTTGTTCAGAAACCCGGCCAAATTCCCCATCATTTTGTTCCTTTCATTTGATTTCGTTTTTCCTAAATATGACATCAGATGTTGCTTATTTTATTGACTGCTCGAATCGAGAGTATAGTTTGTCGATCGATCGGTTGACTATCCACTTCCAATTCCCAAAATGAACGTCAAAGAGAATTTCAAAACTAAGTCTCTCCGAGAGAAATGGAAATATTTGGCTAAGAATGTGTGAAAGTAATGAGTAACGTGTCCTCCTTTGGTTTTATGACGCAGAAAAATCAAAACAAGTCTGTCTTTCCAAATTTGAAAGTTTTTGTGAGAATATTTTTTAAACTTGGAGATATATGATAACAAAACCTCACCTCGAATCGAAAGGCAAATGGTGAACTCTTCAAAAAGGAACAAATTTCAAACATGTTTCCATTATGCTTCATTGCGTGAATGATAATATATTAAAGATCATATGTAATATCCTGTGGTACTGAAACTTTTCCTAGAGATCAATTACCCTAACACTAAACATATTTTTGCACTAGATGCGCGTTTCGCTAACAAGGTTAGTATCTTCAGGAGAAGAAACTTGATACTGTATCAATTTCGGTACTGCACATCACAAGTCGTAACTGTGGCTAATTTAAATTTCTGGTGAGTACAAAAAGGGGGAATATCGCACGTGTTACTATCTCTCTCCAAATCAACAACTACAACCACCTCTGAATAAAAAACGAAGTAAACTATGGATAACAAATCAACTAAAAACTACGATGAGAGAGATGAGAGATTAGAGATCCCAAAATCAGCTGAAAGTGGGCACCCTCTCAGAAAAAAAAGTAATTAACATCAAATCATTTGACGTTGTATGTGATGGCTGGCAATTGGCGTCATCTAGCGATTGAATTGAGAAACATTCCACGATACGTTAAAATGACGTAAAAGTGTTGCCATATAATTAAAAACAATTGAAACACCGTGGTTTTTATACATCTCAGCCGAGACCATTATGGAGGAGATCATCATGAAAAATGATAAATAAAACTTCCGTGGTTTTTATACCACTTTTATTCGTACCTAACTAGCGTTTCCGCAGTTTCGTCCCGTACGGACATTTTCAAACGTTTATTATAAGTTTACAGTAACTGTAACGACGTTAGCTACAACAAATATAAGTGGTTCATTCCTCAATTTTCATTTTGACGTTCGACGTAAACAAATCTGACTTTTTAATATTCAGTGTTTTCATTGATACGAATATAAGTTTTCTTTTTTTTTTCAAATTATTCGAGTTCAGTTTCAGTTTTTTGCGTTTCATAGTCATACTGACGATGTCTGTAAGGGGGTTTTTTGGAAACAGAACAAAAAATAATTGGGATAATGGTATTTTCGTGGAGATAATGGAATTTGAGAATTTGAGAAGAAAAAAGCATAATCACAATAATACCCTGGCTGCATGAGTGAAAATCATCTACTTGGTTCGATAGATGAGTACCCAGACCACAAATTTTCATCAATTTCATCTATTTTGGGGATTGTTTTGTAATTCTGAAGGATTTTCATTGGTATCTATGGTCATTTCAACTTTATTGTCATCGGAAAATACGTGCGAGTCTCTGAATGGAGATTTGAAAGAGTCTGTTCTGATAATTTTTATTATGACTTCGTGAACCATTGAAATGAATATGATTGAACTACTATTATTTCTTTTACAAACTTGCACATGAGAAAAAAGCGATTTGAACTCGAAGAATTCGAAAAAAAAACATCTTCTCAAAAATAATAATCTACTATTGGCCATGGTCTGGTGTGTTTCACATCAAAAGACAAAATCGTATCGAAGTCTACTTTCAATTCTTCACAAAGTTGTCATCCAGCAGTATATTGTTTAACAAGCAAAAAATAATAGTAATATCCCACGAGTATGAAGTTTGTGGAATGAGTTTGCAGCAAATCATACAAGTGGAAAATAAGCTTTCCATGCGAGTTATATACTATATTTTTCTACGGCTATAACAGATAAGAGCGAAAAGATTCAACAAAAAACATGACTTCAAATTGTATGTCATCAAAAATTCACATTGGGGTACAATTGAATGAGTATTTCGTTATAATAATTACAACTGTAACACAATAGAGGAATTGTATTGTCAGGTAAGGAAATGAAATTTAATCATACATTGAATCTCATTGTTCTATTAAAAACAGTTGAGATATACCATTTTTGTGTTATAGCCGTAAAAAACATGAATTTTTCAAAGGCACAATCATTCGAATTGGGGCAAATGCCAGGAAAGAAACTTATTCTTTCCCATTTGGTACTTCTGTCTTTCGTAACTACTATTCGTACTGTCAAAATAAAAACCCATCTGTGAATTCCGTCACTTCGTGCATGACGTTTTGAGGTTTCATTGAAGTTACTTTAATCTTCAAACACGCGTTGATGACCGCTGCTAGTTGAAATACATCACATAGCTTTCATTACAAGCAACTTATATCAAATACATCTGGTTTTTGGCCACAGTTTTCAAAGCACTTTAGTCACCATCCATGACCAACAGGCTTCAGTAATAACGAGTGTTTCTGGTAACTTACCCATTTCATTAGATAAGGAATATATAGCTCACCTGAATCTCATGAAGATGACTAATGATAGGCACAATGCCACTACGGAGATGGAATATCCGATGACATAGAGTTTGTTGATCAACCCATAAAACTGGAACAGTAAGCGTGATTGATGAAACCACTCATTGGATGGAATACCTACATATGTGAGCAAATGTATTTACTTTGGCTCAATCTCTCATCTTTAGCGGATTCGAAAATATTCAGGAAATTGTATATCACATGCCGAGGGGAGAAGTGACGTATTTCTCTGGAGAGAAAAGTATTGTTTACCGAGTCCGAAGGCCGTGGTGAGATATTTCTCGAAAGATGAATTTCTTCTTTTGCCGAGGTGTGTGTACTATTTTCTCCACAATTATTAGAATTAATTTCATGAAGTGAAGAAGAAATAATTATATGCAAGATTAATTTCAAACATTCAGTACCTATTTCAAGTAGGAATTGCACATGAACTAATTCCATGACGCTTCCACTGTTCTTCATATTGTTGATCAATCAACAGCAGATTTATTGAATTAATCTTGCGAATAGTTATTTTTTGTTCATTATATCGCATCGTCACGAATGATTGTGACTAGAATAGCATGCAAACCCCGGCGAAAGTTACATTTCCCTCTCAAGGAATTGTTGACATTAACCTTGATGGTCTCAATAAAGATGTAATGTTCTACTTTTTACTACCACGTTTTTAAATCGTTCATTACGTATCTGACAGCTGTTAGGTAATGGTAATTTTACGTTAATTAAACGTTTATCCTGAATAAAGGCTACCGCTTCCACAATTGGCTTTTAAAACTATGGGACATGTAACATTTGACCTGATAAATTTGACCTCATGACTAAATTCAATGGCCCAAAATTTAAATTTAGTGAATTTCAGGTTGAATCTCTTTGTAAAATTGAATTAAAAATGATATTTTTGGAAATTTATTGTCCAACAGATTGTAGATTGCTACTGTTTCTAGGAATATCCATAAAGCTATAGCGATTGTTTCAAATAGTTGCTATAATCCAGTATCTCGCTGATCATTGGAAACGAGTGATAACGAAGAAATTTGTACTACACCACCAGGAATTACGGCCAAAGCATTGTGGTGGTAAAAAAGTACGGTACGCAACCCGGGGATAAGGCTAATTACGTGCCTTCTCGGACTGTTGCACTCGGCTAACGCCTCGTGCTCACAATTTTCGCTCGTGCGTAATAGGTTTCTTATCTTCCTCGTTACGTAATATACTATTACTCACGTATATACATTCCACCCGCCGTACATTCATACCCTTACCTCGAAGTCGTCCATATTGATACAGTCGCTGTAATCAGCGTAGGGGATGTCCTCCACCAGGAGCCAACTACCGTTGTCCAAGCATTGCTTGTAGGCCAATCGGGAGGAATCGAAGCCCAGTTCGTTGATTTTGGGGCAACTGTGGCTGGCATTGGTTCCCGGAGCTGTTTCGGGCCAACATATCTCATAATGTAGTCGGAGGTATAGCAGAAAGTCGAATACTTCTGGGCAGTAACCTGTAAAAGAAGAACGATTTGAAGAAAAGGGGCTTAGAAGAATGAATCATCGACACATGATACGTATTCATTCTTATAAAGACTGTGGAGCGCCGTGAGATTCGTACCTCCGAATCCAGGGCAGGTCAATGGATATTCATTAAAGCTGTTGGACTGCATTGTTCAAAGCTCAAATGAAAAAGTTAAAAAACAAAAAATGTGCGATCTTGATTACAACAATTTTCAACAACAATTTAGTGAAAAAATGAGAAGGTCAAGGAAAAAATTAGGTTAGGTCACGTTAGGTTAGGCAGGAGGAAGACGCATTGTAAGTGATTGATTGTTGGTCTGTTTATATTGGAAGCACAAGAATGAACGTGATAACGTGGTCAACAGAGCACATAAGGAATTATTGATATGGCCAAACACAACAATCGGCATTTGATTTTATTACTTGATTTGTATTTGTATCCTTTTTTTCTTAGCAACAGGTTTCAATAAAGTTAATGATATAGACAGTGGAAGTCCGAACCATTACCATTTAGCAAAGAACATTGTCAACCACTTTCAAGCGAACAAAGATCGGCTGTGGTTAAACACTCCCTGTTGAAGGGTCATGATATTGACTTCGACAGAACGCAAGTACTGGATACTATGGAACTATGATCCATCGATTACCAACAGTTCTATTGGGATGCCATACAAATTGGTAAGCATGAAAACAACTACAACGGCAAAGAAGAAAGTCTCAACATCCGTAGAACATGGATGCAGGCGGTTCAAAACACACGAACTCTTCCAGTAAGAAGGGAGACAGTTCTGGGTCCGATAAATCATCTAAACCACACCTGATGAAAGCCTCGCAGCAAAGAAGGACACTTCGGCCATTGCCGCTTCGCCCTTGGAAATGTTTCCCACAGATGCAAACAAAACGTCAGGCCGAAAGACCAGCAGACCACGGCCTAGAAACCCAAAAATACCCAAAAATGCAATAGTTACCTGCCGAGAAAGTTTATCATTATTGACGATGCGAAAAGTTTGTAGGGAAACATTGATAAATTACGAAAGAAGTAATCCATACTTGAAGTGGAAGACCAGAAGGTTCATGAGATTCTCGATTTAAAAAAGGTTATAGGTTCTTGATTGAAGGAAAAATTTAAAAAAATGTTTACCATCTTAGTTTGATCTTCCCACTTATTCCACTTCTGTACCTTACTAAAGATGAACATATATTTGTTCGAAACATGTTTTGATTAAGATATTGATCCTGTTGTTCGTTTTCCTTTTTCAATATATATTGATGAATCAAAAAATAGCTGGTGAATTGTGTGTGAATAAAATTGTTTGTGAAGTGTCTACTAATTAATAAATAAATACTCAAATCTTTGAAAATTGCATGCAACTCGAATCGTTTGAAATTGTATGCAATCTCAATAATTTTCACTTATTGGTTGAATTCTTATGCACTGAAGATTCAAATGAGTTGTTACGAAAAGTGGACGATTCATAAAATAACTATTTGGGAATTGTAATTGTGGAAAACTGTGTGCAATCAAATTTGTTGTGGTTTATTCATTGACATAATTGTCTTTCTCAAGCGTCCTGAAGATACAAATACATTTTTGTTAAATTTCGACAAACCAATAAATAAAAATAAAATAAAAAGACGTTTATTTTCCTTTTTCTAGTCACAACTCTAACTTACATACTAACAAAAAATTTGTATATGAACATTCACAAATAAATAGGTGTATAAATAAAATATATAAAATATAATACAATACAACACTAAATACAATGAATATAACATACACTAGACGGGACAACATTCTAAAATGAGGTCCTGGAGCGTCGACAAACTAAAGTATCATTGGTTCCAAATGTATGCAATCAAAATTGAATTGTTGGCAACGCCAATATTGTCCAAGTCATTAGTAAAAATTAGAAAAAAAGTTTGTTTCCGCCCGGGATCGAACCGGGGACCTTCCGCGTGTTAGGCGGATGTGATAACCACTACACCACGGAAACACATACTAAATATGTAATAGAAATTATTCGCAAACTCAAAACTTCTTTCAGATGTATCGCACTAGCTTTCTCGAGCAAGAATGAAAAATTAATTCAACCTAGCTAAGGAGGCTATTGTATAGCGAAACACACTTGTTGCATAAACGATGAGATTGGAACCGTTGATGTAAAAGTTGGAAACTTTTCCTGAAGATCAATTACCCTAACACCCAAGGACTGTATATCACCAAACTGATATTTTTGCACTCGACGCGCATTTCGCTAACAAGGTTAGCATATTCAGGAGAAGAAAATTGATATCAATTTGAGCATCAATTTTCTTCTCCTGAAGATGCTAACCTTGTTAGCGAAACGCGCGTCGAGTGCAAAAATATCAGTTTGGTTTCAGAGTAATTGATCTCTAGGAAGAGTTTCCAACACTTGTAACAGTTTCGACTATGACAGGTCCGCTATTTGTCCACATGGACGTGTGAGAGACACCCAATGGATATCTATTAAGGGAGTTATCTATATGATTCAGTGCTTGTCGCGCCGTATAGGCAGGGGAGTGGCTGTTTTGGATAGACTTTTTTTTCTATTCGTGAATGCCTCAAATGTTTTTCTATGATTCACACACATTATAACAGAGAGTGCTAGCAAAATATTCCATATTATTTGAACGTCATTATTTTTATGTTATATTTTCTTGGAATTATTATTGCATTGACTTGAAAACAAAAGGCAGAAATCACTTCCTAAAAACACCTCACTTTAGCTCAATACAATAGAATTTAAAATAGGCAGATAACCTCATTTGCAACAATAAATTCCCCCAAATCCGCATTAGAATCCATTAATAAAAAGATAGCGACTAGAAGCATCGTAAAAATGCGTGGGAGAATCGGTTCCGCAGCCCATTCATCAAACCGAATACGAAAATAAATCGTTTTATTTTTGAACTGGAAGCTGGAAGAGGATTGTAGTATGTAAATATAATTCATTTTCGATTGCTGATTATTTTCAATCTCCTTCGCATCCTTGCTAGATTCAAACATCAGCTGTCGGCCTGGCGGTAATGGTGTTTATTTGAAACCATACATGTAATGAATAGTAATGGTTCGGACTTCCATTGTCTATATTTTTCAACGCTATTGAAACCTGTTGCTAGGAACGGAAAGATTAAAATACAAATCAAGTGAAAAAATCAAATCAAAAGTCAAATTTTGGTCAATAATTAAATTAGGGATTGATTGATCAAAGAAAATACTGTTGTTACAAAAAACCGAGATTTTGAATATGATATACAGTGTGGTCAACTAAGTCTGCAACAAATGGGAAACTTTTTTATTATCGACTTCTCAGAAAATTTTATTCTTGACAAAAGTTGGTGCATGTTCCAAAACTATACCCAGTGTACCTGAAATGGCTTTATGACAATCACCATACAGGATAGGCCAAAAAATATAAATTTCGTTCAAGAGTAAAGTACCCTTATTTCAGAAAATATAGAAATATGCTAAGGAGAAAAGTTGCTTAGAATTGAAAGTTATGTTCAGATACGAAGTCATGGCCTGCTATTCGAATTTTTTTTTTCTTTTGGAAAATTTTGAAATACCCCCGTATGATACATATTTTTACTATTTTGATTCAATATGTATTTGAAGTAGCTACAATCAAATCGGTTTGGAGTATTTCTTATCAAATCAAAGTGAATTTGTATAATTTACATGGATTTGTATTTTTTTAGGTGACCGTCAACTTTTTGTTTGTTGCAACGATATTTAACAGAACTCTAAAATAACACAAATATTTTTATGTAGTCAGTAAAGTATTTGCCTCGTTAAAAAAAGTATTTGTGTTATTTCAGAGTTCTGTTAAATATCGTTGCAACAAACAAAAAGTTGACGGTCACCTAAAAACATACAAATCCATGTAAATTATACAAATTCACTTTTATTTGATAAGAAATACTCCAAACCGATTTGATTTTAGCTACTTCAAATACATATTGAATCAAAATAGTAAAAATATGTATCATACGGGGGTAATTCAAAATTTTCCAAAAGAAAAAAAAACTCGAATAGCAGGCCATGACTTCGTATCTGAACATAACTTTTAATTCCAAGCAACTTTTCTCCTCAACATATTTCTATATTTTCTGAAATAAGGGTACTTTACTCTTGAACGAAATTTATATTTTTTGGCCTATCCTGTATGGTGATTGTCATAAAGCCATTTCAGGTACACTGGGTATAGTTTTGGAATATGCACCAACTTTTGTCAGGAATAAAATTTTCTGAGAAATCGATAATAAAAAAGTTTCCCATTTGTTGCAGACTTAGTTGACCACACTGTATATCATATTCAAAATCTCGGTTTTTTGTAACAACAGTATTTTCTTTGATCAATCAATCCCTAATTTAATTATTGACCAAAATTTGACTTTTGATTTGATTTTTTCACTTGATTTGTATTTTTATCCTTTCGTTCCAAGCAACAGGTTTCAATAGAGTTAAAAATATAGACAATGGAAGTCCGAACCATTACCATTCAGCAAGGAACATTGTCAGCCACTTTCAAGCAAACTAAGATGTCTATATACTGATGTTTCAAATGTTGCGATATTGTTTCAGACAAACCTGTGGACAAGGCGTGGTAGTTCATCAGTGGCCATGAGGGAGCGCTGGTTATAAAAAATTCCTATTAATTTTCGTGATCACTCGATCCATGGAACACGCTGTTGCCAATTCTGATGTTTTTGTAAAAGGATAGAGAATTAATCGGGACTGGATATGTGAGGTTATTGAAAACACCAAAACGCGCCAAATTTGTGTTTAACTTTATGCGTTATTTATTCCCTGTAGTTTGAAAATAATTTCTCAGTTGGAATAAATTTGCATTTTGTTTCAACTGATCTGGACCAGAATTCGCAACGACATGGCCACTTGCCAACACAGGACTGTCATCTCCACTGCAAGAGTGCCGGTACCTGGCGGATTTTTTGCAGTACTACTACGCCTACATCATCAAATTTTTCATCAAGTTGGCCATATCGGTCGTCTGATTTGCTGACAACCTCTTATATGGAGTAAACACACCAGTATATAGCCACCTCAAAGCAAACATATATGTAATGCTGTCATTACTAACGTCATTGAAGGTTGGGAAGTGTCACATTACACACATCTACTCCCCGCCTTCATTTTTCGGCCCTTATTTCATCTATTCTAGACTTTATCTGTCATTTATTGACTTTATCTGATATTTATTTATATTGGTGACAATTGTATACCCCGTAGTCACGGTAATAATATATCTACTTGATTATTCTGGGAACATCGCGTTCTTGATAATTTGTCGTTGAATGTAATATTTCAGATATGTTCAGAATGAAACAGAGATTTATTATTTTTATAAATATGATGGGTGTGAATAAGATAGCATACAAACCTCGGTAGGAAGTTTCATTCCTGCCTCGAGATCATAGCTAACCTCGATGCTTTGCGTCCCGGTTAACTAACTGATCTCACGACAGGAATGAATCACTTTCCACCTTGGTGTCTAATATACTATTATCTCGACAATCTCTATCGACTTCAGACTCGATAGCATCATTCTTAATTGAGATATGGTCATTTGGTGAAATGACTTCTATACCAGTACAATGTTAATGTTTTCGTCAAAAACGCTAGACTAAGATGGCTATATACTAGTGCTTTCGCAGTGTTGCGATATTGTTTCAGACAATCCTGTAGACAGGGTGTAGTTGTTCAGAATTACGCGTTAAGGGTGCGCTTGTGGTTGAAATTCCTTACATTTATTGTATACAAAATAATCATTTCAACATGCAAAATGACATACTCATTACTATTCAGTATCCCGTAAATTTAAATTTACCGCCAAACGGGATATTATACACCCCGAGCTAAGAAATTGACATCTGAGTTTCTCTACTGTATGGTTAGGGTATACTGTGATTGGGATGTAAACATGAGAAGGAAAGACTGTACAGAGTTTAAATAATAAACTACGACCAATAGCGTAATATGACAGATTGGTTTTGGTCTGTATTTTTTTCGATAATGAGCAGAAAATTTCTATCCCAATAGCCCTCGAACATCGATAAATGCTCAAAAATTCTATAACAACTTCCTCAAGCTTGTTGCTCATAGGAAACAGACGTCCAATTCTCCAAGCAACAAGCTTTCGAAATCTGTTAAACAATTATCAATGTCCCTGGGTCTTTACTATTGGTGATAAACTGTAAAAAAGTCATGACGAATAGGCCTATCAAGTTGGTAGTTGCGATCGGAATCGTAAACATTTTTACAAATGGGCCTGTATGTCTCGACTCACATTCTTAGAGCTACAACCCTATATGGCCAGCCATGGCTAGACATTAGAATGGGCTACGTTGGGTTCTGATGCGAAGGTTACTCCTCAAGAATGTGGGCCCTGGCCCCTTTCACGAAAACTTGGATCAGTTCGAACCTGCACAAAAAGTTAAACTATCTCCCTACAAATCAATTCTCGGGCGCCAATGTTTTTTTTGCATGCTCCAGATTTCCGGATACCAATCAAATGAAGGTATCCAAAGGTCAGGTAATTGTGAAGAAGACAGATCACTGATTGATTCTGGCTTCAATTACATCAATTTGCATCTGAATGCTGTTTGCTATAGGAATGCCTTGAAGGTATTCCGTTTCCACATTCTCGAATGAATTCTTCATAAACAATTTGAGAGAAATCTATCGTTTGTTAACCTCATCTTCATAATCAAATGTGTTCGAATGTCTGGTCGGGCTCTACAATTTTGGAAAAGCGTAGAAGCCAGGTATTTCTTCCATTTTCACACAAATCAAAATATGATGAAGTTGACTGTAGTTATACATGTGCGTTCGATACAAAATAGCGTTCTAGGCTTTCATCTAGACAACAGTCGTTATTCATTAGTAATAGCCATCACTTGTTATCAGTTTTACAAACTCTTATTTGACTCACCTGCAGTGGTACTTTGGTTATTTCCACATTCCTTGTAAATTCGGCTATTATTCAAGACTTCTTCTTCTTCCAGGGAAAAGTTCAAATATGGACCATACATGCCGTGGGGTTGCCTTCTGAAATAAAAGAGAAAAATTCAGTACAGGAGATGGATAATTATCATAAGCTTGAATCTTAAAGAGGTAATTACTAGTGGTTGTTACCAATAATTTTTTCAAGACCATTTTATGAATGACTTCATTTCAATAAATTAAATTAATTATAATACGTAAAAAAGTATTTTTGTGGAAAATACAAAGTTTTGAAAGGTTTTTTGGCATGTCGCCCAACATGCTCTGGATAATGACCACATAATGGGTGAAAGCAGTATTGAACTGATTAAATTATTTCTAAAAATATCTATTATTCTCTGCCATATTTTCAATATTGAAGCACGTTCAGTTTCGCACACTTTCTGCTTCAAATAGCACCACAAAAAAGTCTGAAGGTGTCAAATCTGACAAGCGGGGTAGCCATTCCGTAGGACTCGATGACCAATCAAAAGACCAAGGAAAATATTATCCAAATAATTTCTAACTCATGTAACGTTATGTGATAGTGCTCCACCTTGTTGGAATAATAATATCCATATCGAATTCATTAGGATTCACTTCGACTATTTCGGTGATTAGGGGATCAACAGTAGTTTCCAGCACATTTAAATACAGTTCCCTTGTTAATGATCAGTTGACCATTTCGTAGATAGTTTACGTGGTACCTATCTGCTTGTAAAATCGAAAACTAAATGAGAATGTTTGGACTGAACAATGATGTTCTTTGTCGTACTGACATTTATTGTCTTTTTTTATGAAAAAAAAATAACCTATCAACCTTAACGGGTTGTTGTGATTTTCATATTGCAGAGAAATATCGATGTTGAGGTGTTTGTATTCTGGTAATTATCAAATGTTCCGCCATTCTAGTAGGTCAAGATATTGACTTCATGTTCTAGGGTTGTGAAGTATTCGTCAGGAGCTTCGAAATGATGTGTCACAAGACTCCCTTTCCATTTAATTTTTTTTTCAGATGGAGTCCAGTCGCCATCTTGAATTTTTCATCTGTCGATTTCAAAATATAGTATTTTTGCATCAATTTCATTACCCCAAGTTTACATTTTTTGAGTTGACCCGTTCAAGAAATAAAAGGGGGGACATCGAAGAAATTCACTGTATAAATTGCCTACCCTAGGATCCAGATTCAGTAATAATTTCTTTCTGCTGAAGAAAACGCGCTCCGAATGCGAGTACTACAAAACGTTCCATGAAAAATATACTTCAAATCCCTAGAGAGTTCCATAATTTTTCTAGTGATTCGAAAGATGAGATATTCAAAATGGAAAAATCTGGGATGAAGGTTATCATTTGTTATCACTGTAAGAAACTCTATATTGCTCAAAGCTTGTAACCAATTGAATCTCGTTTCAAAGCATATGATGAGCACATAAAACATGAAGGATCAAAAAAATCCTTTTGACATAGTCAGTGGGCATACTTGAAGACTGGCGCTAAATTAAATCATCTTTCGAACAATCTGTTCAGGCCAGTCTCAAATAACCTACACAGTAGGTTTCGGCTGGCACCTGTCAGAAAACAACTACTCCCCTGGCTAATACCCCAAAGGACATTGAATTTTATCCGACCGGTGCCAGTGCAGGTTTCTTCAACATAAAGTCGATGACTTCCCATAATTGAAAATCAAAATCCTTCAGAGGATCAAGCCCCGACCAAAGCTGATGCGAACAACGAAGTTTGCAGGATTTACTTCTGTGAAGAAACCTGCACTGGCACCGGTCGCATATAATTCAATGCCCTTCGTGGTATTAGCCAGGGGAGTAGTTGTTTTCTGACAGGTGCCAGCCGAAACCAACTGTGTAGGTAATTTGAGACTGGCCTGAACAGATTGTTCGAAAGATGATTTGGTTCAAAAAAATCCAATGCTGTTCAAAAAATTCTTGAAATTGATGATGAGTATAGAGGAAAATAAGCTTCTCATGGTAGTAGAAATCCTGGGAAGAGCGAAATGTGACAATGGCATGAATATTGACTGAGTTTGGATGGAATTTATTGATTTCTTGAGCCTTATTTCCGAATTCGGTGTAGTTGCATTCGATCAGGTAGTTCCTGTTCAGATTAGTTTCAGCCAGATAATTCTGCTATCTGCTTTTTGAAATCAGTATCAACTAGGGTTAGATTTGTTATGACATTTGCCTAGTAGAGCCGTGAAAGGTTGGAACTCTCCATCATCCTTTTCACAGTCTAACTTGATTCATGATCTGTCTGGCACCAAACTCCTACCCAATCGTCCCCTACCCTCACAATCGGCTGCTCGGTAATATTTTCGAGATCACGTACCTCTCATCAAAGGCTACAAACTAATTATCGAAGTTCTGGATCATACTCGCATCGCTGTCACCACAAAACGGAGCGAGATCTTGCAATTTCCACTCGAGTCGAACACAAAGACAACGAATTACCGCAATTTGAAATATATTTCGCAGGCAGAAAGGTGCGGATCGACACGCCGAATTTGATTAGTCTTTACGGCGCGTTCTTGGTGATTGCCGTTCAAAAATGGCTAAAGATACTTCAAAGAGCAATTCAAAAGTTGAAGGAGCTAGAGGCTCTCTCCCGGTTTACACTTTTTTAAACTCGCATAAAGATGAAAGCATTGGCAGTCAGCCAATGCCTGGGTGAGAAGCATTTTGGGCATTTTTGTGACGCCATCTTTACCATAATTTACGTGACAATGTACGGAAAAGGTTTTTTTCTTCAAACGTCAAATAATGATGACATTACTTATCTAACTTGATCCTGTCAAAGTTTGATGTCTCCGCCGGCAGCAGTTTTTTTTTCCATTTCTTTACGGCGGAGGGAAAAATGTTGTCATGGCAACAATATGAAACATGTCACAAAGCAACAATACAAATGTCATTAACAACAATTGAACATCATTTTTATTTATAGTAATATTAAAAGTACAATTAGTTAATGAAGCATTTTCAAAATTGAAACCGTGCAAAAATGTTCCCGACTCTTGATACGCATTGGTAATTGTTGATGATACTGATGGTCGAGCACAACTTTCAGCAATCATTCCCGATGTTGGCGAATCATGAGGGTTTGAAATTTTTTGAGCATTATCGTTCTTATTTCTTATTGAATCCTCTATATATCCTTCGGCAACCGTGCTTGATTTCCAGCCGCCCATGTCGTTTGAGGCATTCTAGATTTCCGCCTCCATCAATTAAAAGTGTTGCTGAAGTTCGTCGTAAACAGTGACTCGTGTATGCGCTTGCATCGTTTAAATTTAAATAACTAGCTACTTTTTGGGCTACTGCGCTGATCGAATGTATTCCCATGACGCTTCGGTAACACTTTCCATTTTGGTACTTTATAAAAAATCGGTTTTCTGTGAAATTTTCAGGCCGCAGTGATGCATACTTTTTAAACAGTTTAATGTAGTTTTGACCAATTATCGTAAAAGATCTAATTTGTCGTGTTTTACTGTCTGGGATTTTGATAATTATTACATTTTCTTCATCCTCAATGTCCACAGTCTTCATTTTCACCAATTCGTCGCATCGACAGGCGCCGGTAACCCCAATTAACAAAACAATCTGAAATATTTTTATAATTTAGTAGAGTATACTACATGCTCTGCAATATAATTTTTTTTACCTTTAATCCTAAATACAACTCATCTGGCGCTTCAAACAAAAATTTATCAAACTCGTCTTTAGTGAAAACTTTAGACTTCTTTGCAGTATATCCTTCGCTTGTCTTTTTCAGAAAGGCACGTAACTTCAAAAATTTGCTTATATCCACATTTTTTCTAATAACTAACTCGGATTCTATCATAGAGTATCGTGACCACATTGTAGAAGATTTCCATTTATTTTCATTTTCCATTATATTGAAATATGCCAGTAAAACGTCTTCGGTAACTTGCCGTACTCCTCTTGTATCGCACCACTCTTGGAAGTGCTTGTACGCTAACCGATACTTTATTCCGGACTTGGAGGGCCCCAAACGTGCTACTGCATCATTAGCCGCGTACTAAATTCCGTTTAGGTTTTTCATTTTCGCA
This sequence comes from Zygogramma bicolorata, assembly GCA_032362365.1. NCBI lineage: Eukaryota > Metazoa > Arthropoda > Insecta > Coleoptera > Chrysomelidae > Zygogramma > Zygogramma bicolorata. Next base: position 115,218 of record JAVJAQ010001648.1, read on the forward strand.
CTAAATTTGCGCTTGCGGTTGCAACAACAATAAGCTGTCTTTAATAACATAAAATAACTGTCAAACAACTGTAACCAGGGAGACGCAAATCCCACCGACGACTTAATTATTTTAATTTCTAACATCTAGACGACTTCGATAATTGTCACAGTTAATTTCGAGTAAAAATAGCGTATGAATTGTACTATTTATGGTTGAAAATTGCTACGTTTGAAAAAAAAAAGTATACTTTATTCGGCAAAGAAGCGACTTTTCTTGACTTGCCCTCACGCGCCTCACTTCGTTCGGCGCGTAATATCGGGCGCGTCAAGAAAAGTCATGCTTCTCCGCCTCATAAAGTAATATACAATATACTATTTCTGTGAAGGACAAAAAAGGTACAGATTCCTGTTTGTCAGTTTGACCATTGTTCATAGCAATGTTTATAGAGATATAGTTAGTCAATGCCTGTCTGAAAAAGATTTGGAGAGTTTTGTTACGCCATCCACAGTATAATGTCGATATTTCCTTTCACTTGACGATGTACGACAAAGTTTTCTATTCTGAAGGGGAAAATAGGTAGAGTTCTGTCTGTCAGTTTGACTGAAATGTTGAAAGAAGAAGAAGAAGATAGAATTTTATGAAGGTAATGAAAGTTTATGCATTGAAATAATCTCATCAACATAAATGATCTACAACTTTATCAAAAAATTCCACTTCTGGGTCTGAATTGATTGCCATTTTTGGTATTATGTATGATAAATCGAGAAAATGTGTGATTCAGGCTACAACATCCTTAAGAAAAACGAAAGAAAAGACATGACTTGGAAACGAAATCACTAGCGCCATCTACCCGTAGCATCCATCCCTTCAAATGTTATTTCCATATGGTTGACAACTACAACTCTATAAACAATGATTTGACCTAAATTTGACCGAAATGTTGACTGAAAGCTGATGAAGCTTCAAAATATTGTTAACTATAGGAAATGAAAGTTCAAACTTCGAAATGATCATGAACAATTGATATTTCTCGACCCTAATGGAGAATCCCACTTCTATTTTTGCATTGATCGCTATTATCTTCTGGCATTGTGTTTGAGTCGTTAGGAATGTATCTGAACGAGTCCTTGTCTTTTTTATAAATGTCAAACACTTCTCTTGAGACTGGCCTGAATAGATTGATCGAAAGGTGATTTGATTTAACGCCAGTCTTCAAGTTTGCCCACTGACTATGTCAAATGTTTTTACATTTTCCTCGCAGGAGGAATGGGCGAATTTGGTTTGCTTTTGGAATACCTCGTCCATTGGTAGATGGCGCAATAACTTCGTTGTTCGCATCAGCTTTGGTCGGGGCTTGATACTCTGAAGGATTTTCATTTTTAATTATGGGAAGTCATCGACTTTATGTTGATGATGGCACTGCCTTGCACTGACGAGTGGCCAAATAGCCCGAAACCGGTCTGCAAGTGTGTCCGTCCCTATAATTGAAAATCAATTCCTTCATTTGTATCGACGAAAGCAAATGCAGGATTTACTTCTGTGAAGAAACCTGCACTGGCACCGGTCGGATATAATTCAATGCCCTTCGTGGTATTAGCCAGGGGAGTAGTTATTTTCTGACAGGTGCCAGCCGAAACCTACTATGTAGGTAATTTGAAACTGGCCTGAACAGATTTTTGAAAGGTGATTTGAACTCTTTTTCATTCTGTTCGTTCTTTCTGACCAATAAAATGACAACTGTTGTTTTTCTTCTACTTCGTATGTGGATTCCATAGTCCTTCACCTACTGTTCAGTGCCGAAAGGGCACTCTTTGGCTATAAAGGGGGACAATGGGTTACCCATGGCTGTTATTTAGTGATGAGTATAATAAGGGCCATTAAATCTAAAACAATTTTGATCAATACAGAGCTTGAGGAGTTGAAAGTATTCTTCAACAGTGTTATTTGTCAAGTTATTCGATTTTAGGAGATCACTGAATCACTCTAGAGCTTGTGGTATCGGGACTTTTGAAATTAAAGAACTCACATCATACCAATATTTCGCCTCTTTCTATTTATCTTATCGTTCGTACCAGAGAAGTCATTCACGAAAGATCCTCATATACAGGTCACTCTGCTTTGACGAAATGGTTAAGGCTTTCGCGGTCGAGGATTCCAGTATCGCTACTTTTGTTCTGGTTTGAAGGCCGTCGTTTTTTGGAATTTCTTCCTGATGTTTCGCTGGCGCGAGTGGCTTATTGCTTTTTCAGAGGCACATACAAGATGTGAGAAAGCTAGCCATTCGCGCCAGCGAAACGTCAGGAAGAAATTCTAAAAAACAACGGCCTTCAAACCCGGAAAAAAAGTAGCGATATCACTCTGCTTTGCTAGATCCTCAGACCTATAGCTCTAGCAGTAAATATAATAGATGCAGAGGAGTACCAAAAAATCGTATCTTTGACAGTATGACGTCATAATAACATAAACATCCTAAGGCATCTATACAATACAATCTTTCAAAGTTAGTAGATTTGAAATATTCCTAATCAGGTTTTGTGATAATTATTTCCCTTTTTACATTCTGATTGCTATTTGCTTCTCATTCTTTCCAGAAGAGGAATTTCCCCATTTATTCAGTCTGCTTTGCAAATGCCAATTTTTATTTAGCACCTCCACAGGATATAATTTGTCGTACAGAAGTCTTGATGAACTAATTGACGACGTTCATCAAGGACTCAACCCTCTAGAAATCGTTTGCACCCTGAACAAGAACTCGTGAAAGGGGTCATCGGGTCGCAACGAGTTTGCGACGTGACTTATGTTTCAATAACTGGAAGGCAGGCTGTTTTATAAATTGGGTTTTCTCGAACTCAGGAAAATCGATCGGAGAACAACAAAGTCGGCACTGTTATATGCACTTATCCCTTTTCCTTGCTTTGAATGGTGGGACTTTGACCCAGATGCTCTTTCTGACTTTGTGAGTAGTTTTTTGGACATGGATTCGATTGTGACATGGCACTCAAAGTCATATCTACGAGAATAAGTACCATTTCTACTTGGTAGACAGCTCATTCCAAGGGGTTGAGGAAGACAATACTATTCATCACTTCATTATAATCTGATATCACATCACAAGTTCTGTCTGAGGTTCTTAGATTGAATTGTGGTGTCGAAGAGTGTTCGCCAAGGAAACCGTAGATACACCTGCTATTGGAAAAGCCTTCATGCCATTTATAAGAGGTGTGACAGATCAGATAGGACGAACGCTAAAGAAACATGATATGAAAGCAATTCTGAGAACAACACGAATCGTCAGAGAGAGTCAAAGGTCAGCTAAAGATCCAAGAGAGCCAGGTGTGTACTGGATCAAGAAGCATCAAGACTTTTTACACTCAAGAGGAATTTTCGCCTATAACATAGAGATAAGTCGATAGTGGCAGAACACGCACACGGAGAAGGCGATCACGCTATTGTATTTGAAGAAACTCAAGTGTTCGACAGGACTCAGAGCTACTATCCCAAACATAAAGACAATTTCAACCGAAAAGAAGAAGGCATGAACATCAATAGAGTCTGGTTCCCAACTAACATTTTAGGACAGTTATTCCACATACCGGGAAGGAATGTCTAAAAAACGGATAATACTGGTAGTACAGGCCTTGAATATTTAACTTCAAGGTATAAATAATTTGTAGCAACCTTGGTTAATTACAGGAAAGTAATCACCAGTAAATCCCCTTAAAATTCCATAAGCCACTTTAGAGCAAGAAACATGTGAGAAATTACCTATTTTCTCCTTCAAAAATGATCCAACCGTCGCATGGATTGGGGCGGTTTGAATTCTGGTATTATTTAGGGTATAATTTACGAAGCAAATGTCATCATAACCCAATGAATGTTTTGGTATTCTCTCTTGGTGAACATTTACCTCAATGTGACTGGATATAAGCCGTTACTGTCAGGGAATATAAAGGTTATTTAACAGGTCTAATAGTTCAATTGTTAACTTGATTTCATACCGTAAGAAGTAGAATATTGACTTATAGGAACATTTCAAAAGTTACACCATATTTTATTAGAATATCCCATCAATAAATATCGATAATATATTGAATTTTAGTTTATTCTGACGATTTATTTCTAAATAATGGCTGTATTTGACATTTTGAAACCATAACTTTGCTAAAAGAGAGTTTTTTTGAGAAAAAATTCGAACGTTTGCAATCAATCTGAATTATTTTTGCATTAAATTGCATGTTTAAAGAGGCCCGTGGATTTTATGAAGGTAAGAACCATCATTTTACAGAAAATTTCGCGCCGCAAGGAAAATATTGTTGAGGAGAGAGCATGTAGCTACCGTATGACAAAAATTTTTATATTCCCTTACTTATTGTCAGCATTTTATGTAGACCATAGCTGACTCGTTGTGGCAACCAAATTATGAGAAGTTGAGATAGAGATAATATGTTTATATGTATGCTATTCATATAAAGAAACCTCTCTTTGTTTACTCATTCGTCCAAGGGAATAATTGGTAACAGAAAGGTTGATTTAAGCTTGATAGTTACTTATTTCTGACCAATTTCATGTCAAAATTACTTATTTTCACCCTCAAACTAGTAAACTAAATGTCCAAATATTCCAATTTTCGACGTCCTAATTACTTCCCAACATTGGTAATTACAAGGTAAAAATTACGTAATCTAGTCTAGTCTAGTCTTTCAGAAAGGTCGCCGACCTGATCGAAGGTAAGATTAACGTAATTATAACTAGAAATGTTTGTTGGGTTACTTGCACTAAAGAATAAACGACTCAAACCAGCTAATATAAAACAAGCTACTCCCATTTCCGACACACAAAACGTCCAACACAAGAGCATATATAAAGCGGACCAAAACGTGAAAGAAGTAGTATGTACTGTGATAAAGAGAACATCGCGTCCGTAACCTCATAAACTTTGATAATGCCTACCACAGCTGTAGGCGAAACGTCAGGAATAAAATCCTGTGGACCACGACAAACAATCCCGGATAATACCGCAGAATCAGTTACCTCCTGCCGTGAAAGTTTAAGTTCAGTGTTTGGTGATATTTATATCGGCAGGTGCTACTAAAATGAAAGTTATAAGGGTGTGAAAGCAGAGCTTGGGGTGATTACTATCACCGGACGTCTTAATGGGCTTTGAACAACGGAAGATCAGGGGTTTCCAGGTAGTTGGAAATCTCTGACCGTCGTCACGTTTATTTAGGCCGGAAATTCCCTTCTAGATTTCGATGGCCTTGCAGTTTATCTGAGGTTGTAGGGTTATCGAGGTGAGGATGGTCTTAGTGTTCACAAAGTCCATATTGTGTACTCTCCCTTGATGATGTTTAGACAGAGATGATGATGGGTCTGACTTTCAGACAGCAAGTTGATGTTCGTATACTCAACTGGTCACACGTCTGTTTGTCTGGCCAACATATGTTCTACGACAATCGGAACGTGAAATTTCATATATACCCTGGGAGTCATTGACAATTTTGTCCTTGAGCAAAAGGGGGAATATGGAAATCTGATTGTTGGCGATGGATATCGTTTCAATGTCCTTTTTTGTCAGAATTTCAAGTGATACAATGTAGGGAAGGAAAGCTTGGTGGGAAACGTTGTTGTCTATTGGATCTATGGGACTGGATGGAGGAGTTTGTTGATGACAGATGGATCTGCCGATTTGATACTATGTACACCATTCTGAAGAGTTGGTCCGGCGCTTGTGGTTTGTTATAGAGATCTATGAAGTTGATTGATCTGTGGATGAGATAATTCAAAAAAGAATTGGTTTGTACTGGATTCAGTTCGCGTTGAGGGATCAGTTTGTGTGTGTTGGTTTGCTGTAGACCGTGTGGGTGGAGGAGATATTGGAGTTTGTGATGAGGACATCCGAAAATCTCCATGATTTCCTTGAAGACCTCAAACCAAGAACTCAATTTCCGACATTTTTCAAAAAAAAGACTGAAATAAAATTTAGAAATCTTATGAATCTTATAAATTTTCACAGATTAATCTGGAGTGCAAACTGAACAACTGGACAGTTTGGTGTATCCATGGTCTCGAATTGAGCATTTTGCTTGAACATTTCCCATCGACACAACTGAATGATATACTCAATGCTAACTGCTGAAATTCAGACATGTTTCAACTCAGAAGACAGACGCTTTTTTCTGTTTTATATACATATCTGATTATATTGATCATTGTTAACATTCCAATGTTTCCTTTGTTTACGTGAATCCTGATCTGAAATATTTGGATATATTGGAATTGTAAAACAAGCAATAAATTCCGGGGAATGTTTGATTGCCACACTTCATTTTGTGGCTCACGGTTGAAAAAGCTGGGCGAGTATTCAGTAAATTTTACTTCTGACCCCTAGTATTATTGAAATGTTAAGTAATTTGTCATTTTTTTCAGATAGTTGATGTGTCACATATCTCTCTGTTTCCTTCATCATGATTATTGAGTCGAACAACCCAGAAAAATATTCAGTTTGCTGTTTTAAGCCGTCTTAAAATACAGCAATGCTTGTTTTCTTGAAATACACATTAATTTCTTTCTCGATATGTAAATAAAATATTCGCTTGTTTATTTTGGCAGTAATTTTTTCGTGATATTAAAGAGCGTGTGTATGAATGGAGAAAAATATATTTATCCTGCCGATAAAAGATACTAAGAGGGGTTTATTTTGAGAAACAATGAAGGTTGAGCTCCTAGACACTTTTATTATTATTCTCAAGAAGAATATATCAAAATATCGGCTTTATTATACGGCATGACAAACTAAGAAATCTCAAGAATACTTCACTCGAATCATACACAGGTTGAACTGTTAGGGTTTTTATCTCTTACAGCAAATAATATTTTCATTGACCAAATAAGGGTATGGAAGAGTTTTGATGAGAATCAAAAGTGAACAGATATGAAAAAATTCTTTGAAGGAACTCAATATTTCAACACTACCCTAAACCAAGAACATGTGTTTACAACTGAAAATTCAATTTTTTGAGGAGTTTATGTAGAATTGAGATTAATTTAGTAAAATTACGTTGGTTACTTATCAAAATCGTTATTTATATAATATGATTTATGGCCAAATTTACTCGAAACTTTCCTAGGTATTAGTTCCAACACCAAGATTTTCGTCATCCTATCTTCAAAAGTGTATTCGTTGTACTCAAACGTTTCTTGTAGTTGGGTATTTGATTCAACGTTTGCAAAAATATCAAACATCAACACATTATTCTTTGCCAGAACACAAATCTTCAGATAAAGTGCCCTAATTAATCAATCTGATTATACAGAACCCACCACAAACCGAGACAAGATCCCGCGTTAATTTCTTTCTAGTTTTATTTTCATCCAAGGCGAAGTAGACGGTAAACCGCAACATACGGTGCAGCTATTTTCGTTTGATATAAACTTTATATCATACGATTCAAATATACATTCGAAGTGCTAAGAGAGTGATTAATGAAATGTATTTGCTCGATGTTACGACATACAAATTTACAACTCATCATAAAACAGTTATTGGTATCGAGTGAATCCTGTTTTTTCGAGCAGAATAGGTTTCAACGGCAACTTCCAGAATCATCAAACTCAGTGCCTGTCGTGCCAGATAGGCAGGGGTAGCTGTCTTGAATATACTCCTATTGTGAATGACGTCTTTTAGTGATATACACGTACCTATCAACAGAGAATTTTTGTAATTATTTTGTTTTTGTTCATTTCATAGGAGTCGTTATTTCAGTTCTTGATTCGAAGAAAAAGGCCAAGGAAAATGTTCCTCAAACGTAATACAGTAATTCTGATTGTTAATGAGTCATTGAACCCACATATCATCAATTTTTCACACCTTACAATATGCAAGTAGAATTCGTTGTCAACAGTCATCATATTGAAATAGTTTTCCCAGTATTAATTATATAAGTTCTACATCAATTTTACCATTTTCTATTTCCATCATCTATTCTAATTACTATTTTTATTAGTTTTTTAACAGACCGTCATATCGACAGATATTTAATGAATATCATCGTTTTCTTGTTTTTCATTGTAAAAGACTTTGTCAATGAGAACTACGTTCTTCAGACAATAAAGTATATTTGATTTGATTTGGACCAATCCGAAATCAAGATTTGCCAACATGATGTGCTCCAATTTATTGCTTTATATAACAATATTGTTTTGAATTGGTACTGGTAATGGGCAGGTAGTTTGAAACGGCTCAACAAGAGAATGAAATAAATAGATAACTTCAACCCTGTAGTGAGGGTAGCAACCCCCACAAAATTTTGAATGGGACGAGTTGTTATATTTGAGTCAAATGAACCGGAAATTCGAAGGGGTTTTCATGATTTGCAGAACCTTATTCCTTTTTTCAAATCGATCGATTATTCGGCAAGAAATCGCAGTATGAAATTTCCAATTTTAAAAATTAATGAGAGCCCAAGCAGATCGAAATGACCTGCATTAATTTCCATACAATCTTGACTAAAAGCCATCTGTTACATTTCTTCGAGAACTGCAACAGAGATTGACCAGGAGGTGGTGACAAGTTACGTTCTCGCTTACACTGCATGCCTTTATAAGGCTCGATAATTAACTTCAAAATATGAAAAAATAGGCAGGAATTTTCGTGTTTTTGATTTGCATGCCATTTTGGATTCCATTAATTCCATTGACATAAATGGCATGCATATAGCTACAGCCCAACATACAAAAATTGTGAAAAAAGTGAATGAACATAATTTTTTGAATTCAAGCAAACATTTGAAAAATTCACTGACTTTTTTTTGCACGCTGCTTTGTATTGTTCTAGTGAATATTATTTTTGGCTAAAATAATAAATGGAAAAGCACGAAAATTCCCTTCAAAAAGAAAAGCGGTTTTCCTTATGAGGTGCACTCGTTCGGCTGCTAGGAACCTGTCTATTTTTCATATTGTAGTGTTATTTATCAAGCCTTGATAAGGCATGCAGTGTAAAATGGAAGAACATCACCTGTCACCACCTCCTGATCCAAGAATAATCGACAAATACCGACGAATAACTCATGATGTGCTGATAAATGTGAGAGATAGCTTTTAATCACTATTACTGTATGGAAATTGATGGAGGTCTTTCCAACAAAAGGGTCAGTCGGGGTCAGCTGGGTTTGTGGGTTACAAAGGACGTATCTTTATTCAGGCCCCAAACTGTACAATGCAATGCCTGGAGACCTATGACATATAGGAGATATATTTTCCTTCGAAAAACAATTGAGAAAATTTGAGGCATATGATAGATTCACTCTTCAACAATTATTAGATGATCGAATATAGTTAATTTACATCAAGTTGGTTTCAAGATACAATGTTTAATGCCATAAATTCATTCAAAAATATAGACTGCGTCATAATATGGTACTATTTTATTATTTTTATGACCCATTTGATCTTGTATACTGTTTTATATATTTTGATTTTTCTTATATTACCTATGTGTTGGAGTAACGATAATATATTTATTTAACTTTCTTGATTGTTTACTGTTTATATGTGTGTGAATGAATATTAATATTGTTATTTACTGGGCCATAGGCCTATTCTCATAGTATGAGCAACACATATTGTTCTGTTGTTGTATTGAAGTAGAGAGGTGCCAAAAATGTTGAGATATTTTTCGTGAGACAACGCAGTGTAGTAGTAATTTTGTTACTACCTGTTGCGATAGTGGTGATTAATTTAATGATATAGAATTTTTTTTTCGATAAGTTAAGACATATTTCCGTATATTCTGGTCGTTTCCAATCATATTTTTTTTACTGTTAATAGGCGAGAGGCATGGCTCAGATGCTCCAAAAAACTCTGAATAATGGGGTTACTGGGCCCGTGGGACCTATCATGACCCAATCTGCCCCAATTACTCCAAAACTATATTTGAATAAGTTTTTTTAGAAACCATCGTACGCACATACAAAGGCAAGACCCAGGAGGAAGTTATTGGTTATAGATAGATAGATAGATAGATAGACTTTTATTCCCAACAGATGAACAAACACCCAATTACAGGAAATTTAAACACTACATATTAAGTAAGATTATAACAGAATCGCAGAAACAGACGTGAATATATATACAAATGTACATTGTACACACAGAAGCACGTACTCCATACATACACATTATGAGCGAAGAATGATCATTTGTGAAATCACACTACGAAAAATATTGATTAACAAAAATATACTAGAGATAGTAGTAACATTGTAATTACATATTAGACGTTGATCTCAAAATAGATCTATTGATATTTCTGAATGATGAAAAAATATATCACAGTCCTGGCATAAATTGTTATAATTTTGGCACATGGTTTGAACTGGCGATTTCCGCAAAACATTTGTTCTGTAACTACTACCGTAGAATGTACGATGATATCGCGATTCGAACTGAGGTACCAAAAAATTTATTAAATGTAATAGATCACCACACTCTATAGAATCATGTGACAAAGCGTAAAGAAATTTAATGCTCAATATCAGTCGACGAGTATTCAGAGATATGAAATGGAACTCGTTATCGATACAGTATAGAAGCTCTGCAACAGGCAATCGAAGATGTTAGAAATGATAATGAAATCACAAAAGCGACTTCTATGACGTATGGCGTTCCTCGACACTGCATCAGAAAACCCAGAGGAAAGGGGAAACAGGTTGGGGGTGTTGAATCTCACCTGAGCGAACGAAAAGAACCGTCACTAGCGGAATGCACCAGAGAGAATTTTCTGAAATCACAGAAGAATCTTCCATTAGGCATTGTGATGTAGAAAAAAAATTCCAAAATCTTTCCTACCGATGTTTCTGATATGAGTAATATTTTTTAGAACTCAGAAAAAAGTTCCGTTTTGCAAGAATCACTGAAAAAATATATTTTTCGTCCTGATCATGAATTTTTTCCCCCCTCGTTAGTGTCAATTCTCCTTACATCTTCTTTCCTTCGGAAATTGAAAAAAAAAGTTCATATCGTTCTTCAATTATCCAATGGAAAGGGTTCCAGAAAATCGCCCAGACATCCCCTACTTCTCATCTTCAATTTATATGAGGACAAAAAAGGGGTGATACAGTTATAGGCCAGTAGATATGGACCATCAATTCACAATAATTCCAAAAGTTTTCAAACTTTACCGGTATGTTAGTGCGTAAATGAAAACAAACTATGGCATTTTGCATGCGATGAACGGAATATTGTTTGAATGGCAAAAACTTTTCAATACTTTATTTTCGCACAGAAAATTGCAAAAGTTCTGCAAACTAGGAATACCGCTAGTGATATTGTTGTACAACATGCATTAAGTTTGCAACCTTGTTACAGTTACGAAACCTTATGTTTGTCTCATTTGTCGTAGTTTTCCATTGCAATTTGTTCAAAAAAATTACAAGAGTTCTGCAAAATTTATGAGTGAATGTAAAAAATGTTCAGCATAGTTACTTACATTTGCAACCATTTCTGAAAAACGGAATATGTATTTATTAAACTTGTTCCCTCAATGCCGCTATGTCCACTCCAGTCCAGTAAGTATTGAGATAATTACAAAAGTTCTCATACGTGGTTGCAAACGAAGATAAAATAGGGCTCAGTGAAACTTTGCTACCTCAAACTCAAAACGGAACCTTGATTATTCAAGAAATACTAATCGCATTTTTACAACCCCAGGAAGGGACTTACATCACAGTTCTCCAGCTGAATACTTGATTATCATTCGGGTTATGCCTATTACATATTTTACTGGTTTATTGGATCTGAATTCCTCTGTTAGTAGGTACCAGTGTTCGATATTCTTTAGTTGTATGTGGTATACTTTATCAACTACTAGTTTTAAACACTTCACTAGTTTGCAGAACTTTTGCTTCTTTTGAAAGAGTACAAATAAAAAATAATCTTTCTTTTGTTTTTACCCTTATTTCCGTTTACGGACGTGGTTGCAAAAAACGTTCGACTATTTTGTTTTAATCAAAACGAACAATTTAATGCAAAAATATATTTTCCGTTTTTCAGTTATTCATGCAAGTTTGCGGAATTTTTGGAATTTCAATGGAAAAATTAGAATTATTACCAATTCTTTTAATAAAACAAAACGTTCCGTTTTGTTCAAATGGTTGCGAATTTACCAGGAGATGTAAACTGCTATTTCACAACACTTCGAAAGTTTGCATAACTTTTGCAAATATCTCCGTACAACTAATGCGAATATTCACAAAATCCTGATTTTTAACATGTTCCGTTCAGAAAAGAGGGTTGCAAAATCAGACTTAATATCATTTGTATATACTTTTTTTTCATTCTACTGAAGTTTCAAAACTTCTGTAATTATTGTTAAATTTTGGAATAATCATGCCTATATCTACTGGCCTATTGAGAAAATTAGGGGATATAGATATAGAGTGAGTAAGTCATAAAAACCCTCACGCCTCGACCCATTGACAAATTTGTGGGGGGGTTGCCACCCCCAGCAGAGGGTTAGAATTGAACAAATGATTTTTGCATAGGAATTTGTCCCGATCCATATGAAATGGACGTTTTTTTTTTTTGGATTTTTTCCAAAACAGTTATTTTGACGAGTGTTAAATTTTCATTGGGACACGCTGTATACTGTCTTCTGAAAACACAACTGACCTACATTTCTCGTTGATCTACGGCGTAAACCTCCGTCATACTTCACAATGCAAACAACTCAAGTTTCAGTCCAGTAGGGCGGGAAACTAGATCTTGTAGAAATTGGTATGGCTATAATGTGACGTCATTAGTGGTAACGATGTTTCTTCTTACGAAAATATCGACCTTCGCAAGTGGACAAAAATTCTGCTATAACCAAGAAAAATCAGGAACAGCTTATAGAAAGAATGGTATATTACACACCGAGGTGGGGAGTGATTCATTCCTGTCGTGAGATCAGTTAGTTAACCGAGACGCAAAGCGTCGAGGTTAGCTATGATCTCGAGACAGGAATTAAACTTCCTACCGAGGTTTGTATACTATTTCACTTACAACCATCATATTTCGATTAAAATTGATAAATCTCTGTTTCGTTCTGAACATACGAAAAATCACATAGAACGCGGTTTTCTCAGAATAATCAAGTAGATATATTGTTACCGTGACTACGGGGTATACAATTGTCACCAATATAAATAAATGTCAGATAAAGCCAATAAATGACATATAAAGTCTAGAATAGATGAAATGAGGGCGGGAAATAAAGGCGGAAAGTAGAGGTGTGTGATGTGACACTTTGGTAATGACAGCATTACATAATATATGGTTCTACAAAAAATATCGAATCCACACATTGTTCAACTTTAGTCGGTAGATATGCAAATTGGGTAATGTTAAGTTTATCGGGCACCAAGCGATAAAAAAATATTTTTGCATGAACTTACGTATTTCGACCTCCTGAACAAAAAACTTAGATAAAAATTTTGGCGCTCCCCAATATTTTTTAAGATACAGGGCATTTTTTGGTTCGAAAATAAGATTTTTGAATACACGTTCCTGCATCAAAATTACACTTGAAATTCATCCTTCTTTTTTATCAGCACAATGTACACATCCCTAATTATCCGTTCCACACTTTTTTCATTCGGAAACACTAGTTTTATAACAAAAAAATGCACTTTTCCTCAACAACAACAAAAACATTGAAAATTCGGCATGTCACTGCTGAATGTTTAGTGTAATTTTTTTATGAGGGGTTGGTACCTTGGAAAACCAGAGCACACTATTCAAATTTAAAATATCGTGAATTGATTTTCCTTCATTTCACCATCGACAATTAGCAATTGTTTTATTATTCTTGATTGTTGAAATTGAAATGGATCTCAAAAATAAATTAAAAAGAGCTTACGAACCTGCATACAAACCAAGTAAGTGTGGATGTTTTCGAACCAAAATTAATTCGCGATATTTCAAATTTGAATAATGTGCTCTGGTTTTCCGAGGTACCAACCCCTCATAAAAAAAATACACTAAACATTTAGCAGTGACATGCCGAATTTTCAATGTTTTTGTTGTTGTTGAGGAAAAGTGTATTTTTTGTTATAAAACTAGTGTTTCCGAATGAAAAAAAGTGTGGAACGGATAATTAGGGATGTGTACATTGTGCTGATAAAAAAGAAGGATGAATTTCAAGTGTAATTTTGATGCAGGAACGTGTATTCAAAAATCCCATTTTTGACCCAAAAAATGCCCTGTATCTTGAAAACTATTGGAGAGCGCCAAAATTTTTATCTAAGTTTTTTGTTCAGGAGGTCGAAATACGTAAGTTCACGCAAGAATTTTTTTTATCGCTTGGTGCCCGATAAACTTAACATTACCGCCATTCGATTAGCTGTGTATGCAGTTCCACCTCAGATAATTTCCACTGATTTCAGAACTTTTGTGACCGATTTGTCAAAAAAAAAATTTTTGTAACATGTGAATGAACAAAAAAAATAGTTTTGCTAAATATTCGTTGAGGGGTAGAAATGTTCTGGATATGATTCGAATTGGATTGAACTTTTTAAAATGCGTTACAGTCAAATTTGGCT
>JAVJAQ010001649.1:0-93359 GCA_032362365.1 Zygogramma bicolorata
TGTCCTATACTCCCAGGTCTCCGGAAAGCACTTCAGCCTCTAGGGCTCATTGCTCTGGCAACAATGCAGCAAAGAATGTATTGCGCCATAAATTTTTTTTGTTTATATAAATTACTTCATTTCATTTTCGAGTGTGAGAAATATATCATCCTGAAATTTGTCAGTATTCTCAACTCTTTTGTTTTAGTTTTATTTTCATTCATTCATTTTTCATTTTGAATACTTCCATATATTTTTTTCAGTCTACAGTAGACTCACAGGGAGGACTTCAACTAAGACCACGCCGCTGAAGATGGCTGCCGCAGATGTAGCCGAAAGCTCAGGAACTCAAAACTCCAGGACACGGCTCTCAAGCCCGAAAAACTTGCGATGTATCATTTATGCTGATCACTTCGTTATGAAATAATAAAGCCGATATCTATTTTTATTTTTTATTGGATCTGACATAGACACAAAATGTGAAGTCTGCAAAAAATTTAACATTCATGATCCGAAGTCCCTGACTTGCTTCTCAGTGAAGTTGGGATTGACATCTGTTATTTTGCAAATGAAGCGTACCCAGTCTCTGTTGATTATTATAATAGATGCTTAAAAATCGGAGAAAGTGTAAACGAAACTTCAGAAAGTGTAATAACACAATCGAAAAAATTATTCTCAGTGCACGGTGTTCCTTCAACCTTAGTAGCTGATAATATGCCATTAAGTAGTTTCAAGTTTTGTAAATTTTGCTAGAGATTGGGGGATACGTGTTACTGAGTCCAGCCCTAGGTATCCTTAGTCAAAGGGCCTACCAGAAAAAGAGTGGTGATTGCTGAGAAAATGATGAAAAATAAATAAAATGAAGAAGTTATGAGCCTTGTTTTAGACAAAATACCCATGTAACAGGCTTATCCAATTCACCAGCTCAATTGTTAATGTCCTTTGTCTTACGTGACAAGATCTCATGTAGCACTCAAATTTCAAAACCACATATATGTAGGCAAGTAATGCAAAAAGTCTTATATGAACAAAGCGAGTCCAAGGTATATTATGATAAGACTGCTGATAAGATAACCTGTTTCAAAGTGGGAGATTATGTAGGTACTGGTTCAGGACACATAAAACCGAACCTGGACCCTGTAACGATTTTATCGTTTCACGAAATAATTTGTTAAATTAATTTCAATATTGAATTCATAAATATTATTCCAAATGACACCTAGGGGAGAGTAGCCAAACTTCTATCTATTTATCTAAATATCGAGTTCTGTATTATTCAAAGTACTCCATTTATCCTAATCGATGGCAGTTTGAACTCCGGAAAAATCGGTTATGAATCGATCGCGCACGTCCTTTTTGAGGCCCTTCTCAGAGACATTCTTGATTGAATGTTGGTACTGACTGATAAATTAGATTTTGTGATCAACTTTTCTGCGGTAGAAATTTAAGTCAAACCTTTTGAATTTGTATACTGTGAGTAGGACTATGATACTAAAGGTATGTTGATTAGAGATTCTTACGCTTTCGGTAGTTTTCATGCTTTTAATTGTGATTAATTAACATTCGTAATTGGCACAGGGAGGCCATATTTTTCAGGTTTCTGTGAGAAAGATCTCGATTCATCGCCTTAATGAAAAACGATTGGCAGGTAGTTTTGTGGTATACTGTAGCCACATAAAGTTCGTAATTGAATTGTTAGATTCATTAGTTTCATTCCGATGGATTTTAATAAAATATATACAACAGTTGGAAAGGAAACCATTTTGATTTATTTACAGAATCATTTTCAATTGCTTGGCATTTGAAATTTCTATTGTTTGTGAAATTTGACTGTCCATATTTTCAGAATTCGTTCCTGACCAGCTGATTTTAAGCAATTGAAGCTGTACAGTGATTTCATTGGTTGGCTGGAAAATGAATTTTGAATAATTGATGACTACAAATTTTTGGAAAGCAGTTCAATTCGCATGATTCTGGGTCCAGACCATCTTCAGAGGGTGCCTCAGGTAAGTTATGAAATTTCAATTGATCTATTGAATAAAGTGTGTGCTACTGCCTGAATCACTTTCACAGTGACTCCAGGAACTTGTGAGGGTTCTCAAAGGCCAGAAAGTTCGTTTTTCTTGTATTATTTTGATGATTTATTCATTATCATTATATTTGTTGGTACATTTTTGATAATTATCCATTATTTCCGTTATTTCTATTGGTACGTTTGGATATAAAAATTAATCGAGATTTTGTTCACATAATCCTGTTTCGTAAGTCTTGTCAGAATCTTCTCTAACAGGCCGAAAGTATCTGCTGAGTGTTGAAATCCGTTCATTCAATTTTCAAGTTAAGATTCATTTTAAACATTTGCTTACCCATTCTCAGTCAGATCCAGCAACGGACCAGATTCATTATTGTATCTTTCCTCAACACGTGTCCTCTGCAAAATAACTGAAGCCTGCAATTCGTCTAGATCATTTGTGGTTCAGACGAATGATGGCAGATTCACAAGAAGAAATATTCTCCATTTACATATAAATTTATTAAATTTGAGTCAAAATGTGATCTGAATCCTTTATCTAAAGACTCCTTAGTAATGAATGAGACAGAAGCTTTATCTAAACCTATAACTGTGGCTTCGAAAGTTTCCCGCCTTCCTACTCTAAATCTGAAAGAACTATCAAAACACCCTATTACTTGAATTACTATATTCAAGTTTCACTTTTTCCAAAAAAAGGAAGAATGTAAATGGGTTGCCTATGAGTTGGGTAATGTTTGTAGCAAGGTAAGTATGCTGTATGGAGAGGTAGGGGAGAAGTAGTGAGACAGGGGGGCCTGTTTTTGTGGGGTAGTTTCCGAGCGGCTTGAAACATCAAAATAAGACTCTGCATTCATGTAATTCAATTACAATAAATAGTCTGCTTTTTTACTCGACTGAACTTTATTTACAATAAAATATTCCCTTATCATAATGTATTTTGATTATACTATTAAGGAGTTCAAATTTTTGAACTGGTAATCATTTCACTAATACTACATTCATTTCCATCAACGATCCTTGGATCGGGTAGTTTCCAATAAAAATTCCCTTTCGGGCATCGAACGTTGGAGTTAAATCTGATTTTTCTAAAAGAACTCTTTTCTATTTGCTCATTTGTGATTCTGATATCATTTGTATTATCTCATGTAGGAAATGTGTTGAAAACGAAATGTAAGGAAGAGCAATATGTTTTTATTCCCCCCCCCCCATCTACCTGTGTGGGAAAGTGTTTTTCAATTGAGAATAAGGACTTCATTTCTATTCTTATGAATTTTTTATCACCAACCACATACATTGGTTGGAATGTTGGTTTTGCATCGAATTATTGAAACTGATCATTAATTTTCAATTATACATGCATAGGATGTACTTTGAATAAATGAAATGTTTTCGCACTAGACGATAATGAAATGAGAGGATCAGTGGCAGCACAGAACCACCTAAATACCTAACTGATAATTGTTTGGATAAAGCAGTGAAGAGTATTATATTTATTTCGAGTGACTCACTTTGGATCACCAGATTAGAAGCCTTCCCCTTCCCCAAAAAAAAATAGGAAAAATCTACGAAGACCTCTGATGACCTGACGCGTCACAAGCATTTATATTTTTCAACCATTGCTACACAAAATATTCTCACACAATTTTCTGTTTCTAGAAAGATGTGAACATAATCTGAACACTATTGAGACCTGAGGTGGAAGCATGCAACCGAAATTAGATTTTATATTATCATATTATCAAGAACAGATAGATGTGGTTAGTTGTCAAATCAACATTGAACAATCACATGTTTCGGTTATTAATTCAATGATAATATTACGTTTGATTTTAGTTGAATGCCTCCACCTTCAGAGGTACTAATATTTCATTTCATTTGGAATTTTTCGATTATCCTTGTAGACCCATGCCCCTGCACAAATATTTCTGAATGGCTCACTAACACAAAGAGTTAATTCAAAAACTTACACAGGAAAAAAAATTTCGAAACTCACTAATCTATTAGGAACAAAATTTGTTGTTTGTAGTCGGAAAAGGAATTGATATATCTCTGGAAATTATAAAGTATTTCTATTACCACCTTCTGGATTCCACATCTGGTAAGACTCCTTTTTTCAGTGAAAGTAGACCGCGAATGAGTTGAATTTGAATGTCTTTAGGTCCTAGGATTAAGTTCCATTCCCGTCACCGTAAAAAGCTCTCACTGTCGATTATCCTTCAGTGAAGAAACGAAAAGGAGAGCAACTCCATTCATTATTTTCTTATTTTCATCCCTTCCGAGCCGCGATCATTTTTGATATCTGTGAGCGGATATGACATCTATTAAATCACCCTTTATATAAGAAAGGTCTCGAGTGCCTTAGTTAAAAGTTTCCTGTTAGAAACAGCGAGAGCAAAGCAATATCGTTTTCAGAGTATCATTTTTTCTCGGCGATATGACATAATGGACCAACGACAGAGATCATTTTTCCAAAGGACATTTTCTCGAATTTCTGGAGGTAGAAGTGGCAACGATATAACGACAATGATGAATTACTTACTGTCTGGTCTTTTATGAGTATCAAAAGAATTAAGAGATAGAAACAATAATAAGAAATTTCAGATTGTTGTCAAACCTGTAAAATTACTATTATCTCCTATTCAGGGCATTCAATGCGACTGTTTTTTTGTACGTTTCTGAAGTAATGTAAGAAAATGGAGAGTAGCGACACAAATACATACAATTCTAGAAACAGATCTAGATTGGATTTTCAATTATAATAATAATATTCAGTGAACTTTGAGGGGGGCCAATAAAAAAAAGAGGAATTTATAATCCATGAGTATATAAATACCAAAAAAGGTGATGAGGAACAAATTTGTTTCTCACAAAAATTGTTGGGACATTTCTTTCGATATTGAGAAGGAAAAGGTCGAAAAATCAAATTTTCTTCAATGAACTACTTTTCAGCATCCCAATACCTTTCGTGAATAAAAAACCATTTTATATGTGATTTACACAGATATCAAACCACTACACGTTTTTCATTATACAATAGCTTTTTCAGGCGTTATATGGTCCTAGATTGAATTCGAACATGTGCCTCTATATCGACACTCATCACAATTACTATCAATTAAACTTTCCAGGATAAACCTTCCTTCGTCTCCAAATGTAGTAACATCATAGTCATTATTGAACTCATGTCTTTCAGTCAAAATATGATTTTCAAATGTTGAATTGGTCTTTCCATTCTAAAAACTACTACTATGCTCCTGTATTCCTCTGGTGAAAGATCTTTCCCCTTCGACCAAAATAAAGTTTGGCGAAAATCATACGTTACGTTTACTCTGATCTTTTCGATATTGAAGATTGATCATATGTGTAGCATAGTAATGAAAGCAACTTCTTTGTACCGGTCAACAAATTTTATATTTATTTCAATTGCATTCTGAAAGTGGATTATTCAACAATATGTGTAGCATAGTAATAAAAGCAGCCTACTTTGTGCTGGTTAACAAATTTTACTTCTTTTTGAAAATTTCTTTGTGAAAGTGGAGTCTCCAATTATTTGTGAAGCATAGGATCACGTCTTTATGAAATTCATATAGATATTGGATTCCGTAGTAAATTGAATCAAATGGGATCGATGAAATGAACCAACATATTTACTTGTCTCTCCGAACTTGTGAAACAAAGTAGAATGCCATAATCGTATGTATTCCGATATACAGGGTGTTCCTTAAACACATGCTAATATTTGAGGAGGTAATTCTTAGACCAATTTCAAGAAAAAAACTTCCTATAGGCGTATGTCCTAAACGCCTTAACTTTTGAGATACAGGGTGGCAAAGTTGTCAAAAATAATCAGTTTTTTAATAATAACTGAGATAATTTTGTAGACATCTTTGGCATATTTGGTACATATGTTCCATGCCTCAAGGCGCATTTTCTGATGTACACAAATTTGTATTTTTTCAAACAGTGGCGTCCCTACGGGTTCCGCATTGAATATTTTTGGGGAAAAAGTACTACGCCAATGCTTCCTTTTCAAAATAAAATCATTTTTAAAATCTCCATTTATTTTTGGGAAAATTTGCCCGACGCATGATTTTCACTCAAAAAAATAAAAATCGACAGAAAGCAAATTAAGAAATTAGATCGATACTAAAATGAATGAAGATCTGAAAATTGCTCCATAACGCATTACCAATTCCCTAATAATATTCGAAAACATAATCTGCAAAAAAATGAATTTTTCACAAAAACGAGTTTTATTTTATTTTGTGACAGTAAGTCTAAACGAATAGCACAAATTTGTCAATTAGTAATAATACCAAAACTGATTATAAAAATTGTTGGAAGTGGCCACCTGCACTTAGTATGCATGCTTCCGCCCTTCTACACATGGAATTACGCACCCGTTCAAATACTCCCGGCGTATTTCGTATAGTGTCACACGAGGCAACTATTCGCTCTCTTGAATCTCTTAAACTAATAACGGGAGTTTTATACACAAGAGTTTGAAGGTGACCCCATAAAAAATCTAAACTGTTGAGATCGGGGGATCTTGCTGGCCATTGCTGAGGTCCTCCGCGACCTATCCAACAATTAAGATAAACTGTATTTAAATGGTTTCGGACAATCACACTGAAATGAGCAGGGGCGCCATCGTGCATGTACCATATTCGATTCCTTAACGCAAGTGGCACATCTTCCAATATCCCAGGTAAGTCTTCTTCGAGAAAGTGTAAATAAGAACGATCAAGGCGTCCTGGTAGAAAAATTGGGCCTATTAGATGATCACCTATAATTCCTGCCCATACATTAACCGAAAATTGGTGTTGGAAATGGGTTTCGGTTATTGCATGGGGATTTTCTTCAGCCCACACATGATTGTTATGGAAATTTTGAATGGCATTCCGAGAAAAATTTGCTTCGTCTGTGATCAAAATTTGTGCCTCAAACTGCGGATTTAGTGCAATACTTTGTAGATACCACTGACTGAAGTTCACACGCTGTGGAAAATCTCTGGGGAGTAATGCCTGCACTCTTGAAATATGGTATGGGTATAACAAAAAATCAACCAAAATACGCCAAACAATTTGATGACAAATATCCAAAGTTGTAGCGATCTTCCTCGTACTCGTCTCAGGATGTTCCTCAATTTCTTGCAGCACCGCTTCCTCAATTTCAGGAGTTCTTACTACACGAGGTCTACCTTCCGGAGTCCCTTTCTTGAAGCCATTTCCGCATTCGTACAATTTACCATATTTACTGATATTCAGAAAAACAGCGGACCAACAAAATAACACTTCAAAATCAATCAAAACGCGCTGTGACAGTTTTTAACACCAACACCTAGTAGGTGAACAACCAGAATTCTGGCCCATTTCAAGGTCACATCTAGCGATTGGAGTTGGAATATGACATCGGTACATGTGACGGTACATGGGTACGTGTCATGTACTGGGTACAGCGATTGGAGTTGGAATATGACATCGGTACATGTGACGGTACATGGGTACGTGTCATGTTCTCCCCTGCGGACAGGGCAGCGGGCAAAACTATTTTATTTGAAGAGATATCGAAAAATTTCATTTGGAAAAAATGATCAGCGTCGAAAAATAGGCCGATTGAGCCCAACTTGATTTTTTTCTGTCTCTCCGTCTGTCATCGCATTTGATTGAAACATGATAACTTTTGAACGAAAAGAGGTATCGCTTTGAAATTTGGTACATTTTCAGATCCCATAGGGCCGCAGACACCTATCAAATTTGAAAGAAGTCGGAAAATTGGAAAATCGTTTTTTCGTGATTTTTTCGACAAAATTTGGCCTTTCGGTTGTAACACGTTTCAGATCACAGTTTTGACTGGAAAAATTTTTACTCGCCATTTAAGGAGTCCTTATTCTTTCCTACAAAGACATATTGTTGAAGAAAAATAAAAAAAATCACTTTAGATTCTATGGGTGTTTATTGTGTAACATGTCGTTTTTTTTCGGACACTCTGTAGACCATACCGTTGCTCGTAATCGAAAAACAAAAAAACTGCCGTGTATGTCTCAAAATACTCTACACTTTTTAGTCGAAACATTTTTTTCTAAACCGATCGGAAAATGGAAAAATCGGGAAATTTCTGAAATTCATGTTTGGAGTTTTTTTTGTGAATATCTCGGAAACGGATGAGAAAATCAAAAATCACCCAGAGTAAAAAAATGAAACAAATCACCGCCCAAATTGAGAGTATAATTTTATACTGCTTCACGCTAACTATTCATGCGAGAAATTTCTCTGAAATAAATTTTCCGAGGCGTTTTGTGCCAAGTCGTTTAAATTCATGATTTCTATAAGGCTAAAGTGAATTGTACTGAACTTTTCTAAGGAGTATTTTTTAAATATCAGAGAGTTGCCCATCACTCATTTCAAACCCTGAAATATGTCAAACTCTGCTAATTCTCAAGAAAAAGTCTGTTTTTACGAGAAATTTCTATTTTTTCTGCTAGTTTCCAGCAAGAACTCTGTTGTAAAGAATTTCTCATACCTGTAATGGGGGGAAGGTTTTTGTCAAAGAAATGAATTTTTGAAAACGCGAAGCTTTTTAAGTTTCTTTGTTGAAGGTTATTCTATTGCACCTATGAATAAAACATACCTTTTGATTGAATGGAACTGCACGGCCTTGATTCAACAACAATATCACAGTTTTTCTCTGACAATGGGTTCACAAAACCGCAATACTTGTTCCACTATACAATAGAATAGGTCATCTACAAGCACTCAACACTAAAGGGCACACATACTGATCACCAATTCTTTTACAATTTTTCTTCAACAATAAATGACTTTCCATTCAGTCGCGAAAACTATCTGTTATAATGATATCGCTCGCTCGCTTATCTCCATTGTTTCCGTAGATGCGAAGGCTGCTGTGTTTGAATAATAAAATTAGATTGACAATTTGTTGGAACATTTTCATTGAATTTTGTTGTGTGTATAATGAAGACATGAAATTTATGCTGGGAATTATTTTGTTTAACGAATTGACATGATTACAGATTATAAAAATCTTGCACAAGATGAAACATTAAAATATTCCTAAATCATAACATTGCCGGTCGAACCGTGTGTTTTCTATATTGATGATTTAACAGGGAATTGTAACAGATGACAAAGTGATGAATAATAGATGGCTCAGAGTGGTGGCGTGTATGACTTGGTGGTAAAAAAGATAGTTAGTTGAATATGACGGAGAAAATTACTACATTATGGCATAGAATATTAGCTTAGTATGTATACTCTATGTACATAACTATACTGAACAACCGTAAACGATACATACTTGGTTGAGCTCCAGTACAACGTTGAAACAGCTACAGTAGACTGACTCTCGAACCAATATATAACGATAGTCTCAAAAAGTGTTGCAAACTAACAAATAATAACAGAGTTATCATGAAGATTTTTTGAAAATATTAGGGATCAAATATGGAGTTTCTGAAAAACATCAAAGTACACTCAACAAATTGTTTTCCACATATATCAAATTGGAGCATCCTCTCACATGTGCGAGGCTGTCACCAAACAAAAAACAAACAATGTACCCACTCAATTGTTGAAAAAATGATTCAATAGCCTCACGAAAACAAAACTATTTAGGTGAAAACGTTAATTCAATGGCAGGGTTTTGATATATTTCAAGTACACATAGTAAAACAGAGGAAAAAATATGTAGGGTTACGTCATGAAATTGGTAGATATATTCAGTATGAGCTTTGTGAAATTACTATTTCAAACGTATAAACATTTAGTAAAAAAGTAGATTATAAGTAAAATTCTAATACATATAGCAAAACAGGTTGAAAATAAATACACCATTTCGTCACAAAAACAGACATTGTTGATGAAATCGTTGACTCATTGACAAAGTTCTCCTAACATCAAAGTATATCGGATCAGAAAAAGAAAATGTCCACTGAAACCTTATGAAAATCATTCAACAAACACGAAAATCTCAAGAAATTGTCAAATTTTTCCTAACACCAAAGTATATCAGATCAGAGATAGAATATATTCATTGAAACCTTATGAAAATGATTCACTTATGAAAAGCTCAAGAAATTGCCAAAATTTATGGAATCTGTGAAAGATGGTGAAGGGATGGATACTTGATACATCTCTAGTGAAAGACCGAAAAGAATTTCAATACAGCGTTTTTGGTTGAAGTGAAGAACCAAACAATTGCTGAAGGTATCAAGAATGTACAGAAACATGAATTCATTAGTCATATAACGAACAACATTGAAGCAAACCAACATATTAAACACTCTGTGTCCTGAACAATTCCATTTATAATACCAATTGGGCAATAATTTTCACCTGTTCGGTTGGCAAATCGTCTTGAAAATTGATTCAATACCCTCAAAGAATTCATAAGTATCAGTGATATATTACTTTTGAGAATTTCTGTAAAGATGATAAAGATATAGGAATTCAGAATATTTATATATTTGTTTTATAACTATCAATATTGGAGGAATATCAGAAACCCGAGTTGGCGGTATTACTATTCATAAGGCTTATATGTATTTCCGCAAAGAACGTGAAGTCTATGAGACCAAAATAACTGTATTTTACTGATTAGGTTAGTATTACGAAGTACTTTCACTCAGTGTTGAATGCCAAAATATTTTGGCCAGTGTTCACAGGTATGATATACAGATATAGCAGGTAGGTGTATTGAAAATTGTGCAAATTCGTTTCTTTGGGAAAAATACGAGCAGACTTCCATAACAGTTATGAGAAAATCTTTACATTTTGGATCAAATGAGCTCACGAATGTACAAGGTTGGATGAAATTCAAACTGGCATCAGAAGTAACATTTGATGATGTTTGGCAAACAATATCCTCAATCTACTAATCAAACTCGAAAGGAATGAATACCGAAACATTTACTTTGGGTATTACGACCGTAAGAAAAGATTGAGATGTTGTGAAAATGTCACAAAATGACTAGGAAATACTACGAAAAACATTACAAATACATCAATAACACAAATGACTCTCTGGTGAATATTGAGTCTGCATTGGATACACTACACTTTCGAAGCCAAGGATATACCGAAAGAGGGGACATTAGCCCTGATTCAAAGATCTAGATAGAATTGTTATTCAAATTTCACAGTGAAAATACATGTAAATGTGTTGAGAATTGTGTGAATTTTTCTTTCCCAAAACATTTCTGCTAAAGTACCCAAAATCTGAGCGGAGCAATAACTGAATATTATTATCGCAAGTATTTGACATGAAAGTTTTCAAATTTGGTGGGGGAGAAAGTCAGGTGATTCATGGAAATCGTCAACTTTCATCTCAAATGTGCGACGCGTCGACTTTCGTCTCACATGCGCGACGCTGTCCGTCTCACTTGCGCTGCCTGTTCACTAGCATCTCACTTGCGCTACCCGCCGAGTATCGTCTCACTTGCGCGACGCTATCAGTCTACTAGCATCTCACTTGCGCCACTTGAATACCCATTCAAGTTAATTACGATAAAAATTGTTTCTCATGGTACAAAAATTCTCAAAGAGATGCTATGGATGTTCTACATATCGGACAAATATCACAAGTGACAGCGCAATCAAGCATGCTAAATGTTTACATGGCATGAACACCACATTCATTTCATTTTTCAAACAAATTTTCACAAGTAATACTGTGATCTATATTTGTGGAATTCTGAGGTCGAATTCGGATTTTTGAGTTTCTAAAGTTGGCATTTATCATGATAAATTCGATGCTGAGTCCAAGCTTCAAGCAACCTCGGGTCGCAGCGGAACCATTTGAGTCGATCACTTCTGCCTGTATGAAAAACTCTACTTCATTAGTAAAATTTCATACTCATAAAATATCTGAGAACATGACTTGAACCGAAGAGATATATCCCAGTACCAAACATGAACAATGTGATATCATTCATAACAAAAATATTCATGGGTATGCTTGAAGACTGGCTTCAAATCAAATATTCAAAAAATGAACAATTTGTTCAGGCCAGCCTCAACTCACCTACACTGTAGGTTGACGGACTAACACCTTTTAGAAAACAACTACTCCCCTGGCTAATACCACGAAGGGCATTGGATTACATCCAACAGGTGTTAGTGCGGGATTCTTCACAGAAGAAATTCCACATATGGTCTTGGCGATACAACTACCAGAATTTATTTTCAATTATTGGGACGGGACACACTTGCAGACCGGTTTCGGGCTGTTTGGCCTCTCGTCAGTGCAAGGCAGTGCCATCATCAACATAAGTCGATGACTTCCCATAATTAAAAATCATATTCGAGTATCCACAAGCGCGTGTATTTGTAAAATTATAAAAGTTGTCCGCCGAAGCGAACTCAGTATCGCTCGGTGTTGTATGAAACATTTTTTTATGCAAAATCCGGCTAGCTTGTGGGTTCTAACACACGAACGAACAAAACGACGCCTGGGAAACTCGACCAGAGCCACCGATCGCCTCGCGAAGAGAAAATCAGTGGAGGATCGCTTCTTCGGGTTGAAAACCGCGAAGGAATAAGAAAAAGTAGGCCTAAGACTCGCCGCGTGCTCGGAGATGCCAGAAACAATTGAATCACAATTCCACGAGTTACTTTTAGCCCTGGGAGATAGCTAATTCTAGTCGCGGTTACGACTGGCCACCACGATGGCTCTAGGCCGGACCAGAAGTTCCCTACGCTCCCTAAAACCCTGCTACGACACACTTCGCGCCTGGACCTGCCTGCCCTGCAACGCGTGAACCCGTGTCCAGCTCTCCGGTGCTGGAGGTGGCGTTTTTAGCCGCGAACTCTCAGTGCTGTGAACACTGTCACGTAACAGCGTTCGTAGAGAGTTACGGTAGGCGTCTGTATCGAGGAAACCCTGTTTGATGAGGGTGGCCTGTCAACAGCTTCCGACGTACTCTGTAGGCGCTACCCGGACTCAGGTAGCCGTGCAGTCCGAAATTCCTGGGACCTACAGAGCAAATGGCCTCTTCTTCTTTCTTCGAGTGTTCTGAAAAGAACACCACAGTACGAATTCAAATATTAGTATAGGAAGGATTCTCGACCGGCCAAAGGCTCGGGAGACTGGAACAATTTATTTAGCAGCAAGAAAACTGGAACAATGCAAGCCGAAGCTGCACTCAGGAACGTGTACAGTTATACTCTGCACTCGAGTTACGAATTCATTATTGGAAGCAGTTTGTGCTTCCAAACTCCGCAGTGGTAGTTTTTGTGGGAAAACTTTACAATCCTATTCTTAGATCTCCAGCCAGGAATCTAATATTATACAATTCTTTTCTTCCTTTAACTTTCCTCAAGTTTTAATACGCCTTGTAAACTCTTCTGTCTATTCTGAAATACCTAAAAAGAAATTAGGAGTACTTTTCTCCTTTATTCATTCGCTTCCTTCCTATATAACGCTTTCCTAAACTCTTATGAGACGCTCTGATAGAATAAACTCTTTGATTTAACGCCAATGATAAACGCAGAGATAAACTCAGTCGAAGCGAATGCTACCGTTGCCACCATGCCCCCCCCCGGGGTTGAGCGCCCAGGATGACGTGATGCCATATCCAGTTTCCTGGATACGAGACCTCGCCATCCTCCATTTTCCTTTCCACCCCCGCCCTCTTCAGGAGCGGTCCTCAACCTATGCTGATGGGCACTTCAGCAAGATTGATATCTAACCCTCTTCGGTTGGAAATCAGCCTTTAGGTGCTATTGCTTCCTCTCTATCTCTTACTTTGGTTGCTACCTGACTCTGCTTCGTTGCAGTTTTTGCATGGTGGTCCCCCCGACCTCTCCGGGACAGTTCTCGCCTGTCGCGGATCGGTTTATGTGTTCGCGCGCGATGTCTGTGTGTGTGTGTGTGTGGAGTGTACTTACCCGAGTCGCTGATGCGACTCTTATACTCACCTAAGCCGCCTGCGGGCGACTCTTGGATGTGGTCTCAGGTTTTGCTTGGAAGGCCTCGGGTGTTTGTCCCTCTCGCGGAATCTGGGATCGTCCATGTTCAGTGCGTTGTGGAGGTCACGCAGCGCTGGGTTTGGATTGCTCCTGATACGCTCGAAGATGCTTTCGGCGTGGTCTCGCAGGTATTCGTCGACGTGCCAAATACTTAGGTTCAGGTCCCGGTAGATGTATCGGTTGGGGCAGTAATAAGGAGCGTTTACGGCGGCCCGCAAGCAGACGTTCATAAACGTTTGGAACATTGATCTGTATGACTGCGCGCAATGGCCCCATGCCGCCGAGGCATACAGTGCAATGGGGAGCAGGATCGTTTTGATAAGAAGCAGTTTCACTTGGAGATCCATGTTACTTCTGCGACCTATTATGGGATTGAGGTTGTGCCGTGCGGCTTTCGCCAGGTTCAACCTCTGTCGGGTGTGGGACCTGAAAGTCAGCTTGTTGTCCAAGTAGACTCCTAGATATTTGGCTTCGTTCGTCCATGGGATTTCTCGTCCGTCGTGGATGACGTGTCCTGCAGGTTCTACTCTCCTCCGTGAAAATAGTATCGCCTGGCTCTTATCAGGGTTGATCGCTATTTTCCATAGACTGGCCCATTGCCCGAGTCTATTTACCTGCCGTTGCAGGTACCTCGTAACCAACGTGTGGCTGGGGGATCTTGCCAGCAGAGCTGTATCATCAGCGTAGAGTGCCAACTTGTTATGGTTGTTCTCCGGCCTTGGTACGTCTGCTGTGTACACTGAGAAGAGGTGCGGGGAAAGTACTGCTCCTTGTGGGACTCCTGCTTCCAGGACTCTCCATTTGGAAAGCACACTCCCCACTCTGCATTGACATCGTCGGTCCCTCAGGAATGAGTCGATTAGTCTGACCATTGGCCCCGTGTATCCAAAATCAGACATTTTGGCCACGAGTCCGTCGTGCCAGACCCTATCGAACGCCTTGGAAACGTCTAGGAATATCGCTCCTGTGTGGTGTCCTTTCGCTAGGTTGAAGCCTTCCGTCGCAAATTCGACCACTCTAAGAACTTGGAGTTCTGTCGAGTGTTCCGACCTGAATCCGAACTGTTCGTCTGGCAGGACGTTCAGTTCTTCTGTCTGTTCCTCGAGTCTTTTCAGAATGACGCGTTCCGCCACCTTACTCATCGAGGATGTCAGACTTATAGGCCTGTGGTTCTCTGGGAAGGTATGGTTCTTGTTTGGCTTCGGGATCATGATGACCGTGGCCTCCTTGAACTGGGATGGGAAGTGTTGGAACCGGAGAATAGCATTTATGACGTTAGTCAATGCTACTATTCCTTTCCTGGGTAGGGCTTTGAGTGCCCGGTTCGGTATTTGATCCGGGCCTGGGGCTTTCCGAGTAGCGAGACTTCTTACGATGCCTCTGACTTCCTCGGGGGTTGTCGGGTCTAGGGGATGGGCGTTGTCCCTGCGCTGGCGTCTAATTCTCTTCACTGCCGCTTCGGTCTGCCGCTCGGCGTTCTCTTCCTCTTCGGTAACGAAAGCATTATTATTCTCTCTGCACTGTCTCTGAAAGCTGTCCGCGAATGCTTCTGCTTTTTCAGGATCTGTGTATACTATGCCTTGTTCTCCATGTATGGGAGGGCATGGTTTTCGACGGCCGTGCCTTAGAACTTTCTGCATTTTCCATGCAGATTGATCCTCGGTGTTGAGTTCTGCCAAACGGTCTTTCCATTTCTGGTCTCGGAGTGTTTGCAGCGCTAGCCGCAGCGTTCTGCTGGCCCTGTGCATACAACTCTTGTCCATCGGGGCAAGTGTCCGTTGGTATCTTCTCTTTAGGCGTCTTCGAATTCTAATGAGTTCCGTTACCTCCGGTGTTAGTTCGTCCTGTAGATTGAAGCGTGGGGATTGGACGTTCCGGGCGCTTCGCTCCATGGATTTGAGAATCGCCTTTTGAAGGTCACTGGTGGTTACCTCCAATTGGCCTATCGAATCGATGAGTGGAATTGGTCCTATCTCGTCGTGGACAGTGCGTTGGAATTTGCTCCAGTCTACTATCCTCTTTTCCTGTGCCACCGGTTCCATTTCTCCGTCTCCTACGGTCAGTAGGATGGGATTGTGGTCCGATGACCCTTCGTCCAAAACTTCCATCCCGGAGGTGGTGATGTTCTGGACTATGGCAAAGTCTAGTACGTCTGGTTGTGCGCCAGCATGGGGGTAATGGGTCGGTTCTGCTGGGGAGACGATTGCTAGTTCGTCGAACTCGTTCATCCACCTGGCTAGCTCTCGGCCTTTCCGGTTCTCGTTCCTGCAGTTCCATTCGTGTGACTTCGCGTTGAAATCACCTATGGCGACTGTTGGATGGTGATCCGGAAATATCTCGGCTATGTCGGTCCTCGCTATGTGTTCCCGCGGAGGCAGGTACACAGATACGATTCTCAACTGTCCGTGCCGTCTCAACTTCACTATGACTGCGATTGCCTCGCCGCCCTGAAGTTCCGGCTTCCGATCTTCGCTTTGCACTAGGTCGTTCTTCACTAGTATGGCCACGCCTCCCGCTGCCTGCTGGCCTGGCCTGTCTGCTCTGTACGTGTTGTACCCTGGAATATGATAGTTCTGCGTGGTTCGAAGTCTGGTTTCTTGGACCGCCATGACGTCGATGGATAGACGCGACGACAGTTCCATTAACTCATTCTTGCGTCCTGCAGCGCCGTTCGCGTTCCAGGATCCTATCACGAGGTTTTCCGGTATTCGTTGTACTGCCATTAACGTTTTCCGGCTCCCTCTATCAGTGCAGACAGTAAGGCGTGGGCCATGTTCTTCTGCTCATCTGTCAGCTACCGTTGCAGCAAAATCGCTTATCTTTATGCGCGCGATTCGCGCTCCGTTTGGCTCCGCCCGCCGCTGCGGGAGCGAACGCCGTGCGCTGATTGGCTCGAGCCCTGGATAGGGTCTCGAGACATCGACTGTTTCTCGATTTTTCGAACTAACTGTTTAGAAATGTTTTATTTAACATTATTTCATGTTCCTATCATGAAAAATGGCTAGAATTATTATATTTTTATTAAAACTGCTAAAAGGCTGGAGATAACACCCCCCCCTTCTAAGGAGTTTTCCTCGCTAAAACTATCCACTACTGGAAGAATGGAAGCGCCCTGAAAAGGGCTGTTGGTTTCTTTATTGATTTTTTTACAGCATCCTTAAAGCTACCCCCTTAAAATCTACTAACAAATTATTAGCTTAAATTTAGAGTCTTTTTTCTCACACAAACTTTCGATTACACATCGTCTTTTTCACTTCTCGGTTATAGTTCAAGTTTTTCAATAGTCTGTTCACTGTCACTTTATTGATTAAATTTGTTTTTCACTTTCAAAGTCACTTCACTTTGTTTTAAAGTCAGTTCACTTAAAGCTAACTATTTACAATAATTTTTCAGTGCCTGAAGGGCCAAAGTGAACAGGTTTACCTCACCGAGAAGTCCACGGCTACTGGGCACGTGGAGCAGGGCGGGGATCCAAGTGATCCTGGCCTGCCCGAGGTTCCGGAGCGAGTCTTAGATCATCGAGATGGATAACTCTATCAAGACCACCGCGGTTTACCAAATATGTATTAATCCCTAATCGTCTAACCACCCTCGATGGCTCGGACCAAGTCTGACCGAAGTTGCGTCGCTGTTTTTCCGAATTTCGGCAAAGGACCCACTGACCCGGTGTAAATGATATCACATCATCGTTTCTATTAGGGTAGTGTTTAGCACGATATATATCAAGTTTTTCATTTGCTTCGTCAATCCTTTGCTGCCTATTTTCGTTGTTAACTCTACGGCGCTTTTGCGAGGGCATAGACCATTCACCTGGCCTTGGTAAATCATATCCAAGGAGAAGCTGACTGGGAGTCATCTCCGTAGAGGCATTTCTACGCGTTCTTAAGTTAAAAACGATTTCTGAGACATGTTCTTCCCATTCAGACTCTGGACGATTTATTAAGGCTGCACGTAACATTTTCTTAATTTCTTGAACTCGACGTTCAACAGGATTCGCCTGCTGATGGTGCACTGGGCTCAAACGAACTTCTATTCGATGGTCAGTGCAGAAACGATCCCACAAATTACCGTTAAACATCCCCGCACTATCCGAAATAATTACTTCAGGGAAGCCCCACCTATGGCAAACATCCTTCAACATAAACTCGACGGCAGTTTTGGCTTGAACACTCGGTACGGCCTTAACTTCTACCCATTTACTGAAACAATCGGTAGCGACCAATAAGTGTTTGTTACCACCCTCACTCGATGCGTAAGGACCTAGCGCGTCTATTGAAATTATTTGCCAGGGTCTTTCAGGAGTATTCGGACGTAACGCGGCCGGGGTTTGAGGTTTAGCGGCTTTTGTTGTGGCGCACGTCAAACAAGTTTTCACGAAATCTGCTACGTGTTTCTTTAGATTTGACCAATAAAAATTTTCCGATATTTCTCGGACGGTTTCATCCACCCCAGGGTGGCCTGTCCTATCGTGATAATTTTTAATGACTTTTTCCCAGCAACGACGAGGAACTAAAAGTTTCTTCAAATCTTGCCGAGGGCCTATGTAGTATAGAACATCATCCTCCAAGGAAAAATCGCTTACGATTCTCTGCTCGTATCCCGTAGGATCGGGGTTAGCGCGAGCCCGTTCAATTCGTAGTTTGAAACGGCGAACGCTATCGCTATTTCTCTGAGCATCGAGAATCTCGTCGTAAAACGTTCTTACTTGATTAAGGACATCCGGATGTTTTACTACCTCTACGAAATCAAAATCCGTAAATAGGTCGACAAGTATATCGGAAGCTTCGTTCAGAGTTTCCTTCTCCTCGGCCTCGTGATCACCTTCTACATATGGGAAAAATAATTTCTCGACATCAGTGTTTATATCGCAACCGGTACCTTCCTCTTTCGGATTTCTACTTAAGAAATCTGGTAGCTCGTTAACTCGGCCCGGGACGTGTACGACTTTAAAGTCATACTCCTGCAATAAAAGCGACCAACGAGTTAGTTTAGCTCTCTCGTCACGCATTTTATCTAGCCACGTCAAGGCTGAGCTATCGGTGTAAAGAGTAAAAGGCCCGTCTTGTAAAAAATGTTTGTATTTTTTTACAGACCAAATTACCGAAAGACACTCGATCTCGTTTATGTGATACTTTCTTTCGGTGGCGTTTAATTTAGCGCTACTATATGCAATAATATCGCGGCCGCCATCCGAACGTAGCTGGAATAATACCGCGCCGATACCTATATGGCTCGCGTCGGTTTGTAAACAATATGGCCTTTTGTTATCGGGTCTAGCAAGCTCTAAAGGCTGTGAGACGAGTTCCTTTATCTTTTGGAAGCTGTCTTCGGCTTTTTGGTCCCATTTGAATTTTTTTGATTTGTCAATTAAATCTGTAAGTGGCGCTGCCACTTCAGCGAAATGCGGGATATACTCCCGAAGCCAACCGGCTGTTCCTAAAAAGGCTCTTAAATTCTTTATATTTTTCGGAGTAGGGAAATTTTGTACGTTTAAAATATGCGTTTCTTGAGGTCTATTGCCTGAGGCGGATATAACACGTCCAAGATAGTTTAGT
Organism: Zygogramma bicolorata; assembly: GCA_032362365.1. Lineage (NCBI taxonomy): Eukaryota > Metazoa > Arthropoda > Insecta > Coleoptera > Chrysomelidae > Zygogramma > Zygogramma bicolorata. The sequence continues at coordinate 19,554 of JAVJAQ010001649.1, forward strand.
TCATTAGTCCCGAATTTACACTTGCTCGGCGATAGCCACAACCCGTGCGTTCTTAGTCTTTCGAGAATTAATTGCAAGTGGTCGCGATGTTCTTCGACCGTGTGCGAATACACTATTATGTCGTCTAGATAGACTTTACAAAACCGGTCCACGTATCCTGAAAGAACTTCTGACATTAATTTTTGAAATACTGAAGGACCATTTTTAAGTCCGAAACTAAGGACGCGAAATTCATAGACCGAACCGTCTGGTGCACCGAATGCCGTGTACTTCCTCGAGTCTCTGTCCAAGGGTGCTTGCCAAAAACCGTTTCTAAGATCAAGAGTGGAGAAAATTCTACAATCTCCCATCTCTCTGACAGTCTCTTGGATCGGTGGTAGGTTGGGAGCTTCGGGAATAATTAATTTATTTATTTGCCGATAGTCCACGCAAAATCTCAGAGATCCTGAGCGCTTGGGAACAAGCACGACAGGTGAACAGTACGGGGACGTGCTACGATTTATTACCCCTGCCTCTAACAATTTGTCAATTTCTTCGTAAACTATTTTTTTCCGCTCATCAGACATTTTATCATATCTAAATTGCCTGAAGGGCTTTTCTTCCCTAACTCTAATTTTATGTACAATTAAATTAGTCTGAGGTTGGCGAATGGTTTCCTCGAAAACGTCAGGAAATTTCTTAATGACTGAAAAAAGTGCATCTTTCGTTTCAGGTGCAAATTGCGAATCGTCCAACTTCGGCTCTGGAAATTTCTTTTCTTTGAAAGATCCTTTTCTTAGATCAAAAAAAACAGTTTGGCGGGGTGTTTTGCCAAAATAAACACACCCCCGTCCAACATCTAAAATTGCTTGATTTTCCCTCATCCAGGGCATACCTAAAATTAATTTCTCATGCAGGTTATTTAAAACGGTTGCCGTTATTTTTGACGAAACGTTATCTATTTTCAAATTAATATCTATGTGTCCTAGGCTATCACTAACGTTATTCTCACATCCTAACATAACCGTAGAGGGGTTAGGTAAATTCGTGAGATCGTATCCTGCAAGGACATCTACACGAACAAAGTTATCTATTTCAAATTAATATCTATGTGTCCTAGGCTATCACTAACGTTATTCTCACATCCTAACATAACCGTAGAGGGGTTAGGTAAATTCGTGAGATCGTATCCTGCAAGGACATCTACACGAACAAAGTTGTTCGAAGCACCAGTGTCCACCAAGGCGGAGATCACCTGTCCCTCGAATTCTACCTTTAATCGCGGCAAAACGCGCCCACCTAACGGGAACGTTTCGCCCAGAGACAAAAAACATTCTGTTAATTCTTCCTTAAAGTTAATACTATTTACAAGAGCCGTGTCACTCTTTTCTATGAAGTTTTCACGGACTCTAGGGGCATTTTGCCTCTCTCGGCCGTACGAAGAGGGCCCCCTTATTAGTTTTCCGACACCGTAGTGGTCGTTGAAGACGACTCTACGTTCTCCACGGTGTTCCCTAGTCTTTGTTGAGGCGGCCTATAAGGTCTCTCATTTCTATTACTGTTTTCTCGTTGATTTCTTGAATCGTGTTCACGGGCCACGCCCACATTGTTTTGATTATTTACTTGTCTCGATTCGTTATCTCTACGAGTCTGATTAAAATGCTGATTTTGGTTTGTATTTTGATTTTGGCTAAAATTATACCCACTTCTGGGTGGATATCTTTGCGAGAAATTGTTATTGTTATAGTTAAAATTTTGGCTTGGGCCTTTTGAAGTACCCACTGGTTTATTTACATTAGTGGGCGGAGCATTTACTTTTTGGGTTATTGCTTTCGTGTTTCTCAAATCGTCCTCTATGGACGTGCAGTCTTGGATAAACTGTTCAATATCTCTGACAATTCGCCCTCTGAAAAAGCAGCGAATTTCGGGGGAGATCAATTGAATGATGGTATTTATTATTACTGAGTCGGGCATGTTTGGAAATAGTCTTTTGGCTAGACTAATCTTTTTTAATATAAAAACATCGACTTTTGTTTGTTTTTCTTGGCACTCGCCATAAAATTTAGCAGTTAATTTTGCCATTAATTCCGGGTTCGAATATCTTTGTATGAACCTATTTACAAACATGTCCCAACTAATGTTACAATTCAGGTACAGAGATGCCCACTTGGCAGCTTCCCCCTGGAGTTGGCCTCGAATGACGTTTAGCCAATCTTCTTGCATCATGTTCGATTTCTCCATTTCTTTGGAGAACCTATCGATAAAATAGACAGGGTCCTCGGATTCCAATCCTTGGAATGTCGGGAGTCTTTGCTTCTCAAATACACGAGAGCGTGTGTTTGAGTTGTTAAAAATTTCGAAAGTGTTTTGGATTGCCCTAAGCATATTTCTCATATCATTTATATTATCCTCCTCGGAGAAGGTAACTCTCCTCTGAGGATTGTTATCGTTAGAATTATTTAATGGGCGCCATTGACTCTTCTGTTTAAAGCCCTGAGCCAAAGAAGGCTGTAGATTTCTTCTTAAAGTAGCCGTTGTCGGCAAAGATTCCGGGGTGTCTTTTACTTCACTCAGGACTGCAAAAGGCCCCTCTAGTTCGTTCAACCCTGTTGAATTTTGAGCTTCAAACGGGTTAGGAAACAAATCAATTACTGTATCTTCTGTTTTAGTATTACGGACCTCGTCCTCGTAAATTAATGTATCAAATTGTTGACTTAAATTTGTTGAAGTCTGAGAATAGGCAGGATTCTCAATGTCAGAGAATTCCCTGTGTTTACTAAGATTTTCACGTATCGTATCGGCAGCATCGTTTTCATAAGATGAAGCCCCAATGTCTGACAAAACCCTACGATTTCCACGAGGTATGATATCATTTTTAAGCAAGGCCCCACGTTGGCCAGCGCCATATCCACAAGCGCGTGTATTTGAAAAATTATAAAAATTGTCCGCCGAAGCGAACTCAGTATCGCTCGGTGTTGTGTGAAACATTTTTAATGCAAAATCCGGCTAGCTTGTGGGTTCTAACACACGAACGAACAAAACGACGCCTGGGAGACTCGACCAGAGCCACCGATCGCCTCGCGAAGAGAAAATCAGTGGAGGATCGCTTCTTCGGGTTGAAAAACGCGAAGGAATAAGAAAAAGTAGGCCTAAGACTCGCCGCGTGCTCGGAGATGCCAGAAACAATTGAATCACAATTCCACGAGTTACTTTTAGCCCTGGGAGATAGCTAATTCTAGTCGCGGTTACGACTGGCCACCACGATGGCTCTAGGCCGGACCAGAAGTTCCCTACGCTCCCTAAAACCCTGCTACGACACACTTCGCGCCTGGACCTGCCTGCCCTGCAACGCGTGAACCCGTGTCCAGCTCTCCGGTGCTGGAGGTGGCGTTTTTAGCCGCGAACTCTCAGTGCTGTGAACACTGTCACGTAACAGCGTTCGTAGAGAGTTACGGTAGGCGTCTGTATCGAGGAAACCCTGTTTGATGAGGGTGGCCTGTCAACAGCTTCCGACGTACTCTGTAGGCGCTACCCGGACTCAGGTAGCCGTGCAGTCCGAAATTCCTGGGACCTACAGAGCAAATGGCCTCTTCTTCTTTCTTCGAGTGTTCTGAAAAGAACACCACAGTACGAATTCAAATATTAGTATAGGAAGGATTCTCGACCGGCCAAAGGCTCGGGAGACTGGAACAATTTATTTAGCAGCAAGAAAACTGGAACAATGCAAGCCGAAGCTGCACTCAGGAACGTGTACAGTTATACTCTGCACTCGAGTTACGAATTCATTATTGGAAGCAGTTTGTGCTTCCAAACTCCGCAGTGGTAGTTTTTGTGGGAAAACTTTACAATCCTATTCTTAGATCTCCAGCCAGGAATCTAATATTATACAATTCTTTTCTTCCTTTAACTTTCCTCAAGTTTTAATACGCCTTGTAAACTCTTCTGTCTATTCTGAAATACCTAAAAAGAAATTAGGAGTACTTTTCTCCTTTATTCATTCGCTTCCTTCCTATATAACGCTTTCCTAAACTCTTATGAGACGCTCTGATAGAATAAACTCTTTGATTTAACGCCAATGATAAACGCAGAGATAAACTCAGTCGAAGCGAATGCTACCGTTGCAGCAAAATCGCTTATCTTTATGCGCGCGATTCGCGCTCCGTTTGGCTCCGCCCGCCGCTGCGGGAGCGAACGCCGTGCGCTGATTGGCTCGAGCCCTGGATAGGGTCTCGAGACATCGACTGTTTCTCGATTTTTCGAACTAACTGTTTAGAAATGTTTTATTTAACATTATTTCATGTTCCTATCATGAAAAATGGCTAGAATTATTATATTTTTATTAAAACTGCTAAAAGGCTGGAGATAACACGAGTAGAGTATCTTCTCTAGACCTAGCCTGATACAAACAACTAGCAAAATATCCGTTGCTGCGCCATCTACCCGTAGACTAGGTACTAACCAAGAGCATATCCGCATGGTCCCAATTCCTTGTACAAGGGAAATACGAATAACAAAAATATTCATGGGTATGCTTGAAGACTGGCTTTGAATCAAATATTCAAATAATGAACAATTTGTTCAGGCCAGCCTCAACTCGCCTACACTGTAGGTTGACGAACTAACACCTATTAGAAAACAACTTCTCCCCTGGCTGATACCACGAAGGGCATTGGATTACATCCAACAGGTGTTAGTGCGGGATTTTTCACAGAAGAAATTCCACATATGCTCTTGGCGATACAACTACCAGAATTGATTTTCAATTATTGGGACGGGACACACTTGCAGACCGGTTTCGGGCTGTTTGGCCTCTCGTCAGTGCAAGGCAGTGCCATCATCAACATAAGTCGATGACTTCCCATAATTAAAAATCATATTCGAGTAGAGTATCTTCCCTAGACCTAGCCTGATACAAACAACTAGCAAAATATCCGTTGCTGCGCCATCTACCCGTAGACTAGGTACTAACCAAGAGCATATCCGCATGGTCCCAATTCCTTGTACAAGGAAAATACGAATAACAAAAATATTCATGGGTATGCTTGAAGACTGGCTTTAAATCAAATATTCAAAAAATGAACAATTTGTTCAGGCCAGCCTCAACTCGCCTACACTGTAGGTTGACGAACTAACACCTATTAGAAAACAACTACTCCCCTGGCTAATACCACGAAGGGCATTGGATTACATCCAACAGGTGTTAGTGCGGGATTCTTCACAGATTTGAATTGAGTCTGAAAACATGCAAAAATACCGAATTAAGCATGTGCAGACGATTGCAAAAGTTTTGAAAAAATTACATGTGATAATGAACTGTATACGTGTAGAACATATAAACATAAGGTTGAATGAATCCAAAAGTTTGAAGGATTTTCGACAATTGCGCTAGTTGAACGAAACACATGACAAAGATATAAAAATCGAATCTAATTGAATACGTAACACCTGCAGAGCTAAATGAAACACAACCAATATATCCGAAAGTAATGCTGGAGACCAGAGTCCAGACATTACTCCAACATATGTTAGTCAAAACAGCATGAAAAATGGAATATCTGAGTTCAGACGAATGCAAAAGTCTACGAGAATACATGACGGAGCATATCGAAAATAAATTATGACTGAATGTGATAGTTCAGTTTGGTACAAAAGAATCAAGCCTTGACGTTTGAAATGGTTTTCAACAGCATTATCCAAGTTAAGACGAATACAAAGGACCATTGGAGTACATGACAAACACAATTTTGAATGAAAGGAGTCGTGAAACGAAGCAATAGCTCGAAATACATGTCAAATATTTCAAAAATCATACGTGAAAAACATGCTATAGTATCGAGTCTAGACGAGCGCATATATCTCCAATGCATGGTGAATATATCAAGCTCAAGAAATAATGCAGAACTCTAAATGAATCAAGTCTTGTTGATATACATGGCCTATATGCGTAAATAACTGTCATATAAAACCTATACTCCAAAGTGAATCAAGTCAAAATAAATGCCTGCAACCGAATAAATAACAATTACATAGAAATCTCATCAAAATAAAGCATCAATTCCGAAATGGATCGATTTGAGACAGAAATATTCATCCAATTGAATGACAGTTCAGTCAATCGAACGCCAAAGATTGCTTCATTCCTGCTGTATTACATGAAAAATTTATGAAAAAAAACTGAGATTCAAAAGTAATATTCCCGACAGTCCATCTGAGTGTTCATGTGCGTAAATGAATACCAAAGTCCAGAGGAAAGAAGTTGATCTATAGGAGATATGATAAATATGCAAAAAAACAAACGATACAGAACAATGATTCGACCGAATGTCCTGCAAATATACTGAAATCGAAAAATAATGATTTTGCCTGATGACCAGCAGAAATACATAAATCGAAAAAATTATATCATCATTTGAAAGAACAAGTGTATATCTGAGCAATGACACAACAAAGTTTATATTTATTAATCTTGAAAAATGAGTGTGAAAAATTTTTATTTGTCCTTGCGAATCAAGTCCTAACGATTACAACTAGCTCACATATTGAGATTGTGAAATTCCTGAAGAGTAAATTTCAGAAGGAAGCAATTTACTCTGACGAGTGTCTACTGAACGCTGTATAAATATGTGAAAATCATATCAGAGTGAACGTCAACCAAGCTCACATGAATACGATTCGTTTGAATGAATGTGAAAGTCCTACATATCATAGAATCATGGCTACAGAATTCCAACTGAGTCAATCAATTTCAGACGAATGCAAGAATCTGACTGAAGTTCATCTGATTATAATACGACGAACATCGAAATCAATGCCGTGGCAACTCAACTCGGTCAACTGAATTTTAATAGTGGAATGATTGAAAAACTCTGATTGAATCAAATCTAGATGGTTCTGATGAATTCCTCATCACCAGGATTAGGGCAGAAATTAATACCAACTCAATGGAGACTAATGCAGGAATCCAGTGAAGCCCGCAACGAAGTCATCAAACTCAACCTGCACGAATGCATCAATTCAGCTGAGGTTCATACCAAATATAGCAAATTTCAAATTCGAATGAACAACGCATGTAAAAAAAATCGAGTAATTACAGCAAGAATCCAACTGAATGGGCCAAATTCTGATCATAACCTTTGCTCAAACTAATACATACCAACCACATCGAGAATCAAATATGAATGACGGTATCAGTCGAGCAGAACAAACCGAAAATGCTTAGAAAATGTAGAGTTTCATCGGATAATACCCTCAAAATCCAGGAAATTCTGACGCTGAAATTGTGCGAACTGTGTTGCATTGGTTTAGGATGGTTCCATCAAAGTTCAAATATCAAAAGGCATAAAAAATAAAGATGAATCGGGTTTCTGATATTTCCAATATTGTTAGATATCAAAACAAAAATGCGTTAGTCGCATTTACCAGTCGCATTTAACGAAGCGTTAGTCGCATTTAACGAAGCCTTAATCGCATTTAACGAAGCGTTAGTCGCATTTAACGAAGAGTTAATCGCATTTAACGAAGCGTTAACGGGCGTTAGACGTATTGGGGGGCTCCGAAATTCGAACCATATCACCGACCTTGACATTTTTCGTCCGTCTAACGTCCGTTAACGCTTCGTAAAATGCGACTAACGCTTCGTTAAATGCGACTAACGCTTCGTTAAATGCGACTAACGCTTCGTTAAATGCGACTAACGCTTCGTTAAATGCGACTAACGCTTCGTTAAATGCGATTAACGCTTCGTTAAATGCGACTAACGCTTCGTTAAATGCGACTAACGCATTTTTGTTTTGATATCTAATAATATTGGAAATATCAGAAACCCGATTCATTTTTATTTTTTATGCCTTTTGATATTTGAACTTTGATGGAACCATCCTAAACCAATGCAACACAGTTCGCACAATTTCAGCGTCAGAATTTCCTGGATTTTGAGGGTATCATCCGATGAAACTCTACATTTTCTAAGCATTTTCGGTTTGTTCTGCTCGACTGATACCGTCATTCATATTTGATTCTCGATGTGGTTGGTATGTATTAGTTTGAGCAAAGGTTATGATCAGAATTTGGCCCATTCAGTTGGATTCTTGCTGTAATTACTCGATTTTTTTTACATGCGTTGTTCATTCGAATTTGAAATTTGCTATATTTGGTATGAACCTCAGCTGAATTGATGCATTCGTGCAGGTTGAGTTTGATGACTTCGTTGCGGGCTTCACTGGATTCCTGCATTAGTCTCCATTGAGTTGGTATTAATTTCTGCCCTAATCCTGGTGATGAGGAATTCATCAGAACCATCTAGATTTGATTCAATCAGAGTTTTTCAATCATTCCACTATTAAAATTCAGTTGACCGAGTTGAGTTGCCACGGCATTGATTTCGATGTTCGTCGTATTATAATCAGATGAACTTCAGTCAGATTCTTGCATTCGTCTGAAATTGATTGACTCAGTTGGAATTCTGTAGCCATGATTCTATGATATGTAGGACTTTCACATTCATTCAAACGAATCGTATTCATGTGAGCTTGGTTGACGTTCACTCTGATATGATTTTCACATATTTATACAGCGTTCAGTAGACACTCGTCAGAGTAAATTGCTTCCTTCTGAAATTTACTCTTCAGGAATTTCACAATCTCAATATGTGAGCTAGTTGTAATCGTTAGGACTTGATTCGCAAGGACAAATAAAATTTTTTCATACTCATTTTTCAAGATTTATAAATATAAACTTTGTTGTGTCATTGCTCAGATATACACTTGTTCTTTCAAATGATGATATAATTTTTTCGATTTATGTATTTCTGCTGGTCATCAGGCAAAATCATTATTTTTCGATTTCAGTATATTTGCAGGACATTCGGTCAAATCATTGTTCTGTATCGTTTGTTTTTTTGCATATTTATCATATCCCCTATAGATCAACTTCTTTCCTCTGGACTTTGGTATTCATTTACGCACATGAACACTCAGATGGACTGTCGGGAATATTACTTTTAAATCTCAGTTTTTTTTCATAAATTTTTCATGTAATACAGCAGGAATGAAGCAATCTTTGGCGTTCGATTGACTGAACTGTCATTCAATTGGATGAATATTTCTGTCTCAAATCGATCCATATCGGAATTGATGCTTTATTTTGATGAGATTTCTATGTAATTGTTATTTATTCGGTTGCAGGCATTTATTTCGACTTGATTCACTTTGGAGTATAGGTTTTATATGACAGTTATTTACGCATATAGGCCATGTATATCAACAAGACTTGATTCATTTAGAGTTCTGCATTATTTCTTGAGCTTGATATATTCACCATGCATTGGAGATATTTGCGCTCGTCTAGACTCGATACTATAGCATGTTTTTCACGTATGATTTTTGAAATATTTGACATGTATTTCGAGCTATTGCTTCGTTTCACGACTCCTTTCATTCAAAATTGTGTTTGTCATGTACTCCAATGGTCCTTTGTATTCGTCTTAACTTGGATAATGCTGTTGAAAACCATTTCAAACGTCAAGGCTTGATTCGTTTGTAACAAACTGAACTATCACATTCAGTCATAATTTATTTTCGATATGCTCCGTCATGTATTCTCGTAGACTTTTGCATTCGTCTGAACTCAGATATTCCATTTTTCATGCTGTTTTGACTAACATATGTTGGAGTAATGTCTGGACTCTGGTCTCCAGCATTACTTTCGGATATATTGGTTGTGTTTCATTTAGCTCTGCAGGTGATACGTATTCAATTAGATTCGATTTTTATATCTTTGTCATGTGTTTCGTTCAACTAGCGCAATTGTCGAAAATCCTTTAAACTTTTGGATTCATTCAACCTTATGTTTATATGTTCTACACGTATACAGTTCATTATCACATGTAATTTTTTCAAAACTTTTGCAATCGTCTGCACATGCTTAATTCGGTATTTTTGCATGTTTTCAGACTCAATTCAAATCTGTGAAGAATCCCGCAATAACACCTGTTGGATGTAATCCAATGCCCTTCGTGGTATCAGCCAGGGAAGTAGTTGTTTTCTAATAGGTGTTAGTTCGTCAACCTACAGTGTAGGCGAGTTGAGGCTGGCCTGAACAAATTGTTCATTCTTTGAATTTTTGATTCAAAGCCAGTCTTCAAGCATACCCATGAATATTTTTGTTATTCGTATTTTCCTTGTACAAGGAATTGGGACCATGCGGATATGCTCTTGGTTAGTACCTAGTCTACGGGTAGATGGCGCAGCAACGGATATTTTGCTAGTTGTTTGTATCAGGCTAGGTCTAGGGAAGATACTCTACTCGAATATGATTTTTAATTATGGGAAGTCATCGACTTATGTTGATGATGGCACTGCCTTGCACTGACGAGAGGCCAAACAGCCCGAAACCGGTCTGCAAGTGTGTCCCGTCCCAATAATTGAAAATCAATTCTGGTAGTTGTATCGCCAAGAGCATATATGGAATTTCTTCTGTGAAGAATCCCGCACTAACACCTGTTGGATGTAATCCAATGCCCTTCGTGGTATCAGCCAGGGGAGTAGTTGTTTTCTAATAGGTGTTAGTTCGTCAACCTACAGTGTAGGCGAGTTGAGGCTGGCCTGAACAAATTGTTCATTTTTTGAATATTTGATTCAAAGCCAGTCTTCAAGCATACCCATGAATATTTTTGTTATTCGTATTTCCCTTGTACAAGGAATTGGGACCATGCGGATATGCTCTTGGTTAGTACCTAGTCTACGGGTAGATGGCGCAGCAACGGATATTTTGCTAGTTGTTTGTATCAGGCTAGGTCTAGGGAAGATACTCTACTCGAATATGATTTTTAATTATGGGAAGTCATCGACTTATGTTGATGATGGCACTGCCTTGCACTGACGAGAGGCCAAACAGCCCGAAACCGGTCTGCAAGTGTGTCCCGTCCCAATAATTGAAAATCAATTCTGGTAGTTGTATCGCCAAGAGCATATGTGGAATTTCTTCTGTGAAGAATCCCGCACTAACACCTGTTGGATGTAATCCAATGCCCTTCGTGGTATTAGCCAGGGGAGTAGTTGTTTTCTAATAGGTGTTAGTCCGTCAACCTACAGTGTAGGTGAGTTGAGGCTGGCCTGAACAAATTGTTCATTTTTTGAATATTTGATTTAAAGCCAGTCTTCAAGCATACCCATGAATATTTTTGTTATGAATGATATCACATTGTTCATGTTTGGTACTGGGATATATCTCTTCGGTTCAAGTCATGTTCTCAGATATTTTATGAGTATGAAATTTTACTAATGAAGTAGAGTTTTTCATACAGGCAGAAGTGATCGACTCAAATGGTTCCGCTGCGACCCGAGGTTGCTTGAAGCTTGGACTCAGCATCGAATTTATCATGATAAATGCCAACTTTAGAAACTCAAAAATCCGAATTCGACTTCAGAAATTCCACAAATATAGATCACAGTATAACTTGTGAAAATTTGTTTGAAAAATGAAATGAATGTGGTGTTCATGCCATGTAAACATTTAGCATGCTTGATTGCGCTGTCACTTGTGATATTTGTCCGATATGTAGAACATCCATAGCATCTCTTTGAGAATTTTTGTACCATGAGAAACAATTTTTATCGTAATTAACTTGAATGGGTATTCAAGTGGCGCAAGTGAGATGCTAGTAGACTGATAGCGTCGCGCAAGTGAGACGATACTCGGCGGGTAGCGCAAGTGAGATGCTAGTAATCAGGCAGCGCAAGTGAGACGGACAGCGTCGCGCATGTGAGACGAAAGTCGACGCGTCGCACATTTGAGATGAAAGTTGACGATTTCCATGAATCACCTGACTTTCTCCCCCACCAAATTTGAAAACTTTCATGTCAAATACTTGCGATAATAATATTCAGTTATTGCTCCGCTCAGATTTTGGGTACTTTAGCAGAAATGTTTTGGGAAAGAAAAATTCACACAATTCTCAACACATTTACATGTATTTTCACTGTGAAATTTGAATAACAATTCTATCTAGATCTTTGAATCAGGGCTAATGTCCCCTCTTTCGGTATATCCTTGGCTTCGAAAGTGTAGTGTATCCAATGCAGACTCAATATTCACCAGAGAGTCATTTGTGTTATTGATGTATTTGTAATGTTTTTCGTAGTATTTCCTAGTCATTTTGTGACATTTTCACAACATCTCAATCTTTTCTTACGGTCGTAATACCCAAAGTAAATGTTTCGGTATTCATTCCTTTCGAGTTTGATTAGTAGATTGAGGATATTGTTTGCCAAACATCATCAAATGTTACTTCTGATGCCAGTTTGAATTTCATCCAACCTTGTACATTTGTGAGCTCATTTGATCCAAAATGTAAAGATTTTCTCATAACTGTTATGGAAGTCTGCTCGTATTTTTCCCAAAGAAACGAATTTGCACAATTTTCAATACACCTACCCGCTATATCTGTATATCATACCTGTGAACACTGGCCAAAATATTTTGGCATTCAACACTGAGTGAAAGTACTTCGTAATACTAACCTAATCAGTAAAATACAGTTATTTTGGTCTCATAGACTTCACGTTCTTTGCGGAAATACATATAAGCCTTATGAATAGTAATACCGCCAACTCGGGTTTCTGATATTCCTCCAATATTGATAGTTATAAAACAAATATATAAATATTCTGAATTCCTATATCTTTATCATCTTTACAGAAATTCTCAAAAGTAATATATCACTGATACTTATGAATTCTTTGAGGGTATTGAATCAATTTTCAAGACGATTTGCCAACCGAACAGGTGAAAATTATTGCCCAATTGGTATTATAAATGGAATTGTTCAGGACACAGAGTGTTTAATATGTTGGTTTGCTTCAATGTTGTTCGTTATATGACTAATGAATTCATGTTTCTGTACATTCTTGATACCTTCAGCAATTGTTTGGTTCTTCACTTCAACCAAAAACGCTGTATTGAAATTCTTTTCGGTCTTTCACTAGAGATGTATCAAGTATCCATCCCTTCACCATCTTTCACAGATTCCATAAATTTTGGCAATTTCTTGAGCTTTTCATAAGTGAATCATTTTCATAAGGTTTCAATGAATATATTCTATCTCTGATCTGATATACTTTGGTGTTAGGAAAAATTTGACAATTTCTTGAGATTTTCGTGTTTGTTGAATGATTTTCATAAGGTTTCAGTGGACATTTTCTTTTTCTGATCCGATATACTTTGATGTTAGGAGAACTTTGTCAATGAGTCAACGATTTCATCAACAATGTCTGTTTTTGTGACGAAATGGTGTATTTATTTTCAACCTGTTTTGCTATATGTATTAGAATTTTACTTATAATCTACTTTTTTACTAAATGTTTATACGTTTGAAATAGTAATTTCACAAAGCTCATACTGAATATATCTACCAATTTCATGACGTAACCCTACATATTTTTTCCTCTGTTTTACTATGTGTACTTGAAATATATCAAAACCCTGCCATTGAATTAACATTTTCACCTAAATAGTTTTGTTTTCGTGAGGCTATTGAATCATTTTTTCAACAATTGAGTGGGTACATTGTTTGTTTTTTGTTTGGTGACAGCCTCGCACATGTGAGAGGATGCTCCAATTTGATATATGTGGAAAACAATTTGTTGAGTGTACTTTGATGTTTTTCAGAAACTCCATATTTAATCCCTAATATTTTCAAAAAATCTTCATGATAACTCTGTTATTATTTGTTAGTTTGCAACACTTTTTGAGACTATCGTTATATATTGGTTCGAGAGTTAGTCTACTGTAGCTGTTTCAACGTTGTACTGGAGCTCAACCAAGTATGTATCGTTTACGGTTGTTCAGTATAGTTATGTACATAGAGTATACATACTAAGCTAATATTCTATGCCATAATGTAGTAATTTTCTCCGTCATATTCAACTAACTATCTTTTTTACCACCAAGTCATACACGCCACCACTCTGAGCCATCTATTATTCATCACTTTGTCATCTGTTACAATTCCCTGTTAAATCATCAATATAGAAAACACACGGTTCGACCGGCAATGTTATGATTTAGGAATATTTTAATGTTTCATCTTGTGCAAGATTTTTATAATCTGTAATCATGTCAATTCGTTAAACAAAATAATTCCCAGCATAAATTTCATGTCTTCATTATACACACAACAAAATTCAATGAAAATGTTCCAACAAATTGTCAATCTAATTTTATTATTCAAACACAGCAGCCTTCGCATCTACGGAAACAATGGAGATAAGCGAGCGAGCGATATCATTATAACAGATAGTTTTCGCGACTGAATGGAAAGTCATTTATTGTTGAAGAAAAATTGTAAAAGAATTGGTGATCAGTATGTGTGCCCTTTAGTGTTGAGTGCTTGTAGATGACCTATTCTATTGTATAGTGGAACAAGTATTGCGGTTTTGTGAACCCATTGTCAGAGAAAAACTGTGATATTGTTGTTGAATCAAGGCCGTGCAGTTCCATTCAATCAAAAGGTATGTTTTATTCATAGGTGCAATAGAATAACCTTCAACAAAGAAACTTAAAAAGCTTCGCGTTTTCAAAAATTCATTTCTTTGACAAAAACCTTCCCCCCATTACAGGTATGAGAAATTCTTCACAACAGAGTTCTTGCTGGAAACTAGCAGAAAAAATAGAAATTTCTCGTAAAAACAGACTTTTTCTTGAGAATTAGCAGAGTTTGACATATTTCAGGGTTTGAAATGAGTGATGGGCAACTCTCTGATATTTAAAAAATACTCCTTAGAAAAGTTCAGTACAATTCACTTTAGCCTTATAGAAATCATGAATTTAAACGACTTGGCACAAAACGCCTCGGAAAATTTATTTCAGAGAAATTTCTCGCATGAATAGTTAGCGTGAAGCAGTATAAAATTATACTCTCAATTTGGGCGGTGATTTGTTTCATTTTTTTACTCTGGGTGATTTTTGATTTTCTCATCCGTTTCCGAGATATTCACAAAAAAAACTCCAAACATGAATTTCAGAAATTTCCCGATTTTTCCATTTTCCGATCGGTTTAGAAAAAAATGTTTCGACTAAAAAGTGTAGAGTATTTTGAGACATACACGGCAGTTTTTTTGTTTTTCGATTACGAGCAACGGTATGGTCTACAGAGTGTCCGAAAAAAAACGACATGTTACACAATAAATACCCATAGAATCTAAAGTGATTTTTTTTCATTTTTCTTCAACAATATGTCTTTGTAGGAAAGAATAAGGACTCCTTAAATGGCGAGTAAAAATTTTTCCAGTCAAAACTGTGATCTGAAACGTGTTACAACCGAAAGGCCAAATTTTGTCGAAAAAATCACGAAAAAACGATTTTCCAATTTTCCGACTTCTTTCAAATTTGATAGGTGTCTGCGGCCCTATGGGATCTGAAAATGTACCAAATTTCAAAGCGATACCTCTTTTCGTTCAAAAGTTATCATGTTTCAATCAAATGCGATGACAGACGGAGAGACAGAAAAAAATCAAGTTGGGCTCAATCGGCCTATTTTTCGACGCTGATCATTTTTTCCAAATGAAATTTTTCGATATCTCTTCAAATAAAATAGTTTTGCCCGCTGCCCTGTCCGCAGGGGAGAACATGACACGTACCCATGTACCGTCACATGTACCGATGTCATATTCCAACTCCAATCGCTGTACCCAGTACATGACACGTACCCATGTACCGTCACATGTACCGATGTCATATTCCAACTCCAATCGCTAGATGTGACCTTGAAATGGGCCAGAATTCTGGTTGTTCACCTACTACACCTTACTTTAAACCAACATCAATATTAGCTACTGACGTTTGTACATACAGAGAATTCGTTTTTTATTGCTATGATGGGTACGCTGTTTTTTCTGCTTTTCATCTTTAAAAGAAATCAAATATCGACAAACTCAATGTGTGAAAAGTCAATAACTGGCACTTTAGTGACATTCTATCACTTCTGAACCATAAGTTGTGCTTTATCTATGCTTTGTTGCTATGGATTTGCCAATAAGCTTCCTTGTTCCTTAACAATTGAGCCAAGCGTAGTTGAATCTCTGCTAAGTTGAAGCGGTGCAACTGGCCCTAAGACATAGAATTAAAGTAGCTCATTGCAATCTTCAGAGCATTTTATGTTTTAACAGCTTGAAGTCATCTGCAGACAAGATATTTTCTCAGAATCTCAACCTTAATGTCCCTTCTCAACTTTCGAGAAGGACAATATAACAAGACCCTACACATTTTTCGTACATCAATTTTGGTACTTAATAGTGCAAAAAATATGATCGTGAAATATTGAGAAAATAATGAAAAATTAACAACTGAAGAAAAAAAATGAGAAAAATATTAAAATAAACGTTCATGTGCAGTATGACCACAACGTGTCGATTATTAATACCTGATATATTTTTCTTTTTGTTGTAAATTGAAAATTTTCGTATTGGAAATTCAGTATGTAGCTATGTCTCTTTTCCAAAAAATCTGTAGGAGCGTTCTCAAAAAATTACTATGTTCGTTCTCGAAACAAAAAGCTTTCAAGATATGAAGCAGCTTCTGAATTGAGTCGACTATTTCACTGCATCTGAACTTTCTGGCGGCAAACGAGATAAATTCGATTCGATGACCGGAATCCATGATGTTTTCATTTTAATGGCTTACTGGCACTCTGATTTGGGATCCTGTTCAACAAGGTGAAAACTTTCATGGGCTATAAAAGCAAAGTAGTAAAGGGATGGCTCTGACCTCTATTTGGGTAGGAATACTTGAATTTCATTGGGGAAGTAGTGTGAATTCACTCAACTTCGGAACCATTAGCATTATAAAGCCCTACTTTCAGGTGACTTCTCATAGTTGTTCAGGATCCGGAAAGTTACTCTTGGATTACACATGATTGGTCCACATATCTGGTCCACATATCTGAAAATTATTATCCATTCAATTCGTAACATACAGATATGTTCGCCAAGGAAAATCGAAGAAATGAATTATTAAAAGATTACGCTTTGATTCATCTTCTGAACAATATGGCAACTGCTGGCACATATTGAATGTTTATAAAACAGTTTCGTTATTTCCTGTGCATATTTAAGTGTTTCGATCAATTGTGGATTATTATTTATGCTCCAGCTGGATAAAAATATCCTTACATTCATTATTGTTTGCTGTGGAATTCGTCATAACAGGGATAACGTCCGATTTTTTTCTATTCCCAATTCTGAGAAACAACAGTTTTAATTAATAAGAGACACTTATCCAAGTTCAGTCTATGACTATTCATCACATGACACTGAGTTTCGGAGTTCGAGTTCGAAACTCTAGACATCACCTAGAAGATTAGGATCTGCGTTATTGATCTATCTCAACTTCATTCTATATACCTGTAACAATCAATGATCAAAATGTGAACAGATGATTGAGATTCATTTTCGAGTATAACTTTCACTAACGTCTGTTTTTCCACATTAATGTCTTCAAATAATCACACTCCATTTCAAGTTATGATGCAGAAAAACTTCAATTAACCATATGTCATTGTGACCAATTATTCATTGGTAACATTGAAGATTTTCCTTTCTCCTCTATACATTTTCCTCTTCACGTAAGTAATAATAATAATAATTTTCATTTTGTCTACTGAATGTCACAATACTGGTAAGTAAAATATACATTATGGGACACGTCACAAACAGATAAGCCAGTTCGCTATTTGGTACAATAGGAACCTGGTTCGTATGCTAAAAAAAATAATTTTCAAATATGCAAGATAAAATATAGTAAAATACAGAATAACAATGGCATATTTTCTGGAATATTGTATCGATTGCCAATTAAAATAACATATCCAAATTATTTAATGACGTCTGACAAGTAACATTTTAAATTTTGTGTGACATCTGTTTAGACTCCATACTAATCTTTGTGATCTATGTGGACGTGATCTATGTGGAAGTGATCTCAGTCGAGTAATAGCATTTCTGTACCAGAAAACTTTTTGAGGCCTTTCTTGGGCAATGTTGTTTCACATTATCTGAACTCCTTTATTGCACATATTTTATTGTAGCATTGGATTCCCATATAACTGAGGTTTTCCTGCCCAATTGATAATCTGGAGAAACCTTAATCGATTTCGTCCTTCTGTTGTGTGTTATGACTGTGTACCTCCCCTCTCGTTTTTGAAGTATCCTGATTATTCAAAATGTAAACAATCAATGGGTAAATATACAAACTTGGTAACGACATAATACCCAATTCAACGAAGTGGTTTTTACATGATTCGTTATGAGGCAAGTTCATCATACATCTTATAATTTTTTTTCAATAATAAATAGTTGGCCAGAGCAATTTTAAACTCCACTGAATTAACTATTGTTATATTTTTCTTTCATCATTGTGGAATTGTTAATGAAAATTAGTTGATGATGAAACTATAAAGCTTCGAAACATGTACTGATTGATGGTTTAACCGTTCTTACATCTGAGGATGATATTAAATTGTGGAAACGACTTGAGTTTTTCTGCATCGTAAATCTACCACACTCCACTTCGAGACATAGAGGACTTCTACCATAGCTCCATTTCAATATTACTTTTCAACCTCGATCACTCAATCTTCGGAAATAGTCAGAAATTCAATATTTTTCTTCTACTTGAGAAAAACAATGATATCCGTATGGCAAATTATAGTTTGTGTGTCAACAACCGCCATTTTTTGTCACGTAGTATTGATTGCCCAATAGGCTGATATCTGTCAAAAACAGTAGATTCATTGCCTGACACCTGTGAGGAATAAACTATTTCCTTAGCTCATACCACGGAGAGCGTTGAGTTATATTCGACAGGTCCCAGCGTACTTTCCTTCACAGAAAAAAATCCGCATATGTCTTTGGGGATATGAGTGCCCGGAATAATTTTCAAATATTTGGACGGATACTTTTGCAGACTGGCTTCGAGCTCGTTGGCCTTTGGTAAGTGCAAGGTAGCTCCGACCAACAACTCCAGTAGTGTTGGTTCACCCCAATTGAAAAGTGATCCAGCGCCTATACCAGGGCCGAAGTTGAGAACGAACAAATAAGCCGTCATCCCACCATCTGCATATAGACGAGGCAATTATCCAAAAAAACACCCTTCTTCGTCAAAGGAAAAAAAAAGAAATAACACAGTTGGAGAGCGTACTTGAAGAATGACTAAATGAAATTATCTTTTGAAAAATCCTTCGGGCCAGAAGAGAATACCTACACAGTACATTCCTAAGCTTACACCCGTCAGAAATTAACTGCTCCCATGGCTCATACCACGAAGGGTGTTGAATTATATTCGACAAAATGTTAGTGCAGAGTTATTCACAAAATGATTTCACGCCTTTTCTTTTGGTGATACAAGTGCCGGAATTGATTTTTCAATAATGAAACCTATCTTTATTGGAAGGTGGTTCGCACCAACAACTTGAAGACTATAGTTCATAGTAAAACATACAGTTTTCTGTAATGGTTCCAAAGGTTCTTATAGGAACATGTGCCTCGCTTTATAACATATTCCTCAGGAAGGCACTTGTATTTTGATTAATATAATGATTTGAATCTGAAAAGCTTGAGTAGATGATCAATGCGCTACTCAAGTTGGTATCTTCACGGCAAGAAACACTTCTTTCAGTGGAAATAGAAAGAACTGAAATTAATATTTCAAATAATTTCAAGAATGAGTCGTTTCTTGTGAAGATATTCTTTGGAATATATTTTTTTGCCTCACTAATCTCATTGAATCACAGTGTCTGAATATTTTTTCATTTCCGAATTGAAGATACTCCATGTCACCAAAAATGTAAAATATGAAAGGTGCAGGTCTTGTTATTGACCTTGTTTTCCAAAATATTTTGAGCGCTCAGAGCAATTGATTCTAGTTTGATTTCTTCGTAATTGCGTTCTATTAAGAACACTATTTTATTTTTCAACCAGAGAAACCATTGGAAAGATATTTGTTTCTACCGATTAATCAGGTATGTAAAAAATATTTCTATAGACTCACCCGCCGTAAGGATGACCCCTAAAGATTCTCCGGTTTTTTTTTTGAGTTGAACTGTTGTATGGAAATGTCTTTGTTGTGGTCCCATCATATGACTAGATGGTTTTCCTGAGTCCTCGGAGAAAGTTGGAGATCTGCATTTGAATTCTGTAAAGGAATAACTTGTTCAATCTAGCATTCGATATTATATGAAGCAGATAAAATAATTATATTCAAATATTCGATGCCATACAAACAATTAGACCCGCCATAGTATATACTTTATTATATCATCTGTCGCTTATGTAGAACAAACATCTTAGCTCAAGTGCAGTTGTGGTTCACCGTAAAAACAATATCTACAGGATGACCAGACTCAAATTTTGATTTATACTAAATCCTGGAGATCTTTAACAACGGGATTATAGTACAGCTATTGTTTATAGAGATATAGGATGGTTAGTCGACCATGTGGAAAAGACATTTGCAGGGATAGATATTGGAATCTGTACAAGTGTAGAAGAGCAGATTTTTAGTTCTAGTTGCTGCGTCTATGGAAAAACAGTTTCCTCTGGATAGAACAGTTCCATTAGTCAGCAACTTCTCGTATAACTCAAACTTGACTAACAAGAAAATAATAAGAGCTATATATATATATATATATATATATGTATACAAGGGTCAATTTATTATATCAGTTCAATGAAAAAAATAGATCAGATCATGAATTAACTCCTTCTATTCAATAAAGTTGTACTAACACGTTGCACTTGAAGTACTATTGTATATTGTGCAGAGAAAAGGATATAAAATTTGTCTCTTATCCACCAACGGTTATACCTGTAATAAAAATCATTAGGTAGTTCATAAATCTCCTTTTTATTTCATTATGTTGCTTTCCCATCAGCCTTCTCAATCTGTTCAGAAACTTCTTAGGATCTCCTTCGACATATCCTAGAAGCGGTGTATGAATAAAATAGTCTAAATTACCACGTTTCTTCGATGTTCCATAAAGTTGCGGAAAGTATATCGACATCCCTTACAGAATCTGTGTCATAGCTCCAATTCTTGTAAAAGCTCTTATATCTTCGAACAGGACACCTGGACTAACTAACTAACTGCTATTTCATATGATGAATTTTTATCAAAACATATTGCTTACCTGAGGTTAAGGTGCTACTAGTAATCTCAAAGTTCGCATAATTAACATATGATCAAGCACTTCTTCTGGCTAGCCTTCATGGGGGCATGTGCTCCTGAGTGTTCGTGACAAACGGCTTTTCTAGCATCAGACCCATTAGATTACTAATTACTTCGTTTCAGGCCTCTTTAGTCTCAACACTTCAACATCAAGTAGAACCTACATCTCACTACCTTGGTAGTCTCGCTTATGTTATACGGTGTTGATTTTATCACGCTTGCTGCATGTTTGTATTTAACCATAGCTGTAGGCATCTGCCTGTATCACCTGTATCAACTTTGTATTACCCCTGCACCCAGCTTCGTGAACAGATATCCAGGTATTTGCCATTGGAAAGTACTCGAGTATCTCCTGATCACGTGAGTAAGACCATTCCAAGCATTTTCAAAAATCAGCGATGAGTTTTGTTCACGTCCAAAACTTCAGTCATTCAAATGGATCACTTTTTCGAGTTCATTTCACATTCCCACTCAGTATCTGACACACTTGTTTTTGTTTTCACGTCCATCCCCCAGTAGTTTATCATCAGATTAATATCTATTGGTTATCTGACAGACAAAGCGCTCTAGTATTTCCAAGGGATTATTTTTTACATTTGAAAAAAATAACACGCTTTTCCATTGAGCTCTACATGTGTGCATGAATATACAGCCGTGTGATAACACATCGTCCCCAACGTAAAACAGAGGACACTATCGCCATATGGCAAAAACCTTCATTAGCAAACAAAGCAAATCCTTTTGTCAGCGGCGTTAGATAAGCGGCAGTGTTGAGTTGCCACTATAAAATACTGTTATGAAATATCCCCAGTTGCATCGCTGTTGTCCTACACAGTAGCCTATCTATTCCATAAATCATATCCAAGAAAGGCGAGTACAATTTGTTTTGGAGAGTACGGGAGCTTTGCCATTCCCTGGAGATTTTCCGAAAATCACGGATGCTTCTACCATACGTTAACTTCTCGCAGGAAGTTCGGGGCGAGACTGATTTATGATGTCACAAAAAATGGACGATATGGAAAAAGCACCGTCAAAGCTTCTAGGTTGAATTACCGTATAGGAACAAAGAGCAAGTAAAAGCTTCCTGAGCGATGAGTCTGATATGTATGTCGTAAACATTTTTTTACGTTTATATATGCCTTATTTAAGCCATGTATCATTCAAGCTACGTTTTTTTAAAGATGGTATGGAATAAATCGAATATCTGTGAAACTTTTGAAAAAATAGTGGAACGGAATTATGTATGCGCGAAATTGAAAGGATGCTATTCGCTCAAATTGTAACTGGTTTTTATGTATTCATATTACGCCTGGACAGTAGGACTCGGAAGATAATTGTCAATTATCGTGTGTAACGAAAGTATCTTCAAAATCTCTGATATTGCGACAGCGATTTTGATGTCCTCGAAAAGATATACTACCCATCTCATTCTTGAATATAAAAGCAACCTGAAATGTGGAAAATGTGAATGTTTATTCCACTCTACTGTCTCTACTTCTTATTTGTTCCCACAGATGTAGGTTCGGTATTTATTGGTCCCAATTGAAGACTTCATTTTTGAAATTCATGTGAAACTGTAATATCGGTACTGTATTTACATTAATTTTCTACTTATTTGCAATTGGGGAATACAGAGAGAAGATGCAAAACAAAAACGTTTACTGAGTCGAGCATATCGATTTTTCAGAGGAGCACCTAGAGTTGCTAACGTATACTGCATGATAATGAAAATTTGATATAGGTAAGTAAGTCTTTATGAATATTGCTAGCAGGTAGACAAGCATCTTAGATTACGATAAGTCGAAGTTCATTAATTGCCTTTTCAATCAATATTTTCAAAATCCCCATTCGATAATTTTCAGATCTGGAATTCCTTGGAACTTTGGATGGAAATATAATTCTTAGAAATCAAACATATTTGTAAAAATTTCTTGAGGTGTAAAAATATCCTTATGATGTTTATGCACTACAGCATGACACTTCACGTCTACACTAAAAAAAATGGATATTGTTTCCTTCCCACACTTTACGACAGTTTGTCTAGAGTCACATTCTGAAAGAATCGTTATCTATGCGTTTTTATAAGTGGTTCATGTGAATGACGTTCAAGTAATTGTTTGCTTGGGAATAATTCGTGCCAAACCTATTCATGTTCGTCAGATATAAGAATGAAGTGAAATAGTGATATAGTGAAAATATAGTGAAAACTGGTGTGAGGTTGGTTATGCACAACATGGAATTATTCGATCAATTATTTCTTGGCTTTCTTCATGTACGATTTTTAAAATAGAAATCGAAACTTCTATCAAAGAAGTGAAATGAAAAAAATTAAAAACACTCTCTATTGATAGGTACGTGTATATCATTCAAAGACGTTCGATACGTTCACAAAGAAGAATGGAGAGTCCATTTAAAAAACTAACTTCCCTGCCTTTATGACAACGACGGGCTCTGGGTTACATAGAAATCAGTTTTTCTTGCTCAATTTGTATACCAAGCATATGAAATTTGAATAAAAAAGCTACTCCTATGTCCTATAACCCAGTATCCGTCGTTGCCATACAGGAAGTAGCTGTTTCAGATGGATTCTTTCTCCCTTTTTGGCTCACGCGTGCACTACAACCCCATACCATTATTCCGTACTTGAGAAAGGGATATACAGTGCTAAAGTATGCAGATTCTAAACCATGAATATTCAGGTGTTGGTATCAGATGTCTGATGGCATAACACTGAGTTGCAAGTTTCTTAGCGATATCAAAATTTAATTTGTCGTCAATATATACCCAAAGCATTTTTGTATTCGCTAAAAAATAAAATTTAACCTAAAGTATTCCAGAGTTTTCATAATTCTATAACTTTTTGTTGAAATTATACTATTTGTTCTAGTAGTGTTCAGGAACATCTCGTTTTTATTGAAGTAGGTAGATGCTATGGCTACATTATTTTCTATAAAGCTTTCCAGCCTGAGATGCCGGTTAAATGGAATAATCATATTAGAATCATCTGCATAACTCACAACATCTAAACTTGTTCAAATCATTCTTGATTTTTTTCGAATTTCAATTTTGTAGATTTATATTTGAAAATGCTAGTGATTTGAGCCTATCGAATTTATGGACATCAATAAATGATATGATAAACAATTGATTCTTTGGAAAATAGGTGGAAAACGTAACATTATCTGTTGGGATCAGAAAAAAGTCTCTTGATAGAACCGGTAGGCAATTCAATTGTTTGTTATTTATTCATTCATCTTGCACTCATCACGAAGTATGTACATAAGTTCTTTGGAAATTATGTCAAAGATTAATTCTACAGAGGCCCTTCTCGAGTTACATGGATATTCCCAATCTTTTCCTACCTCAATGTCCTTGTGACCGACCCAAGTATGATTATGAATTGTTCTCACTCAATTGAAACTGCCTTATTGCCGGAAAATATACCCTTGCAATGATTTATTTATTATAAGGTTATAAGAATACCCATTTGTACCTGGCTGGTAGAAAAGATCGGCAATATAACTTCAGGTGGAAGACATCCTTCTCAATTTCGTCTATACTTTCGACCTGTTCGTATCGATCAACTTGGGTGATCAAGGTTCAGTTGTGGGTGTGAAACTATATCAATATGTTGACAACCTCTTGAAATACACTTCTGGTGAGTACTTTTATCAATCGTGATGGTAGTCCTCAAATATATATATATATATATATATATATATATATATATATATATATATATATATATATATATATATATATATATATATATATATATATATGTATATATGTGAATCGTGTACGACTGTCTAAGTTAAAGAAGAATCCTTTAAATATTCGGGTGTGCAGTCAACAAGGAAATTGGAACAAAGTGAACTCTTTATTCTGTTCAAGCTTTCGAGTCTTTATTGGCTCTTCATCAGGAACTCTACAATGAATTTGAGAAAATTGTAAGAATAGAAAATTTTTAACATGTGCTTTCTTACGAATGTGAGGTTAATAATCCTTTTTTAATGAAAGCATGAAGGACAACATATCACAACACATCGACTGAATGGTACGAATATAATATAAAACTTTAATTGAAAGATATGAGGAATCAAACACGTATAAGAATGAAAATATGGGAGAAGTTATTTCTTCTAAACGGAAATTGGAAACCATATTTGTAATTTCAAAGGAAATGATGTGAATAAGAAGGGAATGAAGTCGACAAGTGACCAATGATTACAGTTTTCTGTGACATTGTTGCCAACACACAATGAAACTGAAAGTGAAATCACCAACTATCCAGGGGTACCAAGTGTAAAGTTGTTATTATTACTACCCAGTAGGGGGCGACTTAGTAAATATGAGAAGATGATGCTGAAACTATCAATATCTATCCTGGAATTTATGGAATTTGGTTCTTTGAAAATTTGTGTCATTTCAAGAAAAGTTCTTTTCTTAAGATTGGATTCATGTTCAAATATCGTCACATTATCATAATCGGGCAAATGATCAAAATTGATTGAATGTTGTGCTAATGAGCAAGTTTTTTTGAGATTACTAATATCGCTTTTATGGGAACAGAACTTCCTCTTGGTTTGTCCAATGTACTTTTTTTCACACTGAGTGCATGGGATACAATAAACAACATAAGTGTTGTCTACCTCTACCGTTTACATTTCAAATAATATGGAAATTCAACAAAAACCTTTTTTTGTACTTTTCTATATTTGTCTTGATATGGTAACTTGCAACTTACCTCTGATGTGAGTGTCCAAATTAGGATTTTTCATCTAATCAACTATGTATTAAAACATATGTACTTCACGATATTTCTATTAAATTTCTTTCATTTTTTCCATCTCTCCTGATGAATTGATTCATTCCAGAACTCTCTTGTTCCTTCGTGATACGAATAATCCAGTCAACAGAAAAAGCCTCCTTGGCTTTCAGAACCTAGTTTTATTCTTGAACAAAAAATGCATCGGAGTTCGCATTACTGAAAAGTTTCAAGATATGTCTTGAAGTTTTCTTCATAGAAATATCTTTGCAAGAAAATGATATTCATTTCTATGGATTCCTCTGACCGGAAATTGTATGACCAGAAATTGATGATTTTTACATTTCAGATACGAAGATGTCGGTGTTGAACAAATTGGTGGAATGGACATTGAGAGACCAACTTCTATGTACAATAATTGCCTAGAGGGATATAACTGTCGTGATAGTTTTTTCAAAAATTTAGAAAGCTGTTCCAAATGACAATCCCCGAAAGGTCATGGTCGAAAATATGCCTTGGAGAAGCTGCGTAGACTAATCAGATTGCCTTGTAGATACGGCTCGATTGGACGCACGGCTTCAGAAAAAATAAATGAAAAGAAGCTTCATGAGATGTATTATATGTATTCGTTGAAGGTGTGTCCTTTTCAAATATCTCCGCTCTGTAAATGGAAAAGGAATCATTTTCACTTGAAGAAACATTTTGAGGAATGTCTTGCCGTGAGGGTCATCATTTTCGAGATTTTTTTTTAATGTAGAAAGTTGTTTCAAATCAAAATTAGGGCTTGGAGAAGCTGCGTAGACTTATCAGATTGCCTTGTAGATACGACCCGAGTGGATGCACGGTTTCAGAAAAATGTAAAGAAAAGAAGCTTCATGAGATGTATTATATGTTATCCCTGTGAATTGATGGGAAATAAGTTGGACTTGAAAAATTATTTTGAGGAATGCCATCCTGACAGAATCCTGCAAAAAGCTAGTCCCATAAAATATAAAAATGTAGTCTTTCCTTCATTATATCGTTTTTATTACCTGGTTTCCGTTCTGAAACCAGGAAATAGAAGTGACGTATCCCTATGTGACATTTTTGAATTGCAGTGTGGGTGGAGTGTGCACTGGTTCAGGCATTTCTCCTCACAGTATAGCGGATGTTATTGGTGTAGTGAAAGTTACATAGCAAGAGGGGGAGATGGACCTTTCCCCACTGAATTAACAGATAGCATCGGCGATTTCGTGCAAACTACATAAGGAGAATTTGGTGACACTACCAGGAGGAAGAGGCGTTGTGGGTGGTTATATATGGTCCTGCTTCAGAACATCAACATGATCAACGGATATACTGCACTGTGTTTAACTAAGCTGGATTTCCTAGATGAGTTGCCAGAACTGAAGTTGGCGATTGGATATACGCTCAGGGGGAAGAAAATCGACTATTTTCCTTCGACTGCTTCAGATTTAGCAGAAGTAGAAGTTGAGTATCTGGTTATGCCTGGCTGGGAAACAAGCACAGAAGATGTGAGAAACTTGTTCGATTTACCAGAAAATGCGTGGCAACATCACCAACGCCATCTCAAATCACGCCTAGAAAACAACAGCCAAAGGAACCATTGGGACGTGATTGCCGCATGAAGACTTTACCTGAAATGCTCCATGTCTATAACCTTTCAACTGATGATGTCAGCTTACTCGCCGTGAAGCGAACACCGGTGAAAACAAGGGCAAAAGGTTGGAAGCCATTAAAGAAGAGATGACTGCCCTTGGAGACTACTCCACTTGGGAACTCGTTGACATATCAGCTGCAACAACAGCATGAATTCAAACTATTCTCATCATTTCATCATAAACCAGGAAATGGAAGTAGAGGTCCAGGATTTGACAACAAGGAGACAGACAATGCTGATTTAGTTTATCCATCTTTCATGCAAAATGATAATTCACATTGGATGAAGTTTTGTGATAAAAATAGTGATCTACACTATACGGTGAATGTAGGAGATATCAACGAAAACAAATGAATTATACCGTGAAGCCCACCATCACTGAAGTAAACCAACTGCAAGGTATATTTCAGTTGCGACCGAATTCCGTAAATGGGTGAAACAGCTATCAGTTTAATTTTGTGGTCAACTTGACCAGAGATAAGTTTTATTTATAGATGAGAGCTGCAACATCTCTGAGTATATTCTAAAAATATTTTCTTTCCTCAATCAGTTCATTATCATTACCTTATTTCCATTATAAAACCAGGAAGTAGAAGTAGGGGCCCCGAATTTGACTACGAGGAAAAGGACAATGCAGATTCAGTTCATCTATCTCTCATGCAAAAGGATTATTCACATTGGATGGGGGTGTGTGATAAAAATACACAGTCATGAGTAAACGCCCAGCTTCCCCGGTGGAGGAAACCTCCTACCGTTCCCTAGGGCTCCGCACCCCTCCTCCATTTATTCCTACCATCGACCTCACCACTCCGTTCCCCCTCCGTCATGATGTTGGAGAACTTAGAGATAGAGGATCTTCCTATCCTGTCCCCGTCGCTCTATCTCTCTCCTTCCCTTTTTCCGACCGATAATATCCCGCCTTCCCTCGAACCGCCTCTCTCACTCTCTGAATCCTACCCCCTTCAAACTCCGTTAGCGAAACCTTCACTGGCACCGACTTCGCCACATGCGTCGACTCAACCACAGGTCCCGACTCCGCCGCAGCCACCTACTCCAGGAACTTCTGCCGAGCACCCGACATCCTGGGAGTCGTTTGTAACGGCCTTTGAAGTGCGTCACCTGGTACGGAACTTTGGGAAACTTCCCCCATCAGTCCAACTCATCATGGGAGAAGCGTTAGTGGGGGAACATCAAACCGTTGGAGTTTTATGCTCTCACTCCATGGCGGACCTGATGAGCTCCGCAGTTTCCAATTGGGCTGCGAAGGAATACCGCCAATATTCCTCCCCAGCGGAATGGTCGCCCACCATGCGGCAGGTGATGGCGTCTTTGAGACCACCGGCCGTTTCAATAAACGACGGTGTCGCCTACGTCTCCAAACAAAGGAGGGAGACGTAGTTTGAGCCACCATCCCGAAGGGCATCTAAATTGTTCCCCCGGGACATCCGATCGGCAATCAATTCATTTGTTTTTTTGTTTTTCTCTCTCCAACTGCTCCACGACTATAACCTTTCAACTGATGATGTCAGCTCACTCGCCATGAAGCGAACACCGGTGAAAACAAGGGCAAAAGGTTGGAAGCCATTAAAGAAGAGATGACTGCCCTTGGAGACTACTCCACTTGGGAACTCGTTGACATATCAGCTGCAACAACAAGATAAATTCAAACTATTCTCATCATTTCATTTTTATTAGCTGATTTCCATTATAAAATCAGGAAATGGAAGTGGAGGCCCAGAATTTGACAACACAGAGACAGACAATGCTGGTTTAGTTTATCCATCTTTCATGCAAAGGATAATTCACATTGGATGAAGTTGTGTGATAAAAATAGGGATCTATACTATACGGTGTATGTAGGAGATATCAACGAAAACAAATGAATTATACCGTGAAGCCCATCATCACTGAAGTAAACCAACTGCAAGGTATATTTCTTCCCAGAAACAAAATAATTTGATTTTGGGGATGAAGTTTACTGAAATGGTTGAAATTCATCTTGCACGGTTCACGAAGTATGTCCATAAATTCTTTGGAAACTATGTCAAACATCAATTCCGATGTGAATACTACAGAGGCCCTTCTCAAGTTACATGGATATTCCCATTCTTTTTCTACCTCATGCAATGATTTGTTTGTCATAAGGTGATTAGAATTCTGATTTGAACCTGGCTGGTAGAAGAGATGGGCAATGGCATAGCAAGAGTGGGAGATGGACCTTTCCCCACTGAATTAACAGATAGCATCGGCGATTTCGTGCAAACTAGAAAAAGAGAATTTGGTGTCACCACAAGGAGAAAGGGGCATTGTGGGTGGTTAGATATTGTCCTGTTTCAGTACACCAACATTATCAACGGATATACTGCACTCTGTTTTTCTCCAAGCTGGATATTCTAGATGAGTTGCCAGAACTGAAGTTGGCGATTGGATATATGCTCATGGGGAAGAAATCGACTATTTTCCTTCGACTGCTTCAGATTTAGCAGAAGTAGAGGTTGAGTATCTCGTTATGCCTGGCTGGGAAACAAGCACAGAAGATGTGGGAAACTTCTCCGATTTACCAGAAAAGGCGTGGCAACATCGCCAACGCCATCTCAAATCACGCCTAGAAATCAACAGCCAAAGGTACCATTGTGACGTGATTGCCGCAAGACTTTACCTGAAGTTGCAGTGAAGTTGGCAGTGAAAGATATGACTTAAGAAAATCTCTTCTGAAAAATTGATTCATTCCAGAACTCTCTTGTTCCTTCGTGATACGAATAATCCGTTCAACAGAAAAAGCATTCATTGGCTTTCAAAACCTAGTTTTATTCTTGAACAAAAAATGCATAGGAATTCGCATTACTGAGAAGTTTCAAGATATTTCTTGGAGTTTTCTGTATTGAAATATACATATATGAGAAAATAATATTCATTTCTATGGATTTCTCTGATCGGAAATTGTTTGACCAGAAATTGATGATTGTTTCATTTCTGATACGAAGATATCGGTGTTGGACAAATTGTTGGAATCGAAATTAAGAGATGTACTCCTATGTACTAAATGTCAGTTAACTATGACAACGAATATCAATAATTGCCGAGAGGGTCATAATTTTTGTGAGGATTGTTTCAAAGATTTAGAATGCTGTTCCAAATGCCAATCCCCGAAAGGTCAGGGTCGAAATTATGCCTCGGAGGAGCTGCGTGGACTAATCAAATTGCTCGTCCCATTATGGATATCAATACTGTTCAATATGTACCGTTCGAAAAGCAATGAGTTCGCATCCTCTGGATCAAACATCAGTTACTAGAGACATGTCTATTGAGGAACTAAGTCAGATATTCAGACGTAAATGTGAACATGGGCAAAATGGTTGTGGATTGATAGTATATATTTCACAAATGGGAAACATGATTGCACAACAAGAACACAAAGGTCAAGGTCAAAATTATGCCTCGTTGAAGCTGCATAGACTAATCAGATTATCTTCTAGATAGATACGGCTCGAGTAGATGCACGGATTCAGAAGAATTAAAAGAAAAGAAGCTTCACGAGATGCATTATATGTATTAATTAATGGTGTGTCCTTTTCCAATATCTCCGCCCTGTGAATGGAAAGGAAATCACTTCCACTTTGAAAAAAATTTTGAGGAATGTCTTGCCGAGAGGGTCATAATTTTTGTGAAGATTGTTTCAAAGATTCAGAATGCTGTTCCAAATACCAATCCCCGAAAGGTCAAGGTCGAAATTATGCCTTGGAGAAGCTGCGTTAACTAATCAGACTGCCTTGTAGATACGCTTCAAGTGGATGCACGACTTTGGAAAAATTAAAAGAAAAAAGCTTCATGAGATGTACTGTATGACTTCGTCGAGGGTGTGTCCTTTTCCAATATCTCCGCCCTGTGAATGGAAAGGAAATCACTTTCATTTAAAGAAATAATTTGAGGAATGTCTTGCCGAGAGGGCAAGATTGTTTCAAAAATTCAGAATGTTGTTCCAAATACCAATCCCCGAAAGGTCAAGGTCGAAATTAAGCCTTGGAGAAGCTGCGTAAACTAATCAGATTGCCTTGTAGATACGCTTCAAGTGGATGCACGCTTTGGAAAAATTAAGAAAAAAGCTTCATGAGATGTATTATATGTATTCGTTAAGTGTGTGTCCTTTTTCCAATATCTCCGCCCTGTGAATGGAAAGGAGATCACTTTCACTTGAAGAAATATTTTGAGGAATGTCTTGCCGAGAGGGTCATAATTTTTGTGGAGATTGTTTCAAAGATTTAGAATGCTGTTCCAAATGCCAATCCCCGAAAGGTCAAGGTCGAAATTATGCCTTGGAGAAGCTGCGTAGATACGGCTTGAGTGGATGCACCGCTTTTGAAAAATTAAAAGAAAAGAAGCTTCATAAGATGTATTATATGTATTCGTTGAGGGTGTGTCCCTTTCCAATATTTACGCCCTGTGAATGGAAAATATATTACTTTTTCTTTAAGAGAAATTTTGAGGAATGTCTTCCTGACAAAATACTGCGAACAGCTAGTCCAATTATGGAATCAACAACATATAACGGTAGCAATGATACAATCTCATACGTCTCTTCTCAACTAGCAACGGCATAAGAAAAGAAATACTCATTCGAATTCGAAGTGGAAGACAAAATTAGGATGAAGTGAAAGAAGATACTGACGGACAAGGAAAAATGAGGTCAGTCGGACACAGCTAGTGAAGCAGGCAAGGTGACAAGTCAAATCACCACCAAGATTCAGCGATTAAATATAACAATTTCCATTGATATATTTTGATCACCGTTCAATTGGGTTTGTTGTATTACGAAATAAACGATATTTCGTATATTGAAAATGATCAAGCGATGATCGGTTCACAGCCGATCACAAAAGTTATCAATCAGTCCAATACAACCAAACGGACAACTCATGCAATTTACTCTTTGGCAATTCGCTGCCAACGGCTTGCAACAAGTCTAGACGACGAATGGAATACCACCCAAACTATGCAATTGACACAAAATCCCAAGGAACGGTTCAGCAAATAACTAAGGCCTGCCAATGAGATTCAACCCAAACAACAAACAACGAGACACTCGAATATACTACCTTCCAATGCGGGCAACATTCGACAAGCCAGTTCAGTGTCAACTCAGACTATAAGCGCTTGAAC
Source organism: Zygogramma bicolorata (assembly GCA_032362365.1). Taxonomy (NCBI): domain Eukaryota; kingdom Metazoa; phylum Arthropoda; class Insecta; order Coleoptera; family Chrysomelidae; genus Zygogramma; species Zygogramma bicolorata. The sequence goes on from JAVJAQ010001649.1 coordinate 52,334, forward strand.
CCCAGCATCTACGGGTGTAAACCAGAACCGAAAATCCGAACTAAAGCCGCGCAAGTGAGAACGTCACCGGCCCCAAAGGCAGATGCTGCCATTAAACCCAGATCAAGCCATATCCGAATATGCAACACCATATGGTCGGCAACAAAATGATGCTAATGAATGCGATGAATGAGTCCAAACCGATAATGATACAAACGCAAGGTGATCGACCAATCATAGTCTAAATGTAGGCACAGGCAAACGCTCGAGTTCAACAGATACAAAACAGTATTTCGTTGCCGTCTAACCTCACTGTAACTGTAATGAATATGCAGGAGTTACAACAGTTGCAACAAATGGCTCCACACGTTACCATCATTAGCCGAATCCAAAATTCACAACCTCAACCTACAGCTATTTCCCAAGTGACAGCTATAGTCGGGCCGTTCAAAAGATAGAATTCAAGGACGCGTGAACAGTGAATGCCTGCATCTATACATAGCCTGCGCGGCGTAGCCACGTCTTCTAAACTGAAATAAATGAATAACTGTTTACACCGTACTGTACTCATTTGTGCTTTGTATTTATGTGTGTTACTTTAATTAAATAATATGGATGGAAACACTCTTTCACCTCCAAGAAAAAGATCAAAAAAAAGACATTTAACTGTAGAGGAAAAAGGTGTAATTATGAACACTTATAAAAAAGCATCCCAAGAGTTTATGGGAGAACAGGGAAATGCGACGTTTTTGTTGAGTGGTGTAAATCGGACTTGTAACATTGGGGAGAGGAACATTCAAAGAGTGCGTGCCGTTCACGTGATCATTCTATCTTTTCAGCGGCTACACTATAGTCCCACACATCTCCAGCAAATACAAGCAGGAGTGCCTCAGTCCATTGCTATACCACTTCAACAGATAGCCTTGTCTCCATCTCATGAAATAAAAAGCGAAGCAAACTGTACTGAAAATATGCAAAACGCCAGTGCCTTGGCAAAAGCAGATAAAGAAAAGTTATTCACACTCATTTGTGAATTCAGAGATAAATTTTCAACCCATCCAAATGAAACTAATTTATATACGCATGAAATAATCTTACACGATTACCTTATGCCAATAAAACAGAAGTTGACCGTCGAATACAGGAAATGATGGAATGGGTGTCATAAAAAAAAACAGCGATGGAATACGTGAATCCGTTGGGTGTAGTAAGAAAAAAGTGGGTTCAACTACGGGTTTATTTGGATGCCCGATATCTCAATAGTAGTGAGACATGCCAAGAAACCAGCGCCCAGATTCACGGAAGACCTGCTAAACCACAACCTTAACGGTAGTGGTGGGTCTACTAACGGGTCATAGCCGGCTCAGGAAATATATGAGCAACAGAAGAAACCTAATGCAGGTTTTGTCAAGAAGAGGAATAAACCGCACAGCATGTGCTCTGTGAATGCGAAGCTATAGCAAGGCTGAGACACGCAATATGTGGGCAGGAGAAACCAGAGGCTGCTAGCTATATGAAGGGGTCAGTGTCAAGGCTATGGAGTCTCATCAAAGAGATCAAGGGAGACAGCGAGCTTTAACAACCAAAGGAGCATCACAATAGATCTGAAAAGGTCGCAGTGAATCAGGCCATGGGCCAGCTCCCCGATAATCTAATCTAATATTTAAAAACTATGGTCAACCCAACCCCGGGGAATCACAATACGATTTCACTGAAGGCGAATGTCTTAGTTTTCTCGATTTAACTGCAAGTTATTGGTAGATTCGTATTAAAGCAGATCATCAAAAATTCACGGGATTTCATTAAAAAGAAGATACATATATCTTCAGGGTGTTACCTTTTGGTCTAAGTACATCAGTGGCGATTTTTACAAGGGGTTCACAAATTATTTTGGGCCTAGTGAACGACGTTGTTATTCCATATGTTGACGATCTATTGATTCATTCCAGGAATCTCATCATCTGTAAATGATTTTTGAAAAATTTCGTACAGCAAGTATTGCAGAAGTGTAGTTTTGTGTCGATGAGATACAATTTTTGGAATATGTAATAACGTCACAAGGAATAAAAACGGACCAGAGTCGCGTGGAAGCAATCCAAAATTTTCCGTCCTTTTTAAGTATCGTAGTCTGTATTTGAAATCGTTGGAGGAAATGTATATTCGACAACGCCATACGTCTGTCTATGTCCCTCAGGGTAACCCAACCGAGAGATATAATAAGGTACTAGATAGGAGGACTCGGGCGATGTGTTTTGATTGCCATACTTAATGGGCTATGATAATTTCGAAGGGCAAAAATTTTTTGAACCGTTATTATAACTGTAATACTCGAAGGCCAAGAAAAAAAAATTTTGCACGATAATTTCACACGTAGATAGCAGAAGTTTTACTTGAATTAGAATGTTCAGATTGCCTGATTCTTATGTAAAAACCCAATGTGTACCGTTCGAGTAGCAAACAGTTCGCATCCTCTGGATCAAACACCAGTTACTGGGCAAGAAATGGCCGATCATTATGAAAAAAATCACTCAGAGGAATCACGGCATGTATTATCTAGTCTTTTTAAAGTGGAAGAAATACAACAGAGAATCCTACCTAAGACACATTTCACTCACACATTCTTTGCGTATGACGTAGTATTCATGATGACCATTATTGTTGATCCAGTTTAAAAACTGTTGTGGACTGGATGTTGCTATTACAAAGATATACTGAAAAATTATCGTTTTTATAATCTGATTTCCATTATGAATCCGGAAAATAGAAGAGGATGCCCCGAATTTGGGGCCGTATGTGCCTACAAGGACAAAGACGATGCAGATTTAGTTTATTCATCTTCCATGCAAAAGGATTGACATCGGATGAGGTTATGTGATGAAAATGGGGATCTATACTATACGGTGAAAGTAATAGAAAACGATAACGAATGGAGTATATCATCAAGCCATCCACTACTGCAAGTTGCAAGATGTAACGGGGCAAAACACATTCAATTTTATCTGTAGCCAGCTTGATCAGAGAGAAGTTGTATTTATTGAAGAGAGCTGAAACATCTATGAATATAATCTATTTATTTTTCGTTCATTTTCAAACAGACCAATGCAATGTAGCCTAATCGTGTGACTGAATACATTTTGGCAAACATTTAATTTTTTATTTCATCGAAGGATAATTGAGGATCAAACGACATGCTTATTATTTTTGAAAGAACATATTTTTTGATTTTTGCCATCAATTTATGCTTCTGAATATTATGGAGACAATATATCTCCTTGCTCAACAACCAATCAGTCTATTTCAAATTTTGAAATTCAGCCAATAGAATCCGAATTACAGTGAAAATATAGCTTGTCGCTGTATTTTCACGGTGATAAACCTGCTTAGTTTTTGTTTTACTAGCTGTCAAGTGAAAATAATGATTTAAATTATAAACGTCAAATCTATGTGTTTTGATTAATTATATTTCTTAATCAATATGAGCGATCGTTGGGGACAAATGGCGATTGGTATCATAGATGAAGCAGTTGAAAAGAGTATTCCCTTAAATACGGCCAGAAATAAAGAATCAATTACCAGGCAATTCAACAATTTTTGCTCAAACAGGGGTTATATTGTCGTCCTAAATATAATTCGTGGTATGATTAATAACCTATAATTTTTTGGAATATCAATTCATTGGCAATCCCAATGCAAGAAAATACAACTCGTCCTGCGGACTTGTTGTATTTTCAGCTTTGGTATTGCAATTCATTAATATTCCAAAAAATTATCGGTAATAATCATACCACTTATTATATTACCCCTGAGAATATTTTAAATAATTTTTGTTGAGATGATTCCTGATGATGCCATACGGCATCATTGGGCATAACGCATGTACGTGAGTTGGGATTGTTACATAAATGAAATTGAAAACCGAGTTCAGTTCTAGACCCATCCGTAGGAAATCGGATCAATGCATCGGTGGTTCATATTATTTATTTCGTTTTGGTTGATGTGTACAATTTTGAGGTAACGTTAGTTCGCATCGCGATATAACCTCAAAATCACATAAGAAATTATTTCTCTTCATATTGACAAACGGTAAAAAGTTGAATGTGGAAAAGTGGAATGAAAACGTATGCTTCTGGTAATTTTTCTGGCGCAAAAAAGAAGGCGAAATATGCCTTTTCTTCGGACCTCAGACGGCCATAACGTCGGAAACGAAGGGAGAGCGCCAAGTTTTGACTTCTGATTCGTAATCAGCAGCATAAAATACATAGGATGGTCCTAAATTTGCTTTGAAACTAGGTGCTGCCCGATGAAAGAATGACAAAATATAGTTGTTCTTTATTTTTCTTTGTTACATCAGTTATGCCCGAAGACGCCAATTAGCATCAATGTATTTTTGAAGCAATTTTCAATCAAGTTTCGAAAATAATGCTCTTCGTACTCAGTTTCCAATAGCTTTCTTCCAATAGAATATACACAAATCACAATCATTTGCGAAACATAACTTGATTCCCCTTCTCGTATAAAAAAAATTGATCTGATTTTGACGTTATTCACCAAATAAAATATCAAAAGGGTATGTATGTCGCCATTGAACGGGTATTACCGGAGAATTTTTCAACCACTAAATACTCACAAACTTATATATAGATAGAAATATGATGCTGCCATAGGCATCAGTAGGCTGGAAAGGGTTAGGCATAGTTCATATAATTGTCCATTTTTCAGTTGCATCCTTTTTTTATTCGGACGAATTTTGAAAATTACGTTCTACATCAACTCTGCTTTAGGGAAGTTCAATCCAAATATAAGAGATGTCACTTCTGAATAGATTGCGTTCTTGAGCTATGACGCGCAAGTTGAACTTTCCTGGCGTGTCTGGTCATCGTGTGAATCATTATACTTCGTAAGTTGCAGATCGTCTCTAGGTCGGGATTTCAATCCGGATGATCTTCATCTTTCTCAAGTGTAATAGTATCCGATAGAATCATGGCTTCTGGTTAAGGGAACCATGGTTGTGATTTCAGTATTGGAAACACCACCATGCCTTCTGCATTAATGTTTTCGATATTTCTGAGAATTTTCGTTATAAGTTAGAAAGGTGGAAATGAAATTGTTATGAAATCCTTCTGAACAAATGTAAAAGCTTCAGGTCCTATGCTGTATGATACGGGGTGATCGGAAATGAATTTCTTGCATGTCGCATTCAGGTAGGTAGCGAATGAATGAATGTCTAGGATCCCAATTTTTTTGGTATAGTTCCGTGAACGAGTCGTGATCAAGGCTGTGCTTTTCCACAAGTTTTCGATCCTCAGTTCATCTGCTTCACAAGTTTTTCCGAATTTATATCGGAGACATGAATTACTATTTTTTTGTTCTGATACCACTCTCATATCTTTCTGGTTACGTCATATGAATGTTTATATTTCACTTGAACCATCCCAATTACATAGGTTGTGGCTGCAGTGTTATCTACACCACAGAATTCAGAACTATACAGAAGCGATGAAAAGGCACACTGTCACTTGTAAAATTTAGTTGTGTTGTCTACCTCACCTAGAAGGTAAGGATATATAATTTATTAATTATGATTTGATAACTTGTAGAAAATTATGGAATGTCTCTTTAAATTATTCATCAAAACATTCAACCGCTTAGGTGTCGACTTTACTTTCCCTTCTGTGTAGTTCCGATATTCTGTGTCGACATGTAGTAACATATGGCAACTGAAATGAACTTTTAACAATAACTCAAGGTAATTGAGATGATTTACTAGTTCGTCTGTGTCCCAGAAGCCTTTTGGCTCTCACGATATGCTCCCCACCCAGTCGAAATTTCGATTCGATGTTTCTCATAAAATATTACTTTCCTGATTATCTATGTTATCGAGTAGCTGGACATATCGATATCAGCAATCCTGAGATTTTTTCAATAATGTATCCTTCTCAATTATTTTCCATTGAGGAAAGTTTTCGAAATTATTCAAAATTCATTACCTCATGGAAATATACTATTTGTCCAAATTATCGGAATATATGTTGATCAAACATAAGTCTCTGGTAACTTCAGTGCAAGGAGTTCTGTCATTTTGGATTCGTGACAACGCATCTGGGGCGATATTTGAAGAACCTTTTCTATGTATCACGTCGAAATAGCTCAACAGACCAGTGAGCTAATCTACCCGTTGGGTCCTTGAGGTTATTCAAATACAAAAGACTGTTGAAAGTTTTTGTAGAGATCAATAACACCAAACTGATATTTTTCGAAATTTGAATGAATGCAGGAATTTTCATTATGGGAAATGTTCTAAGTCGATATTGAATTTATTGAACTTGTCGACTGACTTACGCAAGCGAGTTCTCGATCAATCACGCAAGAAGAATCTCAGTATCACGGTATTCTTGTTGTCCTCCCATAGATGGAATTTACATAACGACTGGTTCCCGTTTTCCTTGATCCCAAATGTCATCATCAAGATCAGACCTCAAAAAATCATGTTTCAATCTGAATCCAAGATTATCCCAATCATTCACAGTCGTTTTAGTCCACCTCAACCAAAAAATTGCTTTATCAGTAAACAAATCGCTCGCGGAAAGATCGGTTTTACTCATATTTCTTGCCTGTGCCATTGTCTCAATACGCTCAATGAAAGAGAGAAGAGTTTCAAATCTAATTCGTATATTGGTACGGATTTTATAGTACTAGGAGTAAATATAAAGTGCCGTGGGGGCAACATAATTATTCAAGTATTTGAAATAGTGGCATTAATCTTGAGCTTTATAATGTGAATCCGCAACCAAGAGCGAGAAAGTCGCGTCTCATTTTTGTATTCTAACTATTCGTTACAATTTGGTTCTGTTTCGTCGAGAGGAAAACGTTTTATTCTGCGAGTAACATGAGCGATATGATCTCTCTATCTTTTGTAGACTGAATCAAATGTAGGACCCTCAAAATCATTTGTCTCTTTGGAGATGGACTCGAACATTGCTTTCATTTTCATTAGCGTATTCAGAATCAGAATCAGTGAAAGCATTTAAATAGTCTGTCATTCTTTCTTTAAATGATATCCTAGCGAATATTCTTCTTTCATTCTGTATGCGAGAAGAAACAATGCCTCTTATTCGGAGTTCATAACTCAATTCATTTGATATCAAATTCGTGGGGCTGAAAGACATCCATTTTCGTAAAAATACAAAAGATAATTTCTGCACAAAATATTGGACGAATAAATATTTAAAAAGTATCTGAGATAGTAATTATAGTTTGAAATGAGAATTCAGTTTGTTAAATATATATATATATATATATATATATATAACACTTTGTATAGTTGTTGTTGTCGAGAATTTTGATAGTTGTTGTCAATGTGAGTTAAAAGGAGTTAATACACGACTCAAAGATATTTTTCCTTGTATTTTCATCAATTCTCATATTTTTGATCATACAATTTGGTCCTTCGGGTAAACCTTAAGTAAAAGTATAAGATGAGCGACAATAATAGGCTTACTATTCGAAAAAGTACGCGACCGAATTTTGGGATCCCTCCGCAAGTGTATACAACTGATTATTCCGAGAACCATGAAGCCAATAATCAGGAGAGGCGTGTTGAAGAGGATGGGTTTCGAAATTTGGATGAAACGTAATTTCCAAACGAACAGAAGGAACAAGCGCTAGCAACTTCATTTGTACCGGAGAAAACAAGAAGTGCAAAAACTAAAACTGATTCTCATCATGTTCGTGGAAGATTGCAAGAGATACAGTCCTCCAAAATCAACATTGAGCTTAAAATGTTGCAATTGAAACTCGAGGCATTAGAGAATGAAAAAAAATCTTCAAAATGCCATAGTGAATTTAGAAAAACAAATCCAGTTGATTCGTCCATGAATGAAAGTGAAACATTACACAAAAATTCATTCATCAAAAAATGGGTAATAGATGTGAATAAAAAATGTTTCCACACCGATTCACTCAATAGAAATCCTCATTTCTCTGAGAAACTAGTTAGGGACAGAGATCGTAGTGAAGAGTCTATCACAAATTTCTCTTCTACTAGAATTTCACACAGTTCATTGTGATGAGTAAAAGTTCACAACTGTAAACACAAGATAATTTCAAGCAGTTAGATGAATTTCATTCGATACTCTATTCATACCAGATATCTTATTCCGGAACAAAATGAACTGGAATACCTGCTCTCGTGAATTTCTACGGAATTCTGAAGAAGTAGAAGGAAAAAACGGCTATAGATAGAATCGCATGCACTAGCCACCAACAATCACAGAATGAATAGAAAGAATCGAATATTATGAAAACGAATTTCTCTCACCTGCACTGCACATGGTTTCAGTGAAATATTTCTGCGATTTCTAACTTGAATTAAACCCCAAACGTTGAACGCCATCTTTTAGACTTCAATTATTTCTCCTTTTTGTGATTTTCCCATAAAGCAAAAAATAATGAAACACTCATAACGGCAGATCTTCACCAGAGAGCAATTATTAGGCTGAGATACTAACTAATGGTATTGTGCTATGGAAAGGGCAATGAATAAGGTTTGAAATTTAAAAGCCGTGTAACTTTAGTGCTTCAAGAAAGTTGTAGAAGTTTTATTAAGCTACAAAATACAAAAACAAGCACTTTCGAATATTATTGATGAAAAAATGGTTAAGGCTTTCGCATCCGAGGTTTTCATTACTTTGATTTGGGTTTGAACGCCGTCGTTTTTTGGAATTTCTTCCTGACACAGTCATCAAGATGTATGAGCCCCTGAAGAAGCTAGCCACTCGCGCCAGCGAAACGTCAGGTAGATATTCCAAAAAACGACGGCCTCCAAACCTGCATCAAAGTGTAGTGATACATTATTGATGAAACATTACCTGAATGCAAGTGAGGTGAGTAGAAATTAGAAACAAAATTTGTATTGACTATTCGATTCGAATATTTCGATGTGAATATTGAACAAGTATTAGGTTGACAAATTTGTCATCCCCAAAATTTTAGTGGTTATAAAAGGGGATTCAGTAGAGTCTATACATATTAACTCATAAAATATTTGCTTGGAACTTTGTCAAAGCGACTTATGATTTTTCTTCACTAACTATATGAAACTATTCTGATTTTAATATCTAAGATGATATGTGGCGTGTCACTCAAAGGATCAATAATTAGGTAAAAATTTTGATTTAATTCAAATGGAATGATCTGGCCTGCTTCGTAGATTCCTTCATATCCATTCGGCGATATGGTTTCGATAAAGCCTGGAGCAACTACTGGAGTTGGATGGTAGAGTTGTTGTGAGCAGCTTATGTCTCGTATTTCGTCAACCGAAATCGGAGGTATTACTTCGTCAAATCCTGGAGCATTTACTGAACAGTACCAATAAGCAGTTGATAACCAAATGGCAACATAGAACCCTAGAATAAATTATCGAAGACAACTAATTCTGTTATGTAAGGCATGTATCATTCAAGTTACGTTTTATTATAAATGGAATAAAAGGGGAAACTGAGGTCAATTCAAACAAATCGAATAATTGCAAAACTTTTTAAAAAATACTGGATCGGAACTGTGTATGCGTGAAATAATGCAGGCGCTGTAGTCAAAATGCTATTGAAACCTGACACTAAATACAATAGGATGATTTTTGGTACACGGGTAGTTTCTGAAGGGTACTCTCAGAAAAAAATGTTCTGTACTCGAGCACCTTTGAAAATGTACTCGCCACGGTCTACTTGATCAGATGATGCACGGCGTGTTGTGAAGGGTAAGAAATTGCCGCTTGAAGTTTCAGACTGAAACCGGGCTGAGATGTCCATCCAAAAACTAAAGGTCACTTCAAGAAAGAGCAGATTCCCAACTATATACTTACACATTCATGAAGCTATAGTCTAGGAAATGAAGTCGCGAGACTTGTCAGAAAAATTTTGATCCAATTTGTGAAATTTCCGAAAAATATAGAAAATTATGAATGAAAATTTTGTTATTAAATATTTTTAGATACATATTTTGAAAGTGAAGTGGCTCAACAATAAACTGATGAGTATGTTTTTTCAAAAATCTTCTCTTCAATATTTTCACGTCGGTTGCAAAGACATGAGTCATGAACAATGAGCAGGTGCAGAAAAATTTGTTCTAGGCCTATGAAGAATAAAGAATGAATGAATGTTATATCTGACTTGTTCAGAATTGACCCTCCGAATCTTTTGAGCAGACTGAGCTTGTCGAATTAATTTTCATAGATTCATTCATTCATCATAGATCATTATTTGTCCTACAAATATCAAATACAATCACGTATGCCTACACCCGACAAAGTTATATGATAATTGTGGGAGAAATTCTGATAAAAATAGCGTTTAGTTCATGAATTTTCGAACAAAAATAAGGGGGATACAAGATTTCAGTAGAGCGTCGATGTAAATATTATGTTATCGCATGTAATACAACAAGTGTATTGATGATTATCGAAACACTTCCTTCGATTTTGAGAAACAAATCATGTTGCTTGGAAACTACACGAGCGCACAGCGCGAGTGTGGTTTCCCCAAAGCAACATGATTTGTTTCGAAAAAGAGAAGGAATTTTCGATAATCATCAATAACACGAGTTGTATTTGTTCAGATTATTTCATGAATTAAATCAAAGCCATTTTGATGATTTCCTATTTATTGTTAATATCAATATTAAACGTACAATTTGTGGAAATAGTTATTTTGATATTATGTAGATCTAGTTCTTCCTTATGGGTGCTAGTAGATACAACGGTCGTGGATATGTTCATATCTTCACTTCTCAGGTTTGATATTATTTTAGCATGATGATCTTTGCTCAGTTGTGAATATGGTTTTAGTGTCGTTGAACTGCTGTGGCCACTTACTTTCATGATTGATTGTCTCCTATTCCGGAACTGGCCAACTGACTAACAACAGTGGATCTGTTTGAATGGTTGGTTATTTTAACATTTTTTGTATCTGAACCAATCTTTTCAGCTGCTGATTACGTCCATTTACTGATTTCGTTTATCCCCACTGGCATATTTTTAAACCAAGGGCTATCATGGCTTTTATACCAATTATTGTTAACTGTCAAGAATAGCCGGTCCGTTTTGATGTTCACTCCTCGTTTTGATATCAATTTCTTGAATAAACGAACAGGGCAATTTTCTGCATTTACTTTCTGCTGTATTTCTTGTACCACCCTGTGCTGTTTTCGTAAATATTGGGTTGTATTCCAGTCTTCCAGTTGGTGTTCCATCATTATTCATTTCTTCCTTGAAAAAGTGAACCAAACATCGACAAGCCTCACCTCCCTGCCAAGCTAATTCAACTGCTATAATGTGATACAGTTTTATTTGCAGTCCATTTGGAGTGTTTTCATCCCAACTTTGTATAATGCGTGTCATTTCTTCAGATGTTTATGATTCACAAGACATTTTTCTTTTTTCCGGAATACTTTGCAGTTGTTTCCTTTTCATGTTTTTCGAATTCCTAGCGGTTTGGAAACTCAAATCGTTGAATGGATCAAATCTTCGATTGTATTCATTATAATACTTTTCTTGGAGTAGTTTGGCAGTATTATTCCAAATAGTCTTCACTACTATTTCGTTATACTCACTTCCATCGGTGTTTCGCATATTGAATGCCCATTCAGTGGGGATATCCGCAAGTTCTTCATCGGATGTATTTTCGTCTAGCTGGTGATTGCGTCGTCCACAAAATTCTGTGAATTTTTTCCAGACATATTTCTTGGACCGCACGGTATTTTGAGGCGTTAGGTCTTTGACTTTATATTTTATTCCCTCGAGATTGTAATCTCCGAAACGGTTCTTTTCATCCATTTTGACGTTTAATTTTTAATCGACAATTTGTTTTCCTCCACAATATGCTACAGCCTACTGAATTAAAATTTTCATATATCCCGCAAACCGTGCATCCCGCATTGTAGTTCGATACAGGAAGATTCGTTGTGCAACCAACAATACTTAATGCCATTGTATGATGTAGGCAAGATTGCCTATGCGCTAGGTACTACTACATTTTGATTGTTGTCACAATTTGTGTGGTTAGGTTACATTAGATTAATTATCCAGAATTTGTAGGAAATAAAGTTGATAGGTACATACTTATTGTGTTTGTTTATGGTTCAAACGAAAATTTGGTGTAGTGGCATTCATTTATTTACCAGGGAATCGGAAAATAATATGACAGATTGCAACTGGTAAGTCGTTGTTTAATTAAACTACCCTACTGACTACGAATCAGAAATCAAAATACAGAAACGAAAACACAGCATGTAGGTATCCGATAGCCAATCAGGAGCCGAAATACAAAATCAAAAACATGGTGTTATTGCTTATCAACACAATCATTTCAACCAATCAAAAACGTGTATTTTAGCATGAATGAAATAATCGCGAAATGTTCGCGCGGAGACCTGAAAATTTCAATCGAAGCTCATTACCTCTTATAGGAAAAAATCTTCGAAAAAACATGTGAAAACTTTTTAGGTGAGAATTTCCACCCTTTATGAATTTGTTCATATACACTGTATCGGAATTTTCAACCTCTTCCAAATTATTGATGCAATAATGATTTTCCGAGTTTTCTCACCATTTTCCATAGGTGCTCACGCGCAAAACAATCTTTTCCTTGAAGTACTCCTGAAAGACTGCCGGTGTACCAAAAATCATTTCTATTGGATTCAGTGTCAGGTTCGCACTCCTGGTTATTGGACTAAAATTAAACCGATGCCTTGGCGATTCGCTAGGACTGTGACTGGTTTGTATTCATTTATATTACTCCTGGACAGGGAGGGCTCATGGATAGATAATTCTCTTCACTGATAGCGTCAAATATCGCCAGAATTTCTTACTTTCGTAATCTGTTATCTGATAATCGGCTATTATCGTGTGGAACGAAAGTATCTTCAGATTCTCTGAAATAGCAACAGCAATTTGGATGTCCTCGAAAATATCTAGTGTCTATTTTATTTATCATATAAAAGCAACTCGAAATGTACAAAATGTGTGTTTTCATTCTATTCTACTTTCTCTACTTACTTGTTCCCTCCCACAGATGTAGGTTCGGTAGTAATTGGTCCCGATTTGAGATTGCATTTTTGAAATTCATGTGAACAGGAAATATTGAAATTGTATTGATATTCTATTTATTTAATATTGGGGAATATGGAGAGCAGATTGAAAACGAACGCCGTCTACTAAGTCGATCCCATCGATTTTTCAAACGAGCACCTAGAGTAGGTGAAGCATACTGTTTCATATTGAAAATTTGATTTGGGGTAGATTCTCTTCATGAATAATCCATGCAGGCACACAAGCCTCTGAAATTACAAAACAATTTGAAGTTTATTATTTGCCTTTTACAAAGAATATATTCGATAATTTTCAGATCTAGAATTCTCTGGCAATTTTGGATGGAATCCTTCTGATGCTTATAGTTCTAATACAGCATGGAATTCCACATATAGAGTCTCAATAAAAACGAATCGCTATCGCTTCGCTTTTGCTTTTTTGATGGTTTTCGTGTATGACGTTCAAGAAATTGTTTGCTCTGAAATATTTCGAGACAAACTTATTCGTATTGGTGAGATATAAGAAATATAAGAATGAAAGATCTATAGAGAAACTTCTGTGAAGTTGGTTATGGCCAACATGGAATGTATGCATTCATCGAAGAATTGAATGTACTGGGCCAACTGAAATATTTACTAGGGTATCTGATTGAAAAATGCAATTATGTGACCTTTTGATGTGCACTACCGGTCCAATATGTTTTTGGATTTTCTGTCGATTTGACTGATTTCTCTCGATGAATTTCAAGTCTTGAGAATGAAAGTGAAGTTAGTTTGTCTTTACTCAAAAGCTAGTTCAGTTGATCTCTCGTTTTCCTGACCCAGGTGCCAGAGCAAGTTGGAACCTTTACAGTCACTTCCTGGGATACTTCCTTATTTTTGAAGCTTGGATGATATTTCCAATGAGATAGAGTTTTGAATGCAGTTGCAAAAAACGAATCACTATGATATTATTAATTGTCAGCAAGGGAGTTGATGCAAGTGACTGTGTGCTCTATTCTAGACCAAGAGGACCTTCCTGAATTCGATCCTCCAATGGGACAGGGAGACTTCTCTGTCACGTTTCAAGGTCAACTCGTTCTTAAATAACTATGACAGTTCTGATGAATGCCCCAGGAAATTGGTAACAAAGCTGGTCTTCGGTAGAAGTCGATATCGATTGTATAAAATACATTCAGTACCACTATTGAATTAATTCAGTGACCCTACAAGATTTATATTTTGTCTCAAAATTTACATGAAAAAGACATTCCTGTTGGGAAAATATCGCGTGAGATATCTCACATATATGAAATTGTGTTGTGTTAGCTTTCAACTTCTGAAGATTATGGGATTTGAAGTCTTTGAATGTGGGTCTTTGAAAATGAATCAATTCACACGAGATTACTTAATCCGTAGAAGTGAAAAAGTGTGTGAGTGATTTATTACCAAAGAGATGAAATTTTCATTTCTGATTAGGCATGATTTAGAGTCGTAGAATTAAAGTGTTAAAGAATCGCTTTTGGTAGAGTGTTGTTATTCGTAATTCCGAGCATTGAACTAGATGATTTTGTTGAGAGTCGGTTGGTGTCGGAGCGGCCCAGATACCCGTCTTCATTAAATGGACTATCCTCTGGCGAATTGCTCAGGTTTGATACCTGCTCAAGAAGTAAATTTTTTGGTTGGATTCAGAAAGCAGGCACCTGTTGGATTTCTAGATACTAATATAAATCTTGGTATGAGAGGTCTGTTGATCAAATATATCAACGGATCCGGGGGCACTATTGGTTTTTCTGGGTTTCTCTGATGAATACAGCAAATGCGGAAACTTAATAGAATAGCCCAGAGCGCAAGGGGAGCCTGGAACATTAGCCGTCCATTGGGCACTCTGGAAAGAGTGTTTGGAAATGTGAAAAAATAATAAGTTACTTTCGACAGTGATGAACTATTCATAATTCCTCGCAATAGAATATTATTTTCGAAAACTATTTGAAAATCATTTCACTTCTTCCACATGGTGGTATGTTATCAACTCAAAGGACAAATTTGTTTCCTTATAAGAGAAAGTCATATTTTTAGTGGAAGCAGGCAAGTTACACAGGTTTTTTTTTTCATACACAAAAGTGCAAATCTCTCAAATATCACCTCAAACTTGGGAATGATCTCTTTTTTCTGACTAGGGTATAATATATTTTTTATTGCTGCGACAGTAAGAGTTGAAAATAAAAAAATACACGGCAATGGCAGGACTAGGAGACAACAGTGAGTGATAGAAAAAACAAATTCCGGTAGAGTTTCTTGTGCTCTGTCTTCAAGTTACCGATGCCAACGTGCCATTGCCACTCGAGTTTCGACTGTTTCGATTAAAAATCTTTAGGACTACTTGCATATTAACTATTGATTTTGAGAAAATTGTATCCAAAAAATAATTTATGTATAACTATATTTTCCGTCACTTTCGTTTGAAAGTTTTTCTAGAATTATCTACATTATTCCATGTAGTAGCAAAAAATTTTAATATAAATATTTCCAACTCTTGTGTAAATGAGATGCTCATACTTTGTCTATTCAATGAAAAAGGGGCGTTATGAAATGAAAATCAGCAAATCTGGAAGAATTTCCATTTGGGAGAATTTTTGACTAGACCGTTGTTAGGTTCCTATTTTATTGCTACTAACGCCAGGCAGTTTGGCGAGTTCACTATAATATTCCGAAGATTGCAATTCTCCACGTTTGAGGAAAAAGTGGCACATCTAAATCGAAGAAAAGAGGGTTCGTGTATTGCTTGGTTCATATAGACCAAGCTTTTTCTTTTACTTCATATTTAACACTTGAAAAGTTCTCACAATGCTGATATATGAAGGCGGTTATACACAAAATGTTAAAATTAAAGTGTCGTGTATGAACGCTTCCATTGATTAGCATTGTGAAAAAATCCTTGAAGTAAAATAAAAAAATGAATCAAAAGTAAAAGTTTGTTCTATGAACCAAGCATATCTCGCATGATTGGCGATCTCATGTTTGCTACATATACATCGATATATTATTTTTCCGAAATCGTGATAGTAGTTATTTGTTGAATCGATAAAACTGATTTACTTCCGCAAGGCAGGTAAAGAAATCAGGTTCGAATGAATTATCATCTCCCAATGTCTAGGTAGGTAGTTCTTGACTAGGTAGGATCAAATTATTTTTTCAAGATAACGACATTTTCCCTGAATACCCAAGATCAATTTCGAATTCCAACATTGTTGGTATAATCTCCTGGATTGCCTTTTAATACACCCCAATGATTTTGTAATTATAGAAAAACAGCCTTCCCAGAACATTCGTCTAGAAATATAAATTGAATTGAAGTATAATAGCATGAGTTTCATGAGCATGCCCGTGATCATACATTATTCCAATAAAATTGTTTTTCTGAATTTCACATACATAGTGGCTTTTTAAAGATTGGACGGACACCAAAATGCAAAAACTGTCAGCTGAAAGTTTCACCTATGCAATTAAATAGAAAGATGAATGGACTATTGAAGCTCTCAAGCAATTATTATGAATGTTAGTTAATATTACTTGATACAATGTAAATTGGATACTTCCGGGTATGCCGCCTGATATTCGATGAAAATTAGGAGGAATTGGTGTTTCTACAAATGAATTTGAATTTTTTGTTGGATCTTCCCAATAATGGTGGAGGCGCCGTTCTAAGATTCCAGGATTTCATTCTCCCTAATGAAATCAGGATGGCTCAAGTCAAATGTTCACAACAAATATACTAAATGAAATATATAAATATCCCTGTAATGTCTAAAAATATAACGTGAAGCAGTGCATTTAATTCCTATAGATTCATATATAATACAGACACACACATACATATATAGGTAAAATTGTGAAAGACCAACATTGATAGCATTTGTCAAAAAATTCTCTTGAAAAGTACGGTTCGATATCACACAGCTGACACAGTAGTTCAAAAATAAGTTTTGTGAGAATATTTTTGGAACAGTCTTTATTGATAAATAGGGGTGAGTGATTGTAAAATTCAATCGCTGCCTAGTGTGTCCCTTTCTCTGTATGTTTCAGCCTATGTTTTGCATGGATCAGGTCGGATTTGTGTCTGGTATGATATTCGTGAGTGTGATGATCACTTCCAAATTTACTTTCATTGTCGAATACAAAAACCACACAATCAATCAATTAAAATAATGCTTATCAAAGAATAACATTTTTTTGACAAAGCGTGAATATATAAATGTAAATAATGAAATTAATAACATTCATTAATAAAAATTGTCAATTAAATCCAAACAATCAGTCACCTATTTAAGATATATATATATATATATATATATATATATATATATATATATATATATATATATATATATATGCTGGCTGGAACTTCCGGTTGATCCGCGTCTGGAAAGATTTACTTGTCTACGTTTCGACTCCCATTTCGGAGCCATTTTCAAGACTTAGTGACCTTGCGTCTAGGTCTGAGTCAGACCTAGACGCAAGGGATCAATTATAACTGAAGAAACCAATGACAGAGATGATATATATATATATATATATATATATATATATATATATATATATATACATATATCAACTTAGAGTTGAATGTGGGGATCTATTGTATCTCAGAAATACGGACGTAGCGTAATTTGTTAATGAGGAAGATAATTGACTAGAATGAATAACTAACACGAAGAGACGGCTTCGTGAGAATCAAAATATCCTAATATATATACACTTTCAGTGTTTGAGAGCGCCGGACTCAGTAACTTGTGTATTGGAACGTTCCAGTGAACGATTTAAATAAAATGAATCGACTCGTTGTTACTCAAGAATTCGCAAGTTTCTAAAAATATTTTTTTGCCCGTTTATAAAGCCAGTAACTTTTTTGTTGGTGTGTACTCTGAACTACTTTTTTTACTTTCTTGTTTTCACGTTATTTCTGTGGTGATATGTTCAGTTTTTTCTTTGAAATATATATGTGTGCATATTAATTTTCATACTCTCCTTTAAAAGGTCTTCAAAATCGTCTTGTAACAACGCTGACTCCGTCGAGGATAACTGGACTTCAGCCAGTTGATAACGAGAAACCTGACGAGGAAAAGTGCAAAGAACCAGCCAAAACAGAAAGGAATTTCCAGACGTTGCAGGGGATGCTGCTGCGTACGCAAAGCGAGTCACCACAACAAAATCCAGTCCCGAAACTCTAACAATCTTGGAGGGAAATGAATGCACAAGAAAACTTTCGGAACGTATGGACGATTTGGGCCGAAAAGACGAATGGAAAACGCCTCCTGGAACCCCATCCCCTCCCCACCCTAGCCTTAGAGCTTTGAGAAGGGAGATTATACCGATTGCTATAATCACAACTAGCTATGGTGTTGGTAAGAGACACTCGCTTCTAGCAGATCCAAATAAATTTCTACCACAAGCAAGTGTGACCTCCAGAGAAATTTACACTAAGATGCTTTTTCAAAACAAATCTTGGTCGCCAAATTCCCTGAAAGAGAAGTATGTGGTGTTGAAGGAAAAATCAAATCAACTTTAACAAACTTCTGATTTACTGAAGTGAATTTTTACAATTATTTTTGATTGTGATAGTTGGAATTTTAAAAGATTAGACCAAAGAAATAATAATAAATGAGGTCGCTGAGATTACAACTTGTTAAACTGAAGCTATAGACTATTTGGATCCAAATTTATAGTCTAAAGTAATTATTATATTCACTTGAATAAGTGAAAGCTCATATATGAAAAAAATATGACTATGAACTCTGAATATCCCCCGAAAAGCGAATTGAAAAAAAAATGACAAGAAGCAAGCCCATCAACAGCGCTGCACTTCAAAACAGGTATTCTCAGTATACAAAAAGAATGAATAATTGTTCAATGAATATTCAATATAAAGAAAACAGTTGCCTGTCAGCCCAGTACCAATAAGTAACCCTTCAATTCTTCCAACTTGGCCATGCCCAAACTTAACAAAGAAGTTAGTGAATTGAATGATACAAATTATAAACTGTGATTGAAAAGGACTGGTCTCAATAAGTTACCCGAGGTAAATAAATTCGACAATCAGGAAACACTGACTGGAACGAAAATTCAAAAGAATCTCTGACAGTTTGGTAAGTTATGATAATTTGAATTATATTTTAATGAAAAAAATGCATCGTTCCACAGGGTTTTCTGTTTTTCAACAGAGATAAATCGACCCGATGAACTTCTGGTCTCCTGATAAGACTGGTACTTATGTCGGTAACAAGAAAATAATCCAGAATATCTGTGGTTTTACTGAAAAATACATCAACCAAAAGTACTTGTTCTCCTCAATTAGAGAGGATTCAATCCAACAGGGAGTTGAAATTAACCTAACTTTTGCTACAAAAATAAAAATATTTTATCTCAATTCCGACAAATATTGATTTCAGTGGATCGGAATAATACTGTTGATAATAACTCCTTGTGGTAGATTGTCGAAAACTCGTGGATTGCAATGATATTCGAAGTTTCGGAAAATCCTTCGATGTTCCAGGAACCGTCTCTCGAAATACCCAATTTTATTACGATATTATTCATTGAAAAATTACTGAATAGGTGAGATAATGATTCAAATTATTCAATATGATATATGAAATATAATATTATAATTATAATAAATATAATAATTCAGAAAAAATATCACCTGTTTCGAAGAAACACATTGGCGATACCTGAGAATCAGATAAGATAAGCGGTCTCGATAAGCAAATCAAGAAGAAAAAGACAAGCAGCTGCGATTTCACATAGATCCCCTTTTGGTGCATGCATGGTTCATGTCTTGATGGGCTGACAGAACAAGACAGGTGTAGTTGAGTGCGTTTACTACCACGACGGAAAATGTAATTAGCAGCGCTTCAAGAGGTGTTTTGAGTAGAAAATGTAACGGAAATTTTATTTTCGTTTTATTGCATTTGACGATGATACATTCGAACAGCCATTTGTGGATTTTACAGATAATACACCTATCTGTGCAAGTGTAGGAGCTTCTCAATTGTATTTGGACAGCTCGCAGGCAACGCAACAACCCATTAGGAGTAAGGAGGACGATGAAATATCAGACACAGAACTTAGGCAGTTGGAAAATCATGGTCACTTCCAATCTTTCTCGAAGTTCATGGAACATCTACCGCACTTAGCAGTTTTTATCAATTATATTATAATTATATTATCTATGTCGAATACGAACCCCAGGTAGTCCGCTGTTTTACTTCGTGACCGACCCATACAAAGAAGGAAATACCAAAAAAATGCGGAAGTGGCCATTTGAGATCAATTCTTGTTTTTTAATACCAGAGGCACAACTGGGTCGAGAAGGGACAGTTACGATTAGCAGCATTACTATACGGCCCCGCTTTCGTCACGGTGCTCATGAGGATTTTTCAAATCCGCCCAGTTATCCACGCTCTCGATAGGTCAATACGGCGAAATCGTTCAGCTTTATCGGGAGGTACTCGAGAAAGCTCCACGTCCACGGCCATCAGTATGCTGCTCGACAATACTATACTGCCATAATGTGTAACAACTGCCAACAAATTCTACTTGGAATCGGTCCTCAGGGTTACCAATGTTCAATTTGCCTTATAAACTCACACAGGCACTATGTTAACGATTTCAAAGTTACTTGCCCCGGGACCAATCAACCCATCTCTCGGAACGGATCTAATCGACAGCCGGACATGGTCTGAGAAGAGGGCGTCAAACATGTGCACCAAGAGTCAGCGGCAGGCACCGAATCTCCGCACGAAGTCTCCCTCGACAAGCCCGAGCCCACTGCGATGGTCAGTAGTACCATCCTTCCTGCTACCGGCAACCAAAGGTGGGTGAAAGTGAATATCAACAGGTCGGAATGTGTCAAGGAACAATCGGAAAGGTAGAAGCAGAGAGGGAACATAAGCGACCAATCGAACAATACAACAAGCGGTGATGTGGATTTGGATCGACACACAGCACTATCTAATACGGATTCCATTAACTCGTCCAATTCCAGCATATCCTTCAATGGTAGGCTGTCGGGAAGTCCTAGCAACAGCATTGATGAGGTGGTCCAGGCGGTAGCGCTCAGAGGCACTCTCGACTCAGACGCTGACATCGATGTCGGGTCTGAGCAGTGGCAGAGTTTCATGCCCCTCGAAGAGTTGAGGAATATCCCGCCGCACGAGAAAAAGCGACAAGATGTGATAATAGAACTTTTCCACACGGAGAGTTCGCACGTGAGGAACCTCAAAGTCCTCTACAAAATATTCTACAAGAAGATCTACAAAAGTCAATTGCTGAAACCTGACAAGCTGAATCTACTTTTTCCCAACATCAAAGAGATCCTCGACCTACACACGGAGTTCAACAAGGGGATGAGGCGGCGGCGGAAAGGGGACCCCATCGTCAAAGAGCTCGGACGCATGCTGACGAGCATGTTCAGCAACAGTTGCGGCGAGTCATTGTAGGAGGCACGTTCTGCGAGAGGCAGCAGTTGGCGCTGGAATTCATCAAAAACCGGCGGAAAAGGGATTCCAAGTTCAACGCGATGCTGACAGAGTGCGAAAGGAAGGGGCAGTGCAGGCGGTTGCGGCTTCAAGTTATTCTGCTCAATGAAATGCTAAGGCTGAAGCTGTTGCTCGAAAGGCTGATGCACACCCACCAGTCCTCGGACGAGGATCAACCTCATCCACAGAAGGAGTTTAACAGGCTGAAGAGGGCTCACTAAATGTCCAAGGACATCCTCAACCACTTGAACGAAGCCGCCAAAGAGGCGCACAATAAACACAGATTGGAGGAGATACAGAAACATCTCGATCCCAGCGCCTTGGAAAGATCTGAGCAACACATAGCGCAAGAATTCAAGACGATAGATTCAACGAAATATAAGTTCATCATAGAAGGCGGCATGTAGCCGAAAAGGTCGAACAAACCAGCATTACCAGTGCACATACTCTTGCTGGAAGAAGCGGTCATCATTCTCTATCGGGAAGGTGAAAAGTTCTTCCAGTCCAGTTCACCTTCTCAACCACAGCCTCTTCCCTCCCCCATCATCAAAATGAACATGCTGTCAGTCAGACGGAATGCCTCACCTTCGTGTGAACCCTTCTTGCTTGACACGTTACTCACTAAGAGTCAGAACTAGTCAGAAGTATAATCTGGTGGCAGAAGATCAAAGCAGAAGAGATGCATGGCCGAAGCACTCCAACGTTGCCGCCAACGCCTACAAGAAACGGCAGGGCGTCAAATCCTCTGACAGGAAGGAGGAGGCGGCCTCTGAAGACGGAAAGCGTGTAGGACCTTTCGCCCTCAGAAGAGGTCAGCGAGAGGGCCGCCGAGGACGGAGGGAAGGGAGAGGAGTAGAAAAAAGAGAATGCGTCGTCGAGGACAAGCGACCCGGCGTACACGGGGAGGGCTAGAGGGATTCTTTAGATCCTACAGAAATGGTACAGACGACGTGGTTGGGAGCGGAGGAATGGCCGCTGATACTGCCATCGCAGGTGGAGGTGGCGACGGGGCCGGTTCACATGTCGGACACGATGCTCATGTCACTAGAACAAATACGAAGGAAAGTTGCCTTGGTCAAGTAGGCTCTGGAAAATAAAGAAGGCATCTTAGCCAATATGTTGAGCATCCCACGTGAATATTTCCAGCACATAGCCGACATGGCGTCGATGGACACTTCGACGGGCAACGGCATCTCCGACCAAGTCCTAGCTTCGATATACGAGGTGCACCAGTGGCAAAATGCGGTGAACGAATCGTCGAACGTCACCGAAATGGACGCCATCGCCGCCAAAGGGGGTAGGATCACTTCGTGCGCGAGCCAAGTGAACGGGAGGGATGTTCTACTGCTCCGCTCATGGTACCTTCAGTTTGGTGGGAGACATAGCCGTCTCTCCCAATTCGCAGCTCACGACCCTATTCAGCGAAGTGAAACAAGTGGAGGAAGAGAGAGACAGGCTGCGAATTGAGGTAACAGAATTCAGAGTGAAACCCCCAAAAGTGAAAATTGGTAATTGGTTACCAGAAATCAGTCATCGATTTTTAACTTTTTTCTTCAATTTCTGTTTCAATTTTTTTTTCCGAAAAATGAATAACTTCACAAAAAGCTCAGGGACACACCTTGGACAGATCTCACGAGAAGAGAAATACTCATTCAGATTGGAAGTGAAAAACAAAATTTACTATAGTTCTTGCACTCATATGTCAAAGGCATGGGTGCCATTTTATGGACTAACCGTTGTTGCGATACCCATAAATACTCGTTGGACGAATTTTTGAAATCGAAATTAAGAGATGATCTTCTATGTACTAAAGTCAGTTAACTATGACAAATGCTATCAATAATTACCAAAAGGGTCCTATTTTTTGGAAAAGTTGTTTCAAAGATTTGAAATGCTGTTCCAATTGCCAATTCTCGAAAGGTCAAGGTCGAATTTATGCCTTGGTAGAGTAAACTAATCAGACTGCTTTGTAGATACGCCTAGATTGGATGCATGGCTTTGTAGAAATTAAAAAAAAAACCTTCGTTGAGAGTGTGTCCTTTTCCAATATCCCCGCCCCGTTGATGGATGGGAAATCACTTGGAATTGAAGAGACATTTTGAGGAATGCCATCCTGACAAAATCCTGCGAAAAGCTAGTACCATTATGGATTCAACAACATATGACGATAGCAAAGATACTATCTCATTGGCCCTTTTTGAACTAGTATCGGCATTCTAATGGAAATGGGAGGCTCATGGCAAGGAGACAATTTTTTCAGGGACACACTTTGGACAAACCTCACGAAAAAAAGATATACTCATTCGAATTTGAAGTGAAAGAAAAAATTTACTTTAGTTCTTGCACTCATATGTCGAAGGCATGAGTGCCATCTTCTGGACAAACCGTTGTTGCGATACCCATAAATTCTCTCAGGGAATACTTGCAAAATGCCAATATCAGCATAAGATAGGAAAGTGAAAGAAGAGGATTCGGAGGCAAGGAGCAAGCGATTTTGTTTTTCGCGTCGTTATCATTTCAAAGGGTGAAGAGAACCGTTAGAAATTCATCAAGCTTCAAAGAACTCATGTAGTGTAGCTGGGACAGTTTTCGGAAATTAAGTTCAATTGATTGGAATTTAATGAATTTCACAATTTTTTTCAGATGTATCTGTGACAGATGATTCTCCATCAGGATATACCCTACAAACTGAAGTTTCACTTGAGTTAAAATGTTCAGATTGCCTGAATCTTCTGCAAAGACCTATATACCAGTACGAGTCAGGATATCACAATTTGTACCGTTCGAAATGCAATCAGTTCGCTTCCTCTGGATCAAACCTCAGTTACTGGAGACATCTCTCTTGAGGAACTAGGACAGATACTTAGACGTAGATGTGAACATGGGCACAATGGTTGTGGATTGATAGGATATATTTCACAAATGGAAAACATAAACGCACATGCATATTCAGGCCAAGGACTTGCCCAATGATGTGGTGTAGTGGTAATGGATGTGAACGAAGAAATATTGGGTAAGAAATGACAGAACATTACTAAAAGAATCACCAATTTGAATCACGGGGTGAAAGTCTTCGTGGTCGGTTGATTCTGTTTCGTAGAAGAATTATTGGTTGGAAACAGCGGAATACCGAGCTGAAATGCACAAATAAATTTAAAATGGATAGTTAGGTACTCCAGTCGACTTAACGGATCTTCAAGGGAAAGGGCCCGGACGGATGCACAGTCCAAGGTGACAGTGGTACTGGGAGTTCAATGGGGCGACGACGGAAAAGGCAAAGTGGTGAATATGCTCGCCACCAATGCAGAAGTAGTTTTTTGGTGCCAGGGAGGAAACAATGCGGGACATACTGTTGTTATTGGCGGTGTCGAATATGATTTTCACCTGCTGGCCAGTGGGATCATTCACGAGAAAAGCAAATCCGTCATAGGCAACGGCGTAGTCATTCACCTGCCGGGAATGTTCGACGAAATAAAAAAAAAGACGAGAAAAAGGGACTGAAAGACTGGCGCGATCGCTTGATCATATCGGATAGGGCGCATATCATCAACGATTTTCACCAGCAAGTGGACGAGCTCCAAGATCAAGAGAAGAGACAGAAGGGTCAAGGTGTGCGCAAGCCAAGAAAGGGAATCGGCCCGACTCTTCCAAGGCGACGAGGAATGGAATTAGGATTGAAGACCTATTGGGGGATTTTGCGCAGTTCAAAAAGAAGTTTCAAGAATTGGCAAGCATATATGAATGAATGTTTCCATCCTTGAATGTTAATGTAGAAGCAGAGTTGAAGCGATACAAGGAATACGCTGGAAATATTAGACCTCAAGTTCGTGACACTGTGTCTTATCTCGATGAAGCAAAACGGTCTAGAAAGAAAGTTGGGCTTAACAAATGGGACCTCAGGGCTATGCTGGATATTGATTCAGGCACGTATCTCTATGTGACATTTATGAATTGCAGTGTGGGTGGAGTGTGCACTGGTTTAGGCATTTCTCCTCATAGAATAGGGTATGTTTTTGGTGTAGTGAAAGTTACATAACAAGAATGGGAGATGGACCTTCCCCCACTGAATTGACAGGTAGCATCGGCGATTTCGTGCAAACTAGAAAAGGAGAATTTGGTGTCACCACTAGGAGGAAGTGCGTTGTGGGTGGTTAGATCTTGTCCTGCTTCAGTACACCAACATGATTAACGGATATACTGCACTCTGTTCAACCAAGCTGGATATTTTAGATGAGTTGCCAGAACTGAAGTTGGCGATTGGATATACGCTCAGGGGGAAGAAAATCGACTATTTTCCTTCGACGGACTCAAATTTAGCAGAAGTAGAGGTTGAGTATCTCGTTATGCCTGGCTGGAAAACAAGCACAGAAGATGTGAGAAACTTCTCCGATATACCAGAAAATGCGTGGCAACATCGCCAACGCCATCCCAAATCACGCCTAGAAATCAACAGCCAGAGGAATCATTGGGAAGTGATTGCCGCATGAAGACTTTATCTGAAATGCTCCACGACTATAACCTCACAACTGATGATGTCAGCTTACTCGCTGTGGAGCGAACTCCGGTGAAAACGAGGGCAAAAGGTTGGAAGCCATTAAAGAAGGGATGACTGCCCTTGAAGACTACTCCACTTGGGAACTCGTTGACATATCAGCTGCAACAACAGGATGAATTCAAACTATTCTCATAATTTCAACATAAACCAGGAAATGGAAGAAGAGGTCCAGGATTTGACAACAAGGAGACAGACAATGCTGATTTAGTTTATCCATCTTTCATGCAAAAGGATAATTCACATTGGATGAAGTTGTGTGATGAAAATAGGGATCTATACTATACGGTGAAAGTAGGAGATAACAACGAGACCTATTGAAGTATTCCGTGAAGCCCACCATCACTGAAGTAAACCAACTGCAAGGTATATTTCAGTTGCGAGAGAACTCCGTAAATGGACAAAATAGCTACTTTTTGTTGTTGCCAACTTGACCAGAGATAAGTTGTATTTATTGAAGAGAGCTGCAACATCTCTAATTATAATCCAAAAATATATTCTTCCTCTCATCATTTCGCTTCTATTACCTGACTCCCATTATAAAACCAGGAAATAGAAGTAGAGGCTCCGAATTTGCCGACAAGGAAAGAGACAATGCAGGTTCAGTTTATTCATCTTTTATGCAAAAGTATTATTCACATTGAATGGTGTTATTTGATAAGATTGTGGATCTGAACTATACGGTGAAAGTAAGAGATAACAACGAGACCTATCGAAGTATTCCGTGTGAAACAGTATCTTTTTGCCGTCTAACCTCGCTGTAACTCAACCGCAAATGAATATGCAGCAGTTACAACAGTTGCAACAAATGCTTTGAAATCATTGAAAACGATCAAGCGATGATCGGTTCACAACCGATCACAAAAATTTTCAGTCCAATACAACCAAATGGCCAACTCATGCAATTTACTCGTTGGCAGTTCGCTGCCAACGGCTTGCAACAAGTCTAGACGACGAATGGAATACCACCCAAACTATGTAATTGACACAAAATACCATATTCATCAGAGGGACACAAGCAGATGGCACTCAAGGAATGTTCGATTCAAAACACCTCAACTGCCACGTTACAGGCCGAACAGAATCAAGCAATTGCGACACAAGAAACGGTTCAGCAAATAACTCAAAGGCCTGCCAATGAGAATCAACCCGAACAACAAACAACGAGACCCTCGAATATACTGCCTTCCAATGCGGGCAACATTCGACAAGCCAGTTCAGTGTCAACTCTTGACTATTAGCGCTGGAATCCCAGAATCTACGGGTGTAAACCAGAATTGCAAATCCGAACTAAAGCTCCGCAAGTGAGAACGTCACCAGCCCCGAAAGCAGATGCTGCCATTAAACCCAGATCAAGTCATATCCAAATATGCAACACCATATGGTCGGCAACAAAATGATGCTAATGAATGCGAATGGTATCACAGCTACTATGACGCCTGGTTCTCCCATGACTGCCGAAGAAGCCCAACAAATAGCCGATCAGAACAAATCTCAACAATAAGCTCAGCAACATCAATAAGCCCAGCAACAGGCTGTTGTTATGCAAAAACAAATACAACAGCAGCAGCAAGCATTGCAACAATACCAGGCACAACAACAACAGCAGCAGCAACAACAACAGCATCAGGAACAACACATACAGCCCAAACCGATAATGATACAAACGCTTCCAACTCTGAATTCCCGACAAATTCAGATGGCAGGTGATCGACCAATCATGGTCTAAATGTAGGCACAGGCAAACGCTCAAGTTCAACAGATACAAAACAATATTTCGTTGCCGTCTAACCTCACTGTAACTCAACCGCCAATGCAAATGAATATGCAGCAGTTACAACAGTTGCAACAAATGGCTCCACACGTTACCATCATTGGCCGAATCCAAAGTTCACAACCTCAACCTACAGCCCTTTCCCAAGTGACAGCTAGTCCCACACATCTCCAGCAAATGCAAGCGGGAGTGCCTCAGTTCATTGCTATACCATTTCAACAAATAGCCTTGCCTCCAACGATAGTTCCATCTTATGAAATAAAAAGCGGAGCAATCTGTACTGAAAATATGCAAAACGCCAGTGCCTTGGCAAAAGCAGATGGAGAAGAGTTATTCACACTCATTTGTGAATTCAGAGATGAATTTTCAACCCATCCCCATGAAACGAATTTATATACGCATGAAATAATCTTACACGATTACCTTTTATTTTAAATCGTATACGGTACCTTATGCCAACAAAACAGAAGTTGACCATCGAATACAGGAAATGGTGGAATGGGGGTCATAAAAAAGCAGCGATGGAATACGTGAATCTGTTGGGTGTAGTAAGAAAGAAGGGGGTTCAATTGCGGGTTTGTTAGGATGCCCGATATCTCAATAGTAGTTGAAGACCCAGGAATGAGGTAGGCCAAGAAACCAGCGCCCAGATTCTCGGACGACCTGCTAAACCACAACCGTAAGGGTAGTGGTGGGTCTACTAAAGGGGCAAAGCCGGCTCAGGAAATATATGAGCAACAGAAGAAACCTAATGCAGGTTTTGTCAAAAAGGGGAATAAACCGCACTGCATGTGCTCTGTGAATGCGAAGCTATAGCAAGGCTGAGACACGCAATATGTGGGCAGGAGAAACCAGAGGCTGCTAGCTATATGAAGGGGTCAGTGTCAAGGCTATGGAGTCTCTTCACAGAGATCGAGGGAGAGAGCGACACAGCCGTCTCTCTCAATTCGCAGCTTACTACCCTATTGAGCGAAGTGAAACAAGTGGAGAAAGAGAGAGACAGCCAGCGAATTGAAGTAACAGAATTCAGAGTGAAACCCCCAATGAGTGAAAATTGGTAATTGGTTACCAGAAAGACCCAGGTGGGGTCGTGACATTTGGTAGAGGCACCGTCCTAGAGTTCCGAGATTTCATTCCATTCCATTTGTTTTTAAATTTCTGGTCAATTTTCTCTTTTACGAATACTGAATAAATTCACAAAAAGCTCAGGGAGACACCTTGGACAAATCTCACGAAAAGAGATATACTCAACAAAATTTACTATAGTTCTTGCACTCGTATGTCAAAGGCATGGGTGCCATTTTTTTGGACTAACCGTTGTTGCGATACCCATGAGCTCAGGGAATACTTGCACAATACCAATAGCAGCATAAGATTAGAATTGAAAAAAGAGGGTGTAGAAGGCAAGTAGCAAGCGACTTTTTCCCCGTGGTTATTATTTCGAAGGGTGAAGAGAACCGTTAAAAATTCATCAAACTTCAAAAGAACTCATGTACTGTAGCTGGGACAGTTTTCGGAAATTAACTTCTATTGAATTTAGTGAATTTCACAATTTCTATCAGATGTATCAAGGAAAAGGGCCCAGATGGATGCTCAGTCCATGGTGACAGTGGTCCTGGGAGCTCAATGGTCAACGAGGGAAAAGGAAAAGTGGTGGATACGCTCGCCACCGATGCAGAAGTAGTTTGTCGATGCCAGGGAGGAAACAATGCAGGGCATACTGTTGTAATTGGCGGTGTCGAATATGATTTTCACCTGCAGCTCAGTGGGATAATTCACGAGAAAAGCAAATCCGTCATAGGCAACGGCGTAGTCATTCACCTGCCGGGAATGTCGAAAAAAAAACGAGAAACAAGGCCTGAAAGATTGGCGCGATCGCTTGATCATATCGGAAAGGGCGCATCTGGTCTTCTATTTTCACTAACAAGTGGACGTGCTCCAAGAGCAAAAGAAGAGCCAGAAGGGTCAAGGTTTGTGCACGACAAAAAAGGGAACCGGCCCGACTTACTCTTCCGAGGCGAGAAACGGGATTAGGATTGGGGACTTATTGGGAGATTTTGCGCAGTTCAAAAAGGAGTTTCAAGAGTTGACTAGCATGTATGAAAGAATGTTTCCATCCTTGAATGTTGATGTAGGAGCAGAGTTGAAGCGTTACAAGGAATACGCTGAAAAAATCAGATCTCAAGAAAGAAACTTTTAGTTGAAGGAGCCATGGGCTTAACAAATGGGACCTCAGGGCTATGCTGGATATTGATTCAGGCACGTATCCCTATGTGACATTTTCGAATTGCAGTGTGGGTGGAGTGTGCACTGGTTTAGGCATTTCTCCTCACAGAATAGGGGATGTTATTGGTGTAGTAAAAAATAAATAGCAAGAGTGGAAGATGGACCTTTCACCACTGAATTAACAAATAGCATCGGCGATTTCGTGCAAACTAGAAAAGGAGAATTTGGTGTCACCACTAGGAGGAAGTGCGTTGTGGGTGGTTAGATATAGTCCTGCTTCAGTACATCAACATGATCAACGGATATACTGCACTCTGTTTAACCGAGCTGGATATTCTGGATGAGTAACCAGAACTGAAGTTGGTGATTGGATATACGCTCAGGGAGAAGAAAATCGACTATTTTCCTTCGACTGCTTCAGATTTGGCAGAAGTAGAGGTTGAGTATCCTGTTATGCCTTGTTGGGAAGCGAGCACAGAAGATGTGAGAAACTTCTCCGATTTACCAAAAAACGCGATAAACTATGTTAGCAAAATTAGAGAACTCCTTGATGTACCTGTGAGGTGGATAGGAGTTGGCAAAGTCAGGGAGTCTATTATAAAGATTGATGTATAGTGACGAGTATTAAAGGATAATTTTGAGTAGATTTCGGGGTTTTCAACCACGATGCAAGGCTTTCTTTCAAACTGCTCTATGACCTGCATATGCAAGTATGCAAGGTTTTTTTCTATTGCGAGAGAACTCCGTAAATGGGCAAAAAAGCTATTAATTTTTTTTGTTGCCAACTTGACAAGAAATAAGTTGTATTTATTGAAGAGAGCTGCAACATCTCTGAAAATGATATAAAAATGTATTCTTTCCTTCATTATTTCGTTTTCATTACCTGATTTCCATTATAAAACCAGGAAATAAAGGTAGGGACCTCGAATTTGAATACAAGGAAAGAGACATTACAGATTTAGTTTATCTATCTTCCATGCAAAAGGATTATTCACATTGGATGGAGTTATGTGATCAAAATGGGGATCTACACTATACGGTGAATGTGAGAGATAACAACAAGAACGAATGGGGTATTCCATGAAGCCCTCCATCACTAAAGTAAACCAATAATATTATCTATATATGTATTTTTCATTAATAATTTTTTTTTATTATCTAATTTCCATTATGAAACCAGGAGATAGAAGTAGAGGCCCCGAATTTGGGGCCGTGGCCATGGAGATATACTATATATATATATATATATATATATATATATATATATATATATATATATATATATATATATATATATATATATATATATATATATCCAGATTAACTGAAGATATGTTGATCAAACATAAAGGTAACTTCAGTGCAAGGAGTTCTGTCATTCTGGATTCATGACAACGCATCTGGGACGATATTTGAAGAACCTTTTCTATGTATCACGTCAAATTAGCTCAGCAGACCAGTTGCTAATGTACCTGTTGGGTCCTTAGAGTTATTCAAATACAAAAGACTGTTGAAATTTTTTCTAGAGATCAATAACACCAAACTGATATTATCTGCACTCGACGCGCGTTTCGCTTACAAGGTTAACATCTTCAGAAGAAATTGTCCGAATTTTCTTTTTCATAGTTGATTTGTAATCACCATGAACCTGGTTGTGTTCATTGCACTTCCAGCACACAATAAAATTTGGAAAATTGACTTTAGAGCTAGAAGTTGGGAAATTATTTGTACTTTGAAAAAGTTTCAACAGTTGGAGTAATATTTCGAAAATGTGTATAGATGCGAGAATTTTCATCACGGGAAATGTAATGAATCGATACTGAATTTATTGAACTTGACGACTGACTCACGTAAGCAAGTTCACGATCAACCACTCTAGAATAATTTCTAGTATTGCGGAACTCTGGTTGCAATCCATTTCGCATTTTTTTCTGTTGTTACCTCATAGATATTCTTGTTAAACGACAAAGAAGTCTACAAGGAAGCCTACAAGGAGAAATACGATGCAGATTTAGTATATCCATCTTTCGCATTGGATGAGGATATGTGATGAAAATGGGGATCTGCACTATACTGGGAAAATAATAGATAACGAGAACGATCATATCATCATGCTATCAAAACAACCATCACTGAACTGAACCCACTGCAACGTATATTTCAGTTGCTAGAGAACTCCGTAACTGGGCAATAAGCTATATTTCTTTTTGTGGCCAACTTGATCAGAGAGAAGTTGTATTCATTGAAGAAGCTGCAACCATATAATCAATATATTTATTTTTTATTCATTACTTCAAATCCAATGCAATGTATCCTATCTGTATGAAGGAATAAATTTTGTGAAGAGTTTGAATTCATTTTCCCTCAATTACAATCATTGAATTGTGGAGTCCTTTCAATATACCGTTTGATTTTAATTGAACAATGGTTTGATTCGATAAACAAAAAATGTTATGAAGGAACCCAATCTAAAAAAACTAAAAAAAATATATAGGTATTTTCTATTTTATCGTAGAATAATTTAGTATTAAACGACTATCGCTGAGACCGATAATTTGGAGCTACCAATTTCCATTCTCTCACATTGGAACAAATCGGTAAGGAGGTATATATTTTAACATTTTCAATTTCACATTGGTGAAAGTTTTCGGTTTCAAATTCATTCCCTCATGGAGATATACTATATATATATATATATATATATATATATATATATATATATATATATATATATATATATCCAGATTAACTGAAGATATGTTGATCAAACATAAAGGTAACTTCAGTGCAAGGAGTTCTGTCATTCTGGATTCATGACAACGCATCTGGGACGATATTTGAAGAACCTTTTCTATGTATCACGTCAAATTAGCTCAGCAGACCAGTTGCTAATGTACCTGTTGGGTCCTTAGAGTTATTCAAATACAAAAGACTGTTGAAATTTTTTCTAGAGATCAATAGCACCAAACTGATATTATCTGCACTCGACGCACGTTTCGCTTACAAGGTTAACATCTTCAGAAGAAATTGTCCGAATTTTCTTTTTCATAGTTGATTTGTAATCACCATGAACCTGGTTGTGTTCATTGCACTTCCAGCACACAATAAAATTTGGAAAATTGACTTTAGAGCTAGAAGTTGGGAAATTATTTGTACTTTGAAAAAAGTTTCAACAGTTGGAGTAATATTTTGAAAATGTGTATAGATGCGAGAATTTTCATCACGGGAAATGTAATGAATCGATACTGAATTTATTGAACTTGACGACTGACTCACGTAAGCAAGTTCACGATCAACCACTCTAGAATAATTATTAGTATTGCGGAACTCTGGTTGCAATCCATTTCGCATTTTTTTCTGTTGTTACCTCATAGATATTCTTGTTAAACGACAAAGAAGTCTACAAGGAAGCCTACAAGGAGAAATACGATGCAGATTTAGTATATCCATTTTTCGCATTGGATGAGGATATGTGATGAATTTTCTTTTCCTGAAGATGCTAACCATGTTAGCGAAACGCGCGTCGAGTGCAAATGATATCAGTTTGATGTTAGGGTAATTGATATATACAAGGAGTTCTAAATTTCATACCAAAAGTTTCAACCTCATCGTTTATTTTCCATAATCTTGTTAGCGAAATTTTGTTAGTCGCTTTTCATGGTACTGGAAATGTGCAAAGGTACAAAATATTCGTTGTATGTTCTTTTTACACTACTATCAGAATACGTAGAATTTGGAGAATATACAATCACTTATGTGGATGGAGAGTATTTTTTACAGAAAGCATAATGATTCTTTCGGATCCATTTATGAAAAATAAGTTCAATACGTACGAAATCACTACGGTTCGAATGCAGTCGTTGTTTCTTTCGTTGGATATCTATCTGATGGTGACAAGAAAGATACCAAGAGCGCAGAAAGACTTCGCCAAACAACGAAGCAGATGTCTGTGGAAGTTCTTTTCGATGAGACTTTGACGGTTCAAGTATCTCAAGAACGATTTGTGGTCAATGAAAAAAACAAAATTCGCCTGATTTCCACACCGAAAAAAAAAACGAGGCAGTCAATTTAACGGTTGAGCAAGCTGAAGAAGATGCCGATGTACTGATTGTGAATACATCGATTTCTGCCTCTTTATCATTTGACTCTGTTTTCGTCTTTGGTGAAGACGTAAATCTTCTGGTGCTGTTAGGATTGTCGAAGGATAACATCTACCTCTATCTTGTCTCTACACACATTCAGTGTCTGTGACACGACGCCATCCCTCTTCAACCAAGGGAAAACCAAATTCCTTCAGCTTGTTCAAAAAAACGAAGAACTAAATGAAATAATCAGCCTCTTCGAAGATCCGAATGCCAAAGTACAAGACCTCGGAAACGCTGAAGTACGCTTTTTCGTTGCTTTGTATGCTTTGCCGTATTAGGTATCAATGAAGAACAAACTCAACCTGGTTTCTTCACCTCCAACGAAGGACGCGACACGGTACCACACGTTCAGGACTTACCGTCACTTCCAAAAATTGTGTGGAATTTTCAAAAATCCATCCGACTGGGACTGGAAACTTGGTACGAATAAGATGACCCCTATTACAACAACAAAAAAAACAGATTTCGACGCCTTATTTAACGTAATCTTTTGCAGTTGCTAGAAAGGAAGTGGCTGCCGAAAAGGTGGGCTGAAGTGCTCTGTTGTGTGCGGATTAGGCAAAGGCGAATTCTGTGAAAATTCACCGGAAATTTCTTCGACATCAACAATGAAGAAAACGATATACCACCTGCCGTACCACAGATTCACACTGCAGAGAACGGAGACGACTGTGACATTGACAATGACGACAATGAAGAAGACACCATCAACCCACATCAACTTGGAGGAGAACACCTATAGATCATAAAAGATAGGTTAGGATCACTCGTTGACGCGAGATCCATATTCAAATTTTTCAACATTGGGTCCTTATGGGACTTCATTTCTGTACTAGAACCACTGAGTTTAGAGATGATTCTCAGCATAGAAACCTATGAGGAGCTGCTATCATCATTCAATTATTCACCGCAACCAACATTTCCTCATAATTTGCCCAGATACTATCCAAATTTCAAGAGGAAATTCTGTCTAATATAGGTAACGAACGATACCATGTAAAGGTAAGATATAAAGGCAGAATATGTAACTCACTTTTCATTCATTTCAAATCCATTCCAACCAACATATTGTATCTATAGATCTCATAGTTGTAAGTTGCTTGATGGAGGTTCCGAGATGGATAGATTTGAAACAATCTCAGCAGATGAAAAATTGGTGGAGAGGATAGAACAAAGTCAATGAATAGTTGAAGAAGTTAACCAGAAACGAATAAGATATGCTCTCCCAGATAAACCATTGTTATGAAATAAAGGAATTGTGTCCATATACTCCTTCAGTATCTGAATGAAAATAAAGAATTTTCAATACATCAAAGAATATTTACTTGAATGTGAGGAGTGAAATGCATGAGCTTGTAGTATTCAATAAAATGTTTGTGGAAAGTTGTGTAGCATGTTTATTGAACTACGATAAAAAAAGTTAATGAAAACCTCAGTAGCAAAAACAATTCAAAAACAAAAATAATCAACAGAGCATGTAGGTAAGTATAAACCGAAACGAAAAATTATATTTCAAGCAGAGACCAGAACACTTGTTGAAAAATTAGTGATGAAAAATACTTTCAAGTTATATCTCTTCCAGTTCTGATTGATTCAGTTTTCTCATTCAAATTTGCTTGTCTAAGGTAGAACAATGAAGGTTACGAATATTATTGCACTGGTATAACTTCCGCCAAGCTATAGGTGCTCTTTGATATTTCGTTTGGACGTTCGTATCCCACTTCAATATCATTAGTTATATTGAAAGCAAGAAACTGGAATATAAGGTGGGAAGGCAAACTAGCATTTTTTTAGTGGGGGTGAAATCAGTCATCAGAATGAGAAAAGTGGGATATTATTGTATGTCCATTATTCCATTCATTCACAAGCCAACCTTAAGACAGCAACTACATATTTGACTTGTTTCCGACTTGTTTCCGATTGGATAAACGAAAAAGTGGTAGAATATAATGTAGATGAGTTGACGATGCCCATTTTCACTATTTTCAAAAACCCTATTATGAACCATTAACGATACTGGTACATACTTCTGAACTCATCCCAAACATTGTACTGGAAAAAAACATTTATGCGTTTGAATTTTTCTCTTATTCAGGAGATGAATGCATTTTCACTGAAATCAGTTGAAAATAACAGCTTCTGAAAATAACAAGATTTAAATCTTCCCCACCATCACTATTGAGTCACGACACACGTTCAATAAATTTTACATTCAACATTATTTTCTTCAATTGCGAAAAATGTATACGATTCTATATATTGGTTTTGACTGCAATGTGTAGGGAAATGTCCAGAGAAGCCGACCTCAATAGTAGGAATCCTAAGAAACGTACTTTCAACAGCAAAATTGTGAAACTTTTCTTAGAGATCAATTACCCTAACACCAAACTGATATTTTTGCATTCGACGCGCGTTTCGCTAAAAAGGTTAGCATCTTCAGGAGAAGAAAATTGATACTCAATCAATTTAGGGTAATTGATCTCTGAGAAAAGTTTCAACTTTTACACCAAAGGTTCCAAACTCATCGTTTATTAGCAAAATTGTGCCTCAAATTCGACGATTATTCAAGCACTTAAGGAATGCATGGGAAAATAAATGCTATGATCCAGCGATGGATCTCAATTCAAATTTCCCTCTGAACCTAACTAATATGATCTATAGATTAGGCCTACTGGGGATACCCCAATTGAAAACAACGCGATGTTAGCTCTACCGCCTATTGGTCTAAAAATGAGGTAGCTTTGGATTTGAAAAAGGTAATAATTACGATTATTCAACAAATAGCTACAAATCATTTATTGAAATGGGAAAAACGAGGACTTTGACGAATTTTTGGAAAAATATTCACGTGTCTTCCGCTGTAACTCGTTACCTGTTAGGCTTACGAAAACAAGTGTGAGTTCAAAAATTTGTAGACTTTTTTTTCGTGGGATCAACCGTTAACGAGTTGAATCGAAAAAAACAATTTGTCGTACCTTCAATCCAAGATCAGAATCACGCCATCTTCTGCAAGGCAAAAACTCCTATTGACTGGAATATAAACATGTCGCGTCATTCTTGAATTCAAAGTTTCCGTTATAATTTGATTCTGTTTCGTAATAGTATATTATGCAACGATCGTGTAATGATGGTTATTAATACATGAGCATAAACCGGGATACGAAACGAGCCGAAGGTGAGTTTCGTATGGTTTATGCCAGTGTATCAATAACCATTACATGAGAGTTGCATACGCTATTTTATCTACAGCCGATAAATAATGAAGAACTAAAAATATTATATTATTAGGTATTTATATTGAACACAACAATAGTAGGTAATCAATCGTATTCCTTTGAAAAATTCTACAAAATTATAATTAATGGTATAACCACGGAAAAGACAACAATGAGAAATGAAAAGAAAAGAAATGAAAAAAAATCGCTGCCGAGGTCAGGATTTGAACCCGGACGTTTCTGATCACTGCCCTCGCCATTGCCCACTCGGCCATGATAGCTCATTCGATTTGGTCGAAAATAAAAACATATGTGTTGCATATGTCAAATGAAAAATATAATCCTTCCGATTGTATTTTTCTCTTGCCTAAGACATCTGTGGAGGAGTCGCTGGTAATTATTCTATATCACTGCTTGAAGACATTTTCATTCGATCATCGAAAATTGACTAAATTCTTCAACAATTCAATACCTACTGATTTTGACTTGAAAAACGTCAAAATGCAAAGCTTGCACATCATGCTTGATTGAAAAATAATGGGTTTCTATTGGTTGAAAATCTGTATCGTAATGAAAATCTGTATCGTAATGGATTTCATTATAAAACGGTTTGTGGGCTTATAAGTGTATTATTAGACTACGGGTGTAGATGAAGAGGAAAACGTTATACTCTGCAGATAACACGAGCGATACGATCCCTCTATATTTTGTAGACTGATTCTGATGTAAGACCTTCAAAATCATTTATCTCTGTGGAGATGGAGTCAAACATTTCATTCTTTTCATTCAAAATCAGGATCAGTGAGAGCATTGAAATAGTCTATCGTTCTTTCTTTATCTGATATCTCAGCGAATATTCTTTTTTCATTCTGTTTGCGAGAGGAAACAATGCATCTTTTTCGGAGTTCGTAGTTCAATTCACTTGATTTCAAATTCGTGGGGTTGAAACACATCCATTTCCGTAAAGATACAAGTGAAATATTTGTACAAAATATTGGACGAATGAATATTCAAAAAAGTATCCGAGATAGTGATGATAATTTTAAATGAAAAATTCAGTTCATTGTGAACAGTAAACATTCAGACAAAAACTTCAAACACAAAATAATTTCAAGAAGCTAGACAAATCATTTTCGATACTTTATTTCATACCAGATATCTTATTCCGGAACAAAATGAACAGGAATACCTACTCTTGTAAATTTATACGGAATTCTAAAAAGGTGGAGGCAAAAAA
The DNA here is from genome assembly GCA_032362365.1 of Zygogramma bicolorata. Lineage (NCBI taxonomy): Eukaryota > Metazoa > Arthropoda > Insecta > Coleoptera > Chrysomelidae > Zygogramma > Zygogramma bicolorata. The sequence continues at coordinate 91,061 of JAVJAQ010001649.1, forward strand.
AAGTCTATAGATGAATTTGCATACACTATTCAACACAAGTCAGGGAATGAATAGAAAGAATCGAATATTATGAAAACTAATTCTTCTCACTTGCATTGCTCATGGTTTTATTGAAATATTTCTTTGATCTCAAATTCGAAATAGGCCCTAGACGTTGGACGTCATTTTCGTGACCTCAACTATTTTTTCTCTTTGTGATTTGCCCACAAAGTAAAAAATAATGAGATACAATTAGCGGCAGCTGTTCACCGGAGAGCAATTAGGCTGAGATACTAGAAAATGTTATTGAGCTATGGATAAGACAACGAATAAAGTTTGAAATTTGGGCGCCATCTAACTTTAGTGCTTTGGTAACTTTTTAGAAGTTTTTCCATGTTACAAAATACACAAACAGGTACTTTCAATTATTATTGATGAAAATTACCCGAATGCAAGTGAGATGAGTAGAAATTAGAAGCTAAAATTATATTATTCACTCGATGTTGATATTGAATAAGTATTAGGCTGACGAATTTGTCATTCCTAAATTTTTTGCGAACTGGATATAAAGGGTTATTCAAGTAATGTTTATACATATTTACACATTAAACATTTGCTTGGGGCAATGTTATAGTGCTCTATGGTTTTACTGGACAGATTATATGAAACTATTTTGATTGTGATAACTACGATGACGATTTGTGACGTGTCATTCAAAGGATCAATATTCAGTTCAACATTTCAATTTAATTCAAATGAAAATTGAAAAAATCTGGCCTGTTTCTTTGATTCCTTCATATCCATTCGGTGGCATGGCTTCAATAAAACCTGGAGCTACTACTAGAGTTGGATGGTAGGATTTTTGTGAGCAGCGTATTTCTCGTTCGTCAACCGATACTGGAATTATTACTTCGTCAAATCCTGGAGTATTCACTTGGTAGTACCAACAAGCAGTTGATAACCAAATAGCGAAATTCCATAGATTATATTGGATAGTAGGGCAATTTGACGAGTACCGAAACAATACAGTAAAATAAAACCCTAGAATAAATTATAAAAAATAACTACCAACTCTGTTATGGTAAGTAGTCAATTTGGTGGGTATATTCACGAAGATAACACCAGAGATCTGGAAATGAAATGATCTTGAACCTGAATTCTCATCACCATATATCCTTTCACGACGAGAACTTTACTGACAGTGCCCATATCATGAAATTTGAATTCGTATACCCACGAACTATTTTGTGTATCCTCAGTTGCCTATACCTACTAAGAATCCACTGGCGTACTCAAAAGCAGTACTTAACACTCATACACACTTTGGAAAAAAGTGGTTGCATCAGCAAAACTAAAAATGACAAAATCTGTGTCCAATTTTCGCGATTCTCATAATATATTTCATTGAATCATGTATTTTTTCCTGATAATTTTCCATTTTCTCTTTTATCTACTTTCCACTCATCATTCTTTTTCCAAATATTCAAAAAATCATTTCATCTTATGATCTTTATATTATCATTTTCATTTATCAATTTCAACTGTTTCTCTTAGCCACCAAACGTTGTCAATACAAAAATCGAGTTAAAGTATCCCCACCAGATCTACATTTTTTTGAGGGAGGTCTACCTGTATGCAGGAATGTATCGCCATGTGAGAACATATCGTCCCCAACGTAAAATAGAGGACAAGCAAGATGGCAAAAACATTCATTAGCAAACAAAGCAAATCCTTTGGTCAGCGACGTAAGATAAGCATCAGTGTTGAGGGCCCAATATAAAATACAATTTGTTTTGGAGAGTACGGGGGCTTTGCCATTCCCTGGAGACTTCCCAAAAATCACGGATGCTTCTACCACACGATAACTTCTCGCAGGAAGTCCGGGGCGAGACTGATTTATGATGTCACAAAAAATGGACGATATGGAAGAGAGCTCCGTCAAAGTTTTTATGTTGAATTACCAAATAGGAACAACGAGTAAGTAAAAGCTTCCTGACCTATAAGTCTGATGTGTGAAATTTCCGGAAAATATCGAAATGGATGGAATAACACTTCGTTATCAGAGGTTTTTAGATGCATATTTCTAATCTCAAGTGGCTCAACAATAAAATGATAAGATGTTTTTTCAAAAATCTTCACCTCCTCGATGTTTTTACGTCGGTTGCAAAGACATAAGTTATGAACAATGAGCGAACTGAAAAAACAACGTTTACAGAAAAATTTGATTTTGTTAGGCTCATGATGAATAGGGGATGAATGTTATATCTGATTTGTTCAAATTTGACCTACCGTCAACAAATTGTGAAATTTGCATTGTTTA